>JAHRHZ010000222.1:836131-864835 GCA_024137785.1 Ginglymostoma cirratum
CTCCCAGGACAGGGACAGTGTGGGGCTACATTCAGAGTAAAGTCTCCTCTCTACTGTTTCCATCTAATAGTCCCAGGACAGGGACAGCATGGGGTTACATACAGATTAGAGCTACCTCTACTCTTTTAAACCGGAAGTAAAGCCACCTTGATACTATTTCCATCAACCATTCCCATGGCAAGTACGGCAAGGGGTTATATATAGAGTAAAACTTTGGGTGTTGATGTTCAGTGTAAACACTAGGATGCTGATATTTTAATGATAGAGAGTGATTAACTCCTGGTTTATAACCTGTTATTAAGCAGTGAATCATAAGACACACAAATTTCCATGAAGATTAATTGGATCTTGCAGCATTATGAATTACGTGACTGAAATTCAATTAAAATCTCAACCAGAAATCAGAGGCCAGGATCCTCTTACCCCTCATTGCTCAGATAAGTGTGCTCTCACTCGGAACCTGTTCGCTTGGTCCACTCTCTGTGATCATCAGTTTCTGTGCAAAGGACAATGAGCCGAAGGTGAACCGTCTTCTCTGTTGTTAATTTGCATTTTACTCCAACTCCTGTCCTATTTTAAAGAACATTCCTCAACAGAACCTGGCCACTGCCAGGAAACTGAGAATCGTCGGGGGGAGGTGCCAGACTCCACCCTTGGGTGACTGTCTGTGTGGAGTTTGCACATTCTCCCCGTGTCTCAGTGGGTTTCCTCCCACAGTCCAAAGATGTTCAGGTTAGGGTGGATTGGCCATGGGAAATGCAGGGTAATGGTGGGGCGGGTCTGGGTGGAATGCTCTTTGGAGAGTCTGTGTGGACATGTCAGGCCAAATGGCTTGCTTCCACACTGCAGGGGTTCTTTGATTCCATGCATTGCCCTGTTAACATGTTTCTATTTGGTGCATATGTGACGGATGCACAATAGCTCTGTGCTCACCTATCTAGGGAATATCTGTTTAAAATGATAGTGTTTTTTTGGTATGTAGACGTGCATGTCAGTTATTTCAATAAAAAAACTTTTATTGCTAATTTATCTGTGTTGTACCAATTTAAGTTCTGCGGTCTGGCAGATTAATGCCTTCCTTGCATATTGTGGCTTAAAATGTAATGGAGTGCTCATACTTATTGGGGATACTAATAAATTATTCTCATGTTGCTTCTATGGGAGTTCAAATGGCCCATATGCCAAAACAAATACAGAAGATACACAACAAATACCTTGAGAACACATCACCTCATAAATGGGTTAGTGAGAACAACAAAGGAGCCCCTGGAAACCAAAACATAGGCCCTCAAAACCGAATAGTAGCCTGCAAGAAAATATCAAGAAACCCCTTGGAAAAAAATTTTACCACTTTGTTGGCCTCTCCTAGCTCACTCAAGTGTCCCACTTTAATTACTCACGTCAGGGCGATGCTCAGAGGAAGCACAGGAAGGAAGAATTGCATTCATGTAGCACCTATCGCAACTTCCTAAAGTCTTTTCAATATTTGAAGAACTCTTGAAGTGAAATTATGGTTGTAATGTGTAAAATGCAGGAATAAATTACTGCAGCGTGTAACTCACCTCCTGACTCCCTAAAGCCTGTCCACTATCTACAAGGCACAAGTCAGGAGTGGGATGGAATACTCCCCACTTGCCTGGGTGAGTCCAGCTCCAACAACACTTGAGAAGCTTGACACCATCCAAGACAAAGCCACCCGCTTGATTGGCACCACATCCACAAGCATCCACTCCCTCCATCACCGACACTCAGTAGCAGCAGTGTGTACTATCTACAAGATGCACTGCAGAAACTCACCAAAGATCCTCAGGCAGCACCTTCCAAACCCACGACCACTTCTATCTAGAAGGACAAGGGCGGAAGATACATGGGAACACCTCCACTTGCAAGATCCCCTCCGAGCCACTCACCATCCTGACTTGGAAATATATCGCCTTTCGTTCAGTGTCACTGGGTCAAAATCCAGGAATTCCCTCCCTAAGGGCATCGTGGCTGGCCTTGCAGTACATGGACTGCAACAGTTCAAGGAGGGAGTTCACCACCTTCTCAAGGACAACTAGGGGATGGGTAATAAATACTGGCCCAGGCAGTGATACACTCGTCCTGTCGTGTTGGTTGTGAGATTGTTTGGGATATTAAACACTGCCATATTAATGGCAGGTCTTTCTCCATTTGAATTAATAGCACGCACAATAAAAGACTATCTGGCCGCTCTCACTTTGCTGTTTTTGGGAGTTGTCGCATTTCTGACCCTATAACAACGACTACACTCAAAGACGTCCTTCATGGGCTGCGAAGCACTTTGAAACATCAAAAATTCATGAAAGGTGCTTTCAGAATGTTAACAATCTTCCTTCCTGTCGAAGTAGTGAAGCCATTAGGAACAGACCTTTCCCTTTGGCTGAGGAATAGAAAGCAAAATGGCCATTGAAGCTTTCAGGATTGCTTAAGTGCAGCCGTGAATAATTTAAAGGCAGTGTGACTCAGCGAGAATTGTACCTATTAGGGTGATTGATGGGACTGCTTGCTTGGCAGGCTACCTGGAATAAAAGGGCAAAGGGCTGTACTGAGAAACACACAGAAACCTTAATGTACACAAACATGTCCAGAGTTAAAGGCCACTGTCCAAGAAAGTCGACATTTTGCTTGTCAATCATTTAATAAACTCCCCGGCTCCATCTCCAGTGTTTCCTTTTACTTAATCTGATTATTAAAAAGTAAATTACATTGTGTGCTGGTAATGCAGCAAGCACGGAAGACTGAAATAGATTATAAAATGATGGAGAGCGTCCAAGGGGCTCCATTTGTTCTCATTGGAAATGATGATTAATGGCTAGAAATGAGATACTTTGAGTGCGCTCAACATTGCACAGTCTGCTGTTTTGTCTTTCAGGGCAATATGAGGTTTCATTATATGGACATCTTTTTTGGGAGTTGGGTGTATTTTTCTCACTGAAGTCCAAAGCAAAAGCTCAGCATAGTGGGGCTGAGAGATTTCAGGCAGATGTAGGAACAAGTGACTGGTTTATTACTGCACAATGACTGACAAATTACTGTCTCTTATCAGCTACCCCTTTACAGAACAACAACTGGCTCCCCATTGACTGGTTTATTGAAGGGGGCAAACCATTTCTTTAGCTGTTTTGAAGTCTAATACATTAAGTCAGGACTCACTGTTATAAAGACCACTCACACACTTATGTATCCTAGCCCATTTCTGCCACCGCCTCAGCTCATCCTCTGCTGAAACTCTCAGCTGGGGGATTACAGCCGAGTCTGCAGGGAGCAGTTGGAGGGTGGAGCAGCAGCACACAGTGAGTATAAAACTAACTGAGCTCGGGGCACGTTGTAGCTGTGAAAAAAACTGGATTGATGTCATAGGGAAGCTGTGACCTGATTTGCTGGTAGGAAATCTGCAATAACTTCCAAAAAATCACAGCAAAGAAGTATTAACAAATTAATTAACTCAATAATAAAATATTCGTAATTAATAAAGTAAGTAACTCAGTAGAGATGGCTGGGCAGGTGATGTGCTGCAGCTGTATGATGTGGGAGCTGGCTGATCCCATTGTGAACTGCAGTGACCACATCTGCAGCAAGTGTTGGTTGCTCGAGGAACTTCGGCTCAGAGTTGATGAACTGGAGTCGGGGCTTCAAACACTGCGGAACATCCGGGAAGGGGAGAAGTACCTGGACGCTTTGTTTCAGGAGGCAGCCACACCTGGTAGATTAAATACTTCACTTTCAGTCCGTGATCAGGGACAGCAGGGTGTGATTGTAAGCGAGGCAGGTAGGAGGATCCTGCATTCAGGAACGGAGGAGCCTCAGCTCTTGAGATTGTCTAAGAAGAATGAGATACTTGCTCCCTGTGAGGATGAGAAAACGGGCTACAGGGACGATGAGCCAGCTGCCCACTGCAGTTTGTACAGGAGGCCATTCAAGAGAGAGGGGAGCAAACAGACAAGTGGTAGTTGTAGGGGACTCAATAATTAGGGGGATTGATAGCATCCTTTGTAAACAGGATCGAGAATCCCATATGCTGTATTGCCTGCACAGTGCCAGGGTAAGGGATATCTCTGACTAGCCTGACAGGATATTGGAGCGGGAGGGCGAGGATCCAGTTGTTGTGGTCCACGTTGGGACAAACAACATAGGCAAGGCTCGGAAGGAGGGACCTGTTTGGGGATTATCAAGCACTAGGAACGAAATTAAGGAACAGGACCTCAAGGTCATAATATTCAGATTATCACCTGAGCTACATGCAACTTGGCTTAGGGATAAGAAAATTAGGGAAGTAAACACGTGGCTAAAGGAATGGTGTGGGAAAGAGGGGTTCCATTTCATGGGGCAATGGCATCAGATTGGAACAGGAGTGATCTGTAATGTTGGGGCACCTGAACTGATCTGGAGCTAGTGTTCTAGCAAAGAGGGTAAATAGGGTGGTTACTAGGACTTTAAACGAGTGAATTGGGGGGAAGGGAAGGGGAAAACGACCGGAAGTTTAATGATAAATAAAAAAGAAAGCAGCAGGTTAGTATGTGCAGGAGGTTTAACTCCATCGAAGACTATGAAAGAAGTTAAAAGGAAGGAAAACTCAGGAGATATTATTAATGGAGATGTTAGAATTCAAAAAGAAGATATAAAAACTAGCATAAAGGCACTTTACCTTAATGTTTGTAGCATTCGAAACAAGGTAGTTGAGTTAACGGCACAAATGGGTATGATTTAAGATAACAAGGTGTAGAGCTGGATGAACACAGCAGGCCAAGCAGCATCAGAGGAGCAGGAGAGCGATACAGAGACATGGTTGCAGGATGGTCATGACTGGGAACTAAATATCGGGTAACTGACTATCTGGAAGGACAGGCAGGAAGGTAAGGGCAGGGGGTGTAGATGTGATATTTGAGGATGACGTCAGGACGATAGTGAGAGATATATGATATAAAAGGAGTGGAAATTAGAAACTCTAAGAAGAAAACATCATTGATAGATGTAGTCTACAGGCCACCAAATAATAGCATTACATTGGACAGGCAATAAACAAAGAAAAACTAATGTCTATAAAAATGGTACGACAATGATTATGGGGGAGTGGGGATTTTAATTTACACGTCAATTGGTCAAACCAGGTTGGTCAAAGCAGCCTTGAGGAGGAGTTCATTGAATGTATTCGTAATAGTTTTCTTGCACAGCATATAATGGAACCGACGAGGGAGCAAGCTATCCTGGATCTGGACCTGTGTAATGAGACAGGAATAATTAACGACTTCATAGTTAGGGATCCTCTTCGAAGGAACGATCCACAGTATGATTGAATTTAGATTACAGACGGAAAGTGAGAAGATAAAATCCAATACCAGGGTCCTGTCCTTAAACAAAGGGGACTACAATAGGATGAGGGAGGAATTGGCTAAAGTAGACTGGAAGCAAAGACTTTATACCAGGACCGTAGGACAGCAGTGGAAGACTTTCAAAGCAATTTTTCAAAGTGCTCAGCGTAAGTATACACCAGTGAAAGGGAAGGACTGTAGAAAAAGGGGTAATCAGCCGTGTATGTCTAAGGAAATAAGGGAGGCTATCAAATTGAAAGATAAGGCATACAAAGTGGCAAAGACCAGTGGGAAACTAGAAGATCGAGCAAAAAGTCAACAGAAAGCCGCAAAAAAAGCCATAAAGACAAGTAAGACAGATTATGAGAGTAAACTACCTCAGAATATAAAGACAGTTAGCAAACGTTTCTACAAATATATAAAATTAAAAAGAGTGGCTAAGGTAAACATTGGTCCTTTAGAGGACGAGAAGGGGAATTTAATAATGGGAAATGAGAAAATAGCTGAGGCGTTGAACGGGTATTTTGTGTCGGTCTTCACAGTGGAAGGCACAAATAACATGTTAGTGGTTGATAACAAGGAAACTAAGGTAGGTGAGGACCGAGAAACGATCATTATCATGAAAGAGGTAGTGTTGAGCAAGCTTATGGAGTTAAAAGTAAATAAGTCCCCTGGCCCTGATGGAATGCATCCCAGGGTACTAAAACAGATGGCAGTAGAAATAGCAAATATGCTCGTGGTAATTTTCCAAAATTTGCTGGACTCTGAGGCAGTTCCAGCAGATTGGAAAATAACAAATGTGATGTCTAAAAAAAGGAAGTAAACAAAAGATGGCAAAATTATAGGCCGGTTAGCTTAACGTTTGTAGTGGAGAAAATGCTTGAATCTATCATTAAGGAAGAAACGGCAAGACATCTAGATAGAAATTGTCCTATTGGGCAGATGCAGCATGGGTTCATGAACAGCAGGTCATGTTTAACTAATTTACTAGAATTCTATGAAGACTTTATGAGCACGGTGGACAACAGGGACCCTGTTCTGTATCTAGTTTTCCAAAAGGCATTTGACAAGGTGCTGAACAAAAGGCTGCTGCATAAGATAAAGGTGCGCAGTGTTACAGGATAATGAATTAGCATGGATTGAGGATCGGTTAACTAGTAGGAAGCAAAGAGCGGGGATAAATGAGTATTTTTCTGGATGGCGAACCGTGACTAATGGTGTGCCTCAAAGATAAGTGCTGGCACCGCAATTGTTTATAATTTACAAAGATGATTTGGAGTTGGGGACCACATGTAGTGTGTCAAAGTTTGCAGATGACACTAAGATGAGTGGTAGAGCAAAGTGTGCAGAGGACTCTGAATGTTTCCAGATAGCTTAAGTGAGTGGGCAAAGGTCTGGCAGATGGAGTACAATTTTGATAAATGTGAAGTCATCCATTTTGTTAGGAATAACAGTAAGAGGGACTATTATTTGAATGGTAAAAAAATTGCAGCCTGCTGCTGTGCAGAGGGACCTGGGTGTCCATGTGCATAAATTGCAATAGGTTGGTTTGCAGGTACAACAGGTAATTAAGAAGGCAAATGGAATTTTGCCCTTCATTGCCAGAGGAATGGAATTAAAAGCAGGGAGGTTATTTTTCAGCTGTATAGGGAGCTGGTGAGGCCACACCTGGAGTACTGCATGCAGTTTTGGTCTCCTTACTTGAGAATGGATGTACTGGCAGTGGAGGGAACGCAGAGGAGATTCACTAGGTTGTTTCTGGAACTGAGAGGCTTGGCTTATGAGGAGACACTGAGTGGACTGGGATTGTATTCATTGGAATTTAGAAGGATGAGGAGGGATCTTATAGAAACATATAAAATTAGGAAGGGAATAGATAAGATAGAAGCAGGGAGGTTGTTTCCACTGGCGGGTGAAACCAGAACTGAGGGGCATAGCCTCAAAATAAGGGGGAACAGATTTAGGACTGAGTTGAGGAGGAATTTCTTCACCTAAAGGGTTGTGAATCTGTGGAATTCCCTGCCCAGTGAAGTAGTTGAGGCTTCCTCATTGAATGTTTTTAAAGCTAAGAGAGAATTTTTTGAACAGCAAAGGAATTAAGGGTTATGGTGAGAGGGTAGGTAAGTGGAGCTGAGTCCATGAAAAGATCAGCCATGATCTTGCTGAATGGTGGAGCGGACTCAAAGGGCCAGATGGCCTACTCCTGCTCCTGGTTCTTATGTCTAATTTAATGTAAGGGACAGCATGGTGGCTCAGTGGTTAGCACTGCTGCCTAATAGCACCAGAGACCTGGGTTCAATTCCACCTTTGGTGGCTGTCTGTATGGAGTTTGCACATTCTCCCTGTGTCTGTGTGGGTTTCTGCCATGTGCTCCAATTTCCTCCCACCATGCAAAAATGTGCAGGTTAGGTGGATTGGCCATGCTACATTGCCCATGATGTGCAGGCTAGCTGGGTTAGCCATGGCAAATACAGAGATAGGGTGGGTCTCAGCAGGATGCACTTCAGAGGGTCAGTGTGGACCCAAAGGGCCAAGTGGCCTGCTCCCACACTGTCAGCATTCTATGATGCTAATACTTGATGATTCTGATTCACTCCTCATTGGTGTGCCACATTTTACCCCCGTAAACTTGAACTCATTCAAAACTCTGCTATTATCCAAGGGAAGGTCAAGTTTTGCTCCTTCCTTAGTAAGAACATTCACATCTTGATAAGGAAAGTTTTCATGAACACATTTAGCAAATCGTTCACTGTACAAATCTTTAACTCTATGGTAGGCCCAGTCAATGCTTGGAAAATTAAAATCTCTTAGTATTTTAAAAATTATTCGTTTCTTGTTTTCTCATTGTGGTTTAATTCACAGTCTAATCCATGGTGCAAGAATAAGGGCAGATTTAAATTACAATGTCACAAGATTATTATAATCTCTCAGTACGGCTGAGGAACCTGGAAAACTACAGCCTACTCCAGGCTTCAGAACCTATCACTGGGGCAAACGTTTTTCAGAAATATCAAAAGTGCAGGAAGTATGAAGAATTTTTTTTCAAGAGTTGGAATAACATCACAATTGTCAGAAAACTGTAGTGTCATGCAGGAGAATTCTCTACTTTGTCAGATCTTATTGCAATGACTAGTAAGATCTCCCTATTGCCATGGTGACCACACCAAAAAAGAAGCTACTTTAATGCTCCTTCATAAATTACAAGTGGAAAATTGGGAATGACGGATTCAGGAAATGAGATGTGGGTGAGGGGTGTGAAGTAATTTACAAGGACATTCTATACACTATTGAATGATAATGCTAGTTGGTAATATCGTAGCCACCCTGAGATCCAGGTTCCTTTAGACAGTAAAGAACATATTGAGTTTTTTACAAACTGCATTTAATACGTTAGGCTTTGCCCTTCAATTATTCGGAATTACATTGGCACGGAAGCCTAGTTTAACGAGGCGATAAGCTTCACAGAGTATCCCTTGCTGTGGACCCAGTGACAGGACTATTATCTCCATGGCTGCATGTTATGGGTTCAAATTCTTACACAGAGACTTGGACACAAACACTTCCAGTGCAGGACTGAGGGAGTGCTGCGCTGTTGTATCATGTAGCTTTTTTTTGTTTCACATCAAGATCCTGATCTGCCCTCTCAGGTCAATGTAGAAAACCTCATCGTCATTATTTCAAACGGATCAATTGAACTCTGTGTGCCCCAGTCAATCTTTGTGTTTTAAATTATATTAATGAAGACTGACCATTGGCCCTTTATTGCCTTGCTGTCTGTGGGAGCTGGCTGTGTGTTACTGTGGTTGTTGGGTTTCTGACAGTGACTGCATTCCCAGAAATACTTAATTGGCTGGAAAATGTTTTATAGTGAGAAGCCTTGGAAAATGCAATCAAATAACCTGAAGTAAACAGAGTCATTTTTGCATTGATAATACAAAGTGATAGCTTGTACTTCCCTCTATTTTTAAACTGATGATGGAAGTGATTAAGAGTTAATTGTCTCAGTGGAATTTGTACTAAGACTCAGTGATGTTGTTCAAAGTCACTAATGTCTTGTGTTTGGGTTCAAGTGCTAAGATCAATCCTCCTTTTCTAATTATTTTTAGTCAGCCTGCACTGACATGTAATGACACACCAATAGGGCAGGTGGGACTTGAACATGAGCCTCCTAGCTCAGGGTTAGGGACACTACCACCGCGCCAGAAAGCTCTCCAGCCATCCTTCTACAATGTTGAAATTGACCAGGCAGCAGGGTTAAACCAAATGAGGGCTGACAGTCACCAAGGGGCACTGTGACAGAAGATCAAAACTCCAAAGGAAACTTTTACATTTAAATTCAAACAGGTACATGGAAGGGTAGGTATGGAGGCATATGGACCAAATGCAGGCAAATGGAACCAGTTTAAGTATGTGAAAACTGGGAGGGATGGGCAAGCTGGGTCGAAGGGTCTGTTTCCATACTGTAAACCTCTGTGACTCTATACTGAGGGGTGATGATACTCCAGACCCTCTAGTGCCCATCATTTGCAGAATAAATCCTCTCTTCTACTCTTTTAAACAAACAATGTTGGCTTTAACAGCCCTGACGGGACAATGTAACAAATGTGCAAATTAGCAGCTAACAGACAACAAAACAGAAACTCATTAAACCAAAATAACATTGTCCGTGGTGATGATACAATCCGGCCCCAGTGGTGCCCACCAATTGCAGAAGAAATCCTCCTTCCTCTTCTGAGTCTTAGGGGCGACCTAATTATCAGCGGTAGGTGACAAATTGCTTCAATGACGTTTAATCAGATGAAGCACTTGTCCCACACAAGATCAAGGCTATTGCATGATATTAACAAGTACTGGTTAGATTCACTTGATTGGCATGGTTACAAAGATGATCAGGAGCTGGAGAAGGCATCCCTTTCACCACTGAGGCCTTGTGTTAGACTCCATAGTTATCCAAAAGAACAAGACTGTCTGACGCCATCAGATTGGGCAGTCCCCAACCCTTAACTCTTTAAGTAACAAACAAGTCCTGTATCAGAGTGAACCTCAATCAATGGCTGACCCCACAATATGACTTCCTTTATTCATTAACAGGATGAGGGTGTCACTGACTGGGCCAGCATTTATTGCCCAGAGGGCAGTTCAGAGTCAACCACATTGCTGTGGGTCTGGAGTCACATGTAGGCCTGACCAGGTAAGGATGGCAGTTTCCTTCCCTAAAGGACATTAATGAACCAGATGGGTTTTTCCCAACAATCGACAATGGATTCATGGTCATCATTAGACTCTTAATTCCAGATATTTATTGAATTCAAATTCCACCATCTGCCGTGGCAGGGACATTATCTGAGTTTCTGGATTAACAGTCTAGTGATAATACCACTAGACCATTACCTCCCCTGCATCCCATGTATCGCAGCGCCGTTGTCACAACTGTTGCCTCATTGATTGAGCAAATTCCAACCCTTGTGGAAAAACTTGTCTTTCTTAGACACCTTTCCTGATTTCAGACCGTCCCACTGCATTTTCCAGCCAATTAAATCTGTGGCCTCTGACACAGGAAATAACAGCCAATTTGAAAACTGTAAATTCCCACAAACAGCAAAGGGATAACAACCAGATAATCTGTTCTTTTCCTGTTTGTCGGCTGAGTGATAATTATTGACCAGAAGAGTCCAGAAGTTCTGTAATATGTATTTTCCAGTCATATCTCTGGAGTGGGAGGTGAACACTTTCTGACTCCAGGATGAGACCCACTGAGCCATTGAACTGGTATCTGCAATGGATAAGGCAAAAAGAAAACAAACCTGCAAATTCCTAAATGATTGGTGACTAGTGTAAGACTAACAGGCAGTACCTGCTTAGCTTAGTTGTTCAGATTGTCTTATCTTCGCTGTACAGACTACAAAAACACAAATTCTGTGAGCTCTCTGCAAAGTGACATTAGTAGGTCAACACCATACTGCTGCCAGGAGCTGATGGCGTCTTATTGCACTGCTGGATAAACACATACACAGACACAGACACAGACACAGACACACACACCCTAACCCTAACCCTAAACCACACACACACAGACACACGCACACACCCTAACCCTAACCGTAACCCTAACCCTAAACCACACGCACACGCACACACACAGACACACACACAGACACACACACGCACACACACACACCCTAACCCTAACCCACACACACACACAGACACACACACAGACACACAGACAGACAGACACACGCACATGTGCGCGTGCACACACACAGACACACATACAGACACACAAACTAGATATTCTAGACTAGTTTTACATCTGTCTGTCTGAATGGACAAACTCCCTCCCACTCCAAACAGCTCAAGTACAGCCGTTGAATAATTCTAAAATTCATTCCAAGAACACTACTTTTTTTGTTTTAATCCAAACACCAATTTTCCACTTCACATTTTTCTCCCCTGTGCCACCAGACCTATAGACACTGTTCCTTCTTTAAAATGCCACAGAAAGTGCAGAAAATAATCAAGAAAGCTAATGCAAAGTTGGCCTTTATACCTGGAGGACCGGAGTTGAAGGACACAGAAGTTATGCTGCAGTTATACAAAACCCTGGCTAGACCCCACTTGGAGCACTGCGGGCAGATTTGGGCACCACGCCTTAGAAAGAATAGAATGGAAAGAGTTTACCAAGAATGGTACCTGGACTTCAGGGGTTAAGCTATCAGGAGAGATTATGTGAATTAAGACTGTTTTCCCTAGAATTTAGAAGGTTAAGGCGTGATCTGATTAAAGTCTTCAAGATGTAGATATTTTCTAATTAACTTCTTGAGGTTTATAAAATTATGAGGGGCATAGATAAGTTGAATAGACAAGGTCTTTTCCCCAGGGTGAGGGAGGCCAAAACTAGACGGCATAGGTTTAAGGCGAAGGAGATAGATTTAAAAGTGACCTGAGGGACGAATGTTTTACACAGAGGATACATAGAACATTACAGCGCAGTACAGGCCCTTCGGCCCTCGATGTTGCGCCGACCTGTGAATCCAATCTGAAGTCCATCTAACCTACACTATTCCATTATCATCCATATATTTATCCAATGACCATTTAAATGCCTTTAAAGTTGGCGAGTCTACTACTGCTGCAGGCAGGGCATTCCACGCCTTTACTATTCTCCAAGTAAAGAATCTACCTCTGACATCTGTCCTATATCTATCACCCCTCAATTTAAAGCTATGTCCCCTCATGCTAGCCGTCACCATCCGAGGAAAAAGGCTCTCACTATCCACCCTATCTAATCCTCTGATCATCTTGTATTCTCTACTAAGTCACCTCTTAACCTTCTTCTCTCTAACGAAAACAGCATCAAGTCCCTCAGCCTTTCCTCATAAGACCTTCCCTCCATACCAGGCAACATCCTGGTAAATCTCCTCTGCACCCTTTCCAATGCTTCCACATCCTTCCTTCTGCGGCGACCAGAACTGTACGCAATACTCCAAGTGCGGCAGCACCAGAGTTTTGTACAGCTGCAACATGACCTCACGGCTCCGAAACTCAATCCCTCTACCAATAAAACCTAACACACCGTACGCTTTCCTAATGAACTACCAGAGGAAGTGATAGATGCAGGTATGATTACAATATTTAAAAGGCATTTGGACAGGTATGTGAATAGGAAAGGTTTAGAGGGATATGGGCTAAGTGCAGACAAATGGGACTAGTTTATTTTGGGAAACTTGGTCAGCATGGATGAGTTGGACTAAAGGGTCTGTTTCCGCGCTTTATGACTTTATGACTCTCTATTAACCTGGAAAGACAGGGTATATAAAGATAATCTATTTCCATTGGTTGGGGATTCTAGAACTAGGGGGTATAGTCTGAGCATTAGGGCCAGATAATTCAGGAGAGACGTTAGGAAGAACTTTGACACACAAAGGGTGGTAGAGGTTTGGAACTCTGCCACAAGTGGCAGTGGAGGCTGGATCATTTGTTAATTTTAAATCTGAGGGAGATAAATTTTTGTTTAGCAACGGTATTAAGGGATATGGGCCAAAGGCAGGTCTTTGGAGTTAGGCCACAGGCCAGCTATAATCTCACCGAATGGAGGAACAAGTTTGATGGGCTGAATGGCCTAATCCTGTTCCTATGTTGTTATTATTCATGAGCAAATCCTCAACATCAATGTTACTTGCGGCATGGTTTGTGGCAGCAGTCCTTCTGAGCTAGATAGCTCTGCATATGAGATTCACTTGAGGACTGAAGCATAAACATATAAACTGACATTCCAGTGCAGTCCTGACAGAGTGCCGCACTGGCAGAGGTGCTTCGGATGAGCTAGCGAGGCCCAGCCTGCTCCCTCATGGCTTTCTAAATGGTCTCCAAGCACCAGTCTGAAGAAAAGCATGGGGTGGAGGCAGGTTTAATCGAGGTATTCAAGAATATCATTGGATGGTTATTTGGAGAGAAATGGTTTGCAGGGATATGGGGAAAAAGCAGGCAACTGGAGCTAGGTAATAGGACTGGTGCAGGCATAATAGGCTGAATGGCCTCTTTCTGTACCATACCAATTCTGTGATGTGTCCTGATCAATATGTACTCTTGATCAACAATAGAGAAATCTGGTCATCAACAAAACTGTTTGTGGGAGCTTGCTGTGCTCAAATGGCTATGCTTTTGACAGCGCAACTCTGATTACATTTCCAGAAATACATTACTGACTGTAAATTGCTTTTCAATGCCTAATGATGATGAAAAGTACTTTTGTTTATTCCTCTTTGGGATTTGGCCATTTATTGTCTGGCTTGAACTGAGTAATTTGCTACGGCCAATTCAGAGCATTGCCGAGACATTGCTGTGGGTCTGGAGTCACATGCAGGCCAGAATGAAATGAAATTAGTGAAGTGGGAGGCAGCGTGTTGGGGGTGGATGTGGTTTCATGACAGTCAGTCAGAACGCCTGTCACCCTCACGAAACTAGATTTATCAACTGATTTTAAGCTCCATTAACTGCTGTGGAGGGATTGGAACCCTCGTCCTCAGCTACATTCCCTGTCATTGTTCCTGTCGCTGAGTAGACTTCTGAAGCCCATGCACACCAGCAGCTTCTGGAATTGGGGGTCAATGCATCAGCTCCCTCAAGATATATAAATACTTCTTAAAAGGTAGACATCTAGCCACAATCAATGATCTGAGCTCTGCAGTGCTACCACATCCAATTATGAAACATAGAAACATAGAAGATAGAAGCAGGACAAAGCCACTCGGCCCTTTGAGCCTGCTCCACCATTCTTCACAATCATGGCTGATCATCCAACTCAACAGCCTCATCCTGCTTTCTCCCCATAACCTTTGATCCCATTCACCCCAAGTGCTATATCTAGTCGCCTCTTGAATACATTCAATGTTTTGGCATCAACTACTTCCTGTGGCAATGAATTCCAAAGTTTGGAATTCTTTGGAATTCACTCTTTGGGTGAAAAAATGTTTCTTCATCTCTGTCCTAATGGTCTACCCCAAACCCTCATACTGTGACCCCTGGTTCTGGACACACCCACCATCAGGAACATCCTCCCTGCATCTACCCTGTCCAGCCCTATTGGAAGTTTGTAAGTGTCTATGAGATCCCCCCCTCATTCATCTGAACTCCAGCGAAAACAATCCCAACCTTGTCAATCTCTCCTCACACGTCAGACCCGCCATCCCCAGAATCAGCCTGGTAAACCTTCGCTGCACTCCCTTGAGAGCAAGAGCATCCTTCCTCAGAAAAGGAGACCAAAACTGCACACAATATCCCAGGTGTGGCCTCACTAAGGCCCTGTATAACTGCAACAACGCATCCCTGCTCCTGTACTTGAAACCTCTCGCAATGAAGACCAACATACCATTTGCCTTCTTTACCGCCTGCTGCACCTGCATGCTTACCTTCAGCAACTGGGGCACAAGGCCTCCCAGGTCCCACTGCACACTTCCCTCTCCCAATTTACAGCCATTGTGGTGGACACATAACTCACTGGAGGAGGAGGCTCCACAAATATCCCCATCCTCAATGATGGAAGAGACCAGCACATCAGTGCAAAAGATAAGGCTGAAGCATTTGTAGCAATCTTTAGCCAGAAGTGCTGAGTGGATGATCCATCTCAGCTTCCTCCAGTGGTCCCCAGCATCACAGATACCAGTCTTCAGCGAATTTGGTTCACTCCACGCGATATCAAGAAATGGTTGGAGACACTGGAAATTGCAAAGGCTATAGGCCCTGATAACATTCTGGCAATAGTGCTGAAGACTCCAGAACTTGCCACTTCCCTGACCAAGCTGTTCCAGAACAGTTATAACATTGATATCTACCTGGCAATATGGAAACTTTTTTTTTAAATCACTTGTGGGACATGGGCATCACTGCCTGGGCCAGCATTTATAGTCCATCCCTCATCGCGCTTGAGAAGGTGGTGGTGAGCTGCCTTCTTGAACTGCTGCTGCCCCTGTTCTGTAGGTAGACCCACAATGCCCTGGGGGAGGGGGGATACGTTTCACTACTCCATTGACTGCAATGATTCAAGAAGGCAGCTCATCACCACCTTCTCTGGGGCAAAATGGGATGGACAATAAATACTGATCCAGGCAGCAACTCCTACATCGTGGGAATGAATATAAGGACAAGGCTCCTCAGAATAAAAAAGGACATTGAACCAAAGGTGGGGATTTTTGCCCAGGGGACTAAATGCTTGCTCAAGAGATAGATTTTAGGAAGCTCCTTAAAACTGAGAGGGTGTGTGCTGCAGACATTTATCATAGAATCCCTACAGTGTGGAAACAGGCCCTTCTCCCGACAAGTCCACACTGCCCCTCAGAGCATCCCACCCAGACCTATCCCCCTATAACCCACCTAATCTACACATCCCTGAATACTACGGGCAATTTTAACATGGCCCATCCACCTAACCTGCACATCTTTGGACTGCGGAAGAAAACCGGAGCACCATGCCTGGCACTTAACTATCACCCAGAATCACTGGGTACATTCTCCAGAGCAAAGCCTCTACTAATCAGGGTCCACTAGCCAACCAATCACCAGTCTCCTCTCATACAGGATAGAAATTAATCTTCCCCTTGAGCTGGTATTCTTGCAAATTGTCCCAATAAGTGTGAGCCAAAAAGCTTTGACAAAATTTTTCTGCAATATTGAAGGTCTGTGCAATGAAATGACTATTTGAAATACAGAATGAAAGAGGACACTAGCTGTTAGATGTCAGTGGACTTTGGGATGGAGAAGGGGATATTGCAGGAAGGTCAGTGCTTGTGAAACATTGACTTCTTCTTGGTTATATGCCTCTGTAAGTAAGATTGCAGAATCGTATAAACACAGATAAAGGCCATCCAGCCCATTATACATATGCTGGCTCTTTGAAAAAGCATTGCAATTTGGAGAGATGATGGCCTAGCTGTATTATTGCTGGACTATGAGTCCAGAAACCCTGGTAATGTTCTGCAGGGCCTGTGTTTGAATCCCATGGTAGATGGTAGAATTTGAAGTCAATAAAAAAGTCTGGAATTAAGAGTGTAATGATGACTCTTGTTGACCGTTGGGAAAACCCCGTCTGGTTCACTAACGCCTTTCAGGGAAGGAAATCGACCCTTACTAGGTCTGGCCTTCATGGGACTCCAGACCCACAGCAACATGATTGACTCTTATCTGCCTTTGGGGCAATAAGTACTAGCCTGGCCATTGATGGTCACAGGTTATGAATGAATAAAAGTAAATGAACTTCTCGACCCTTTGCCAATAACGCAAACGGTTTTCCTTTCAAGTACTTATCACTTGTGGCTGGTTATTGGAAATGGTAGTCAATACTAAACAGCATTGACATTGAGCTCCTTGGAAATTTCTGCCTTTCAGTCAGTTGAAAGAAGGAGAGCTGCATAGCTTTGAAACAGGGATTGGAGGCAAAGACTTGGAAACTCAAACTCATTAGCCCTTTGCTTAGTACGAGATGGCAGTTCATCTAGATCCGCCTCCATTTCCTTCACTTTCTGTGCACGGGCCCAGCAGGCACCAGACTGGGAGGATACTCACTGTGGGGGCGAATCCTGATACATCACATTGATCTGGGACAGTGTCTCAATGTAGGAGTCGATATCGAAAGTTGGGGGATACTCTTCGACACAAGTTGATTGCAGCTCTCCAACAGATCCTCCAAATGAGAAACCATCTGGGGCTGTGGGGTAGAAACATGGAGACTGTTTATTACCATCTCAGTTCAGTAACATAGTGGTGATGGTACTGGACTAATAATTCATAGCAATAATTCAAAATACCACAGGGAAGGCAACGGCCCAGCGGTATTATCAGTACAGGCACTTTCCCTCATTTGCATAAAAGACTGGTTGACTGGTTCACATTTGCAATGTCTCTGACTTATTGGTAAAAAGCCATAACCTAGAGCAGCTGAAGAAGGAAATAAACGGGCTTTCCTCAGGGATTTTACTGTAGACAGAAAGACCACGGTTTCCTTTCCGAGGGCTCAGTGGTTTCTCAACAAACGTTCCCTCCCACAAGCTGTTCAGTTCCTGGACACCAATCACATTGCTGTGGGCAGGCTGGAGGCCTTTGTCACTGACAGCTGGTCACCACCTTACAGACCAGTCAGCGGCTTGTTCCTGGCCGAATCTCCCTTTGAACATGCTCCTCAGCTCCAGCTCACTGAGAGTAACCACCCTCTGCTACCGCCTGAACAAGCAGCTGTATAAACAGCAATCACAGTGAGTGTCTAGTAACTTACTTTTAAAAAGTACAGCAATCCTTTCTACATTCCTTGTTTTTCTTAACACCGTCTTTTTCATTTTTCAGTTCATAATCAAAAATATAAAGAAGCAAAAAGATATGGCCTTTAACCACAGCATCTGGTGGATTTTTAATGTCTCCTTTCAAGCCCCTCGACTTTATTTAAAATGGTGGCCTAATATCACTGACTGTGATTTTCCAAAATTCCCCAGATTCTATATGAAATGTGACACTGCTATTCCAGAAAAGGAGAGAGAAAACAGAAAACTATACAGTCATGCTGATATCAGTATTGGGAAAATGCTAGAAGTCTTAAGTAAAAGTGAAGTTACCACAGCCCCAGAGGACCACGGGTCTGCTGTCTCATTAGAGAGAAGACTGGTGGTGGTTTAACCTGAGGATCACCACACCTCACACAAGGGGAGAAGTTAAGTCCTTCACAGTAACCTCATTCAGTGAGGGAATCGAACCCACATGGTTGGCATCACTCTGTGTTGCAAACCAGCTGTCCAACCAACCCTAACAGTGCTCTGCCTGTGGAGATAGTAAGAACTGCTGATGCTGAAGTCTGAGACAACACAGTGCGGAGCTGGAGGAACACAGCAGGCCAAGCAGCATCAGAGAAGCACCGAAGTCAGGACCCTTCTTCAGAAAAGATTTGAGATGTGGTCTCAATGCACTGAATAAGTGAAGTGCGACATCTACCAGACATTTATGTTGAGTTCCAAAGGATAGCATCTTATAGTCTTGCTGTGCTTGCAAGCTAACCTTTTGTGACTCCTGCACTGGAACATCTTAGATCCGTCTGCACCTCAGAATTCTGCTGTCATTCTCCATTTAATTAACAGCTTTCCATTGTCCTTTGACCTCTGAATGTGAGGCTCTCCTCTGATGTTATAGGGTGGGCCCCTCCTGCCTCCTGTAAGGCTGCACACAATTCAAGGCTGGCTTTGAGACAGCTGGACTGGCTGTTCACTGCTTTTGGAAAGGTTAGTCACTGTTCACAGGGCTGGGAGGATCAGGCCACAAGCTGCTGATATCAAAGAATGTCAGGCACTTATTCCAGGGAGCAAGAACAGCTCTTTCCTGGGCCAACACACCCACTTATAGCCATCACATCTCCCTTACCCCTCCCCACTTCTGACGAAGGGTCCCGACCCGAAGAGTCAGCTTTCCTGCTCCTCTGATGCCGCCTGGCCTGTTGTGTTCCTCCAGCTCCACAATGTTCCTCATGTCTTCTTTGTAATGCTGATTGAGAGATCAGTATTGGCCAGGACACTGACCACAACTCCCATGCTCCTCTTTGAGTTAGTGATTAGGAATCTTTTATATTCTCCCACCCAAGTAGGCAGATGGGGCTTAATGTCTCATCTGAAGAGATGGTACCTCTGACACTGCAGTGCTCCTTATGTAGTGCACTGGATCGTCATCCTTGGAATTTCTGTCCAAGCCCCAGGGGGAATTGAACCTTATGATTCAGAGGTAGTGGACTACCAATCAAACCACATCAGGAGGAAGAAATGATATTGTCATAGTGTAGCACAGTGCAAATGAGGTACTGAATGGCAGAATGGGCTCAAAGAATACAATGGCCCACCTTAGCTCCTATCTCGTATATCCCTATGCTTTTTTAGGTTTACTTGAGGGGTCAGGAGAGACTGGAGCTCTTCACAGGGGTCCCACAAGGAAGCTCGGGGTCTCCTCCATTTTGTTTTCATTATTCATTAATGGGATGAGGGCGTCGCTGACCAGGCAGCATTTATTGCCCATCCCTAATTGCCCAGAGGGCAGTTATGAGTAAACCACATTACTGTGGGTCTGGAGTCACATGTAGGCCAGACCAGGTAAGGATGGCAGTTTCCTTCCCTAAAGGACATTAGTGAACCAGATGGGTTTTTCCAACAATTGGCAATGGATTCACGGTCATCATTAGATTCTTAATTTCAGATATTTATTAAATTCAAATTCCAATATATGCTACGGTGGGATTTGAACTCAGGTCCTCCAAATATTATCTGGATTAACAATCCAGCAGTAATACCACTAAGCCATTACCTCCCAGTAGAGATTGCACTCCATGCCACCCAGCATTTCCACCTCAACCCCAACCAGGGCAGAGGGGTGGCACAGTGGCTCAGTGGTTAGCACTGCTGCCTCACAGCACCAAGGATCCAGGTTCAATTCCACCCTCGGGCAACTGTCTGTGTGGAGTTTGGACATTCTCCCTGTGTCTGCAGGGGTTTCCTGCAGGTGCTCCAGATTCCTCCCTCAGTCCAAAGATGCGTAGGTTAGGTGGATTGGCCATGCTAAATTTCCTGTAGTGTTCAGGGGGCGGTAGATTAGGTGGGTTATCAGGGGATGGGTCTGGGTGGGATGCTCCAAGGGTCAGTTGGGCCAAAGGGCCTGCTTCCACACTGTAGGGATTCTACAATAACCAGCCAGCAGACACCATTCTGTGCACTCAAGCTGTGATGCCCCATTTTCCCAATACCCTTTCATTCTGGGCAGATACTGAGCTCAGGCAGGACCCTCAGTGATGGGTCTGTTCATTTTGAATCCCTACAGTAGCCCCTGTTTCCAGACTTGCTTGCACTCTAACCGTGTCTCAACCTTTACCACTGGCCTATTGGCTCTATCTTTATCTATTTCCTGGGTTCCTGGAGCCTGGGTTTGATTCCACCCTCGGGCGACTGTCTGTATGGAGTTTGCACATTCTCCCCGTGTCTGCGTGGGTTTCCTCTGGGTGCTCCGGTTTCCTCCCACAGTCCAAAGATGTGCAGGCAAGGTGGATTAGCCATGCTAAATTACCGGTAGTATTCCGGGATGTGTAGATTAGGTGGGTTATAGGCGGATGGATCTGGATGGGATGCTTTGAGGGTCAGTGTGGACTTGTTGGGGCGAGGGGCCTGTTTCCACACTTTAGGGACTCTATGATCTATTTCCATGAACAACAACATTTGGCATGTGCAATGACAAAAGATCATCAAAGTGAAATGTTATCTCTGTTTCCGTCTCCACGGTCGACGGATTCCAGTTTTACGTGCTTATGTTTGCACCCGATAGAATATCCCAAGAGCAATTATCGAACAAAATGTTTCGACAAGGCATATAGGGAGCTATGATTGAAGCTCACCAATTGCTTGGCCAGAGAGCTGGGGGATGGCGAGTCTTCAAGGAGAAGATGGAGGTAAAGAGGTTCAGGGAGGAAATCCCAGAGTGTGTGAACCCAGGCAGCTGAAGGCATGGCCACCAAAGAGAGATTGATTCAAGTTGGGAATGGGCAGGAGGCCAGAACTGACAGCGTCTAGAGGCCTCAGAGGGCTACGGGTTACAGAGAAAGTGACGGACGAGGTAATGGAAAATGTTATAAAAAGGAAGAGATTTTTAAAATTAAGGTGAGGGTGGAGGGTGAAGGGAAGGCATGGTGTTGATGGATGAATGGGGCTTGGTGTGGGTCACAGTCTAAAAATACAGGGTAGGCCCTCGAGGACTGGGATAAGGAGAACCCTGAGAACGGAGATCTGTGGAACTCTTTGCCACATAAAGTGGTTCAGTTGAACATTAATGTTTTCAAGAAGCAGTTGGAAATAGTTCTTAGAGCTAAAGGGATCAAAGGATATTGGGGAAAGCAGAAACAGGGGACTGAGTTGAATGATCAGTCATGATCATGTAGAATAACAGAGCAGGCTCAAAGGGCTGAATGGCCTCTCCTGCTCCTAGTTACTATGTTTCTACATTTCAATGAGTTAGGATATGGGCAGCAATGATTTGGATGAAATGAAACATCGCTGTTTTGTGAATAGTGCAATTAGTAAGAGAAAGAAAATAAGAGATTGCCTGAAGTAGAAGAAGCTGTGAAATGGGATGAGAAACCTTTGTAAATCCCAAGGGTTGACAGGTATTTTTAATCAGGATCATGGGGCTTCATTCAGAATCTCCATGGTCCGGCGGCATGAAATGTCAATGGAATCAAGAACCACATGAGTGAGTCCTTATTGGACACAACCCATATTCCTGTCAGTTGTTCCTCAGTCAGTATTGGATGAAGTTTAACAGAGGAATTGGCAACATTTAGGAATGGACAGCTTGGTTTTCCGCAGGGAACAGTGGGCATGCTGCCTCTTGCATAATTGAATGCCTCCTACACCTACACAGCGCCACCAGGAAGGTTTGCTCTAAGCCGACAGTGACTTGGATATATCACACCCGAAACTAACAGCAGAAGACCTCAATGACATTACAAATCATATTGAACATCACGGTCAGCAAGACTCTTCAATCATGTCCAATTTCCTTAGGACAGAGTAAACCTCACTTAATACACATACACATCATCAGAAAATACAGCCAAGAGGCTGTTTAGCCATTGAAGCTATGCTGGCTCTGACAAAGACCAGCTCACTCCTTACCAATATCGCAGCAAGTTATATTCCTTCAAATGTTTATAAAGTTTCCTATGAAAGGTTAATGTAGAATCTAACTTACCAACCTATCAGGCAGCCTCAAATTGTAAACACTCAACGGAAAAGAATGGTTTCCTCAATTTCCTTTCTTTCTCCCAATCCACTGGAAAGTGAACCCTTGTCTTATTGACTGTTCAACCAAAACAGTTCTTCCTTCATTCTAAATGCTCCATGATTGCAAACCTCTAATCGCCCTCTAGCATACTGTGCTCTAGACAGAACAGAATTCCCCAGCACACCTCACTCTTACCTCCAACAAAGGACATCGGAGGTGAAATGATTTAAATTATAGGCCTTCGGGGTAAGGTCAATTTTGACGAAGTTTCACAATATTGAAGCTCTCACTACGTTGTCTCCATCAAACTCTCCCCAGGACAGGGACAGCATGGGGTTAGATACCAGACTAATGCTCCCTCTTCACTGTCCCCATCAAAACACTCTCTAGTCAGTAAACAGCATGGCGTTAGAGACAGGACAAAGCTCACTCTGCTCTGTCCCCATCAAACACTGAGGGGGCAGGTACAACATAGGGTTAGAAAGAGAATAAACTGAAAACTTTACTTCTTCTTTTCTTATAAACTCCACTCTGTCACTGCCAAACACTCTCAGGGCAGGGACAGCACAGGGTTAGAGACAGAGTAAAGCTCCTTCTACACCGTCCCCATCAAAAACTCCCAGGACAGGGTCAGCACGGGTTTAGATACAGAGTTATTCTCCCTCTACACTGTCACCATCAAACACTCCCAGGACAGGGACAGCACGGGGTTAGATACAAAGTAAAGCTGCCTCTAAGCTGTCCCCCATCAAACACTCCCAGGACAGGGACAGCACGGGGTTAGATACAGAGTAAAGCAGCCTCTAAACTGTCCCCCATCAAACACTCCCAGGACAGGGACAGCACAGAGTTAGATACAGAGTAAAGCTCCCTCTACATTGTACCCCCATAAAACACTCCCAGGACCCCATAAAACACTCCCAGGACAGGGACAGCATGGGGTTAGATACACGGTAAAGCTTTCTTAACACTGTCCCCGTCAAACACTCCCAGGACAGGGTCGGCACGGGTTTAGATACAGAGTAAAGCTGCCTCTAAACTGTCCCCCATCAAACACTCCCAGGAGAGGGTCAGCACAGGTTTAGATACAGAGTAAAGCTCCCTCTACACTGTCCCCATCAAACCCTCCCAGGACAGGGACAACACGGGGTTAGTTACAGAGTAAAGCTCCCTCTACACTGTCCCCCCCCATCAAACACTCCCAGGACAGGGACAGCACAGAGTTAGATACAGAGTAAAGCTCCCTCTACATTGTACCCCCATAAAACACTCCCAGGACAGGGCAGCATGGGGTTAGATACACGGTAAAGCTTTCTTAACACTGTCCCCGTCAAACACTCCCAGGACAGGGACAGCACAGGGTTAGATACAGAATAAAGCTGCCTCTAAACTGTCCCCCATCAAACACTCCCAGGACAGGGACAGCATGGGGTTAGATGGAATGTCGATGGCAAGTTACAATGGCTGATGAATGAGTGGCAGGTTTCTTTGGGCCCAGTAAATTGGTCTCAAGGCTAAATATTATTCCTTTGCGATATTAATTAAGAAGCCAGACAATTTAATGTACTGTCAGAGAAATAAATCAAGAGTGTGATTTTTCTCAACAATGTTGCACAGGCAATGCAGGCTGTGTACAAAAAACAACTGGGCAAATGCAACTAGAGTCTCTTGAACCTTCCAAATTCAGAGCAGCTTCTGTCAGTGTCCGTGAACACTCGAGGTGATGAGCTGCAGAAATGGTCAGTAAAGCCGCGGCATGGGACTTCTGAAGTGACATGTGTGACCAATTCAGCTCGATTGGTGGTGACCTCTGCAAATTTATCTCAGGGTCATCACTGCCTACGTTACAGAGCTTGACAGTCCCCTGACAGTGTTGTTCACAGACTCCTGGCTCAACCAGGTTCACAATTGTACTCAATGCGTGTGTGTTTTGGCGAGGATGAGTGATTTATTGTTGGTCTTTGCCTGCTCTGGGATATGCTGAAGGTGTTGTCTCAATCATTGCATTATACACGGTTTGTGTAGAATCTTGTGCCATGGATAGTTGCTTACCATATTTATGAGACTGTGACAGGTTCCTGCCTATAAACATGCTCAGTGACTTGACTGCTTCTCTTGTAATTCCAAATGCTCTGCTCTCTGACCTCCCAGCTTTAATAAACTTGGCCACTTTGGAAACTCTGTTGTTGCCATGTTCCAGTTCACCCTGAATCCTGTTCTCCCATCGACCACTTTACTGGCTCCTCTTCCAGAAAAGTCTTGATTTTAATTTTCTAATCCTTGTTTGCAAAGCCCTCCATGGTCTTTTCCCCTCCCTATCCCTGTAACCTCCTTCAGCCCCACAATCCTCTCAGATCTTTGCACTCCTCTACCTCTACCTGTTGTGAATTGTCAATTTGAAAAGTTGCTCTGTTGAGTGGTGAGACCTGTCTCTCACTCCTAAACTCCCTCCCAAAGGACCTCTGCCTCTCTACCAACACCACCCTTCGCACCCCCTCCGACCCCTGATATTATCAACATCCTAGGAGTTTCCATTGACCAGAAACTGAACTGAATTTGCCACATAAACACAGTGGCTACAAGAGCAGATCAGTGGCTAGGAATGCTGTTGCGAGTAACTCACCTCCTGACTCCCTAAAGCCTGTCCACCATCTACAAGGCACAAGTCAGGAGTGTGATGGAATACTCCCCACTTGCCTGGATGAATGCAGCTCCAACAACACTCAAGAAGCTTGACACCATCCAGGACAAAGCAGGCCGCTTGATTGGCATCACATCCACAGCATCCACTCCCTCCACCACCGACGCTCAGTAACAGCAGTGTGTACTATATACAAGGTGGACTGAAGAAGTTTGAGGTTGTTGGCTTTCTCGCTCAGCTGGCTGGCTATAGTACCGACATTTCGTCACTGTGCTGGTAACATCATCAGTGTGGCCTCTGATGAAGCAATATTTATATGATCCGGTCTGTTAAGTTGGGTTGTGTCACTTCTGGTTCTTTTTTGCATGGGTTTGTATATGGGGTCTAATTCCACATGTTTGTTGATTGCATTACGGGTTGAAAATCAGGAATTCCCGTGTGCGTCTGTGGTTGGCTTGAGCTAGGATGGTCATATTGTCCCAGTTAAATTGATGGCCTTCATTGTCTGAGTGCACCCATGGATCATATAAATTCCAAGCAGGGTAGAACAACATTGCTTCGTCGGAGGCCTCACTGATGATGTCACCGAGCATGGTGAAAAAACGTCTGAACGAGAACAAACCAGCTCAGCGATCAAACCAACGACCTCACCCACAACCTGAGCTACAAATCTTCGCAAGAACCTTACACTGAAGAAATTTATCAAAGATCCTTAGACGCACCTTCCGAACCCACGACCACTTCCACTTCAAAGGGCAAGGGCAGCAGATACAGGGAACACCACTCCCTGCAAGTTCCCCTCCAAGCCACTCACCATCCTGACTTGGAAATATATCGCCGTTCTTTCAGGGCTGCTGGCTCAAAATCCTGGAATTCCCTTCCTAATCGCATTGGGGTCAACTGACAACACATGGACTGCACTGGTTCAAGAAGGAAGCTCACCACGACCTTCTCAGGTGCAGCAAGGGATGAGCAATAGATGCTGGCCCAGCCAGCGACATCCACATTTGGTAATGTGTGTGTGTCTGTGTATGTGTGTGTGTGTGTCTGTGTGTATGTGTGTGTGTGTGTGTGTGTATGTGTGTGTGTGTGTGTCTGTGTGCGTGTGTGTGTGTTTGCACATCTCTGTGTGTGTGTCTGTGTGTGTGTGCGTGTTTGCGCATCTCTGTGGGTGTGCGTGTGTGTGTGTCTCTGTGTGCGTGTGTGTGTGTGTGTCTGTGTGCGTGTGTGTGTGTGTGTCTGTGTGCGTATGACTGTGTGTGCGTGTGTGTGTGTGTCTCTGTGTGCGTGTGTCTGTGTGTGTGCGTGTGTGAGTGTGTGTGTCTGTCTCTGTGCGTGTGTGTGTGTCTCTGTCTGTACGTGTGTGTGCGTGCGTCTGTGTGTGTGCATGTGTATGTGTGCGCGCGCGCGTGTGTGTGCGTGTCTGTGTGTGCGTGCGTGTGAGTGTGTGTCTCTGTGTGTGTGTGCGTGCCTGTGTGTGCGTGTGTTCAAGTGTGCGTGTGTGCGTGCCTGTGTGTGCATGTGTACAAGTGTGTGTGTGTGCATGTGTGTGCGTGTGTGTGCGTGTGCACGAGTCTCTCTGTGTGTGTCTCTGTGTGTATGTGTGTGCGTGTGCGTGTGTACGAGTGTATGTGTGTGTGTCTCTGTGTGTGTGTGCGTGTGCGTGTGTGTGTCTCTGTGTGTGTGCGTGCCTGTGCATGCGTGTGTACAAATGTGCGTGTGTGCGTGCCTGTGTACAAGTGTGTGTGTGTGTGCATGTGTGTGCGCGTGTGCGTGTGTGTGCATGTGCATGAGTCTATGTGTGTGTATGTGTGCGCGCGTGCGTGTGTGTGCGTGTGTGTGTGTGCGTGTGTGTGTGTACAAGTGTATGTGTGTGTGTCTCTGTGTGTGTGTGTGTGCGTGCGTGCATGTGTGAGTGTGTGTCTCTGTATGTGTGCATGTGTGTGTGCGTGCCTGTGCGTGCATGTGTACAAGTGTGCCTGTGTACAAGTGTGTGTGTGTGCATATGTGCGCGCGTGTGCGTGTGTGTGCGTGTGCACGAGTCTCTGTGTGTGTGTGCGTGTGTGTGCGTATGTGTGTGTGTGCGCGTGTCTGTGTGTGTATGTGTGTGCGCGTGTCTGTGTGTGTGCGTGTGTACGAGTGTGTGTGTGCGCGTGCGTGTTTGCGTGTGTGTGTACCACAGCGATGTCTCTCTCTCTCTGTCTAATGGGAAAGGGTAAAGATGTGGTTTGTACGTGGAGTGCCATCAGCAACAAGACAACAAACTTGATGGATTTTCACTTGAATGTCGCAGATGAGGGGGTCACCTGATAGAGGTTTCCAAACTTCTGAGAGGCATGGATAGAATAGATTGTGAGAGTCTTTTTCCCAGGGTAGAAAACTAGAGGACACAGGTTGAAAGTAAAAGCGGGTAAGCTTAAAGGAGATGTGAGAGGCAGGTTTTTTTACACAGAAGGTGGGAAGTGCCTGGAATGTGCTGCCAAAGGAGGTGGTGGAGGCGGATACAATGGCAACGCTTATGAGGCATCCTGATGGCTGCAGTAATAGGCAGGGAATAAAGGGAAACAGATTGTGTAGAGGTAAAAGGTTTTTAGTTTAGAAAGGCATCATGTGTTGGCACAGACTTGGTGGGCCAAAGGGCCTGTTCCTGTGCTGTACTGTTTTTTTGAAATCACAAAGAAGCGCTCCAAAGCGCTTGTGATTTCAGATAAACTTGTTGGACCATCACCTGGTGTCGTGTGACTTCTGACTTTGTCCGCCCCAGTCCAACATCGGCACCTGCACATCATGTACCGTTCTTTGTTCTTCGAGGTTGTAATGTACAAGGGACTCACCATAACTTGCCTCGGTCCTGAGATTGGAGTTTCTTAAGCGACTGTCTTTTCTGAAGCTGCCGACAACGATGGTCATGCAGGACAGGAAGAGCACTAGTCCAATCACAATACCTGCCACGACTAGCGGTGACACTAGCAAATTGGCATCATTGCTGCCATCCATATAGTGCGAATATCCACTGTGGCCTCCGCTCTGGTTCGACTGAACCTCTGAATGTAAAGAGACAAGGTTTTAGCAGACAGAAGAATTCTAAGTCAACGTTCAAAGATTACCCAACCTTTTTTTTTAAGTCCACCAAACGAGAGGAAGCTCATAAAAATGAAAACCGAAAGAACTGCTGATGCTGTAAACCAGGAACAAAGACAGAAGCTGCTGGAAAAGCTCAGCAGGTCTGGCAGTATCTGTGAAGAAAAAAACACAGCTAGTGTTTCGGGTCCAGTGACCCTTCCTCACTACTGTGTGTGTGTGTCTGTGTGAGTGTGTGTCTGTGTGAGTGTGAGTCTGTGTGTGTGTGTGTGTGTGTGTGTGTGTGTGTGTATATGTGTGTGTGTGTGTGTGTGTGCGCGCGTTTGTGTCTGTGTGTCTGTGTGTGTGCGCGTTTGTGTGTGTGTG
>JAHRHZ010000222.1:868930-918682 GCA_024137785.1 Ginglymostoma cirratum
GGGGGAAAAGCTGGGGGAAAAGCTGGGGGAAGAGCTGGGGAAGAGTTGGGAGAAGAGGTGGGGGAAAAGCTGGGGGAAGAACTGGGGGAAGAACTGGGGAAGAGTTGGGGAAGCGTTGGGGAAGAGTTGGGGGAAGAGGTGGGGGAAGAGGTGGGGGAAAAGCTGGGGGAAGAACTGGGGAAGGGTTGGGGGAAAAGCTGGGGGAAGAGTTTGGGGAAGAGTTTGGGGAAGAGCTGGGGGAAGAGCTGGGGGAAGAGTTTGGGGAAGAGTTTGGGGAAGAGTTTGGGGAAGAGCTGGGGGAAGAGTTTGGGGAAGAGCTGGGGAAGAGTTGGGGAAATTGCAAAATGTAGATTTGCTTGATTCCGTAGTTAAACATAAGAAAATGTGGGGACAAGCTCATCTTGACTCCTTTGAACTGGAAAGGAATGAGTAACTTGTTTTGGTTGATAACCGTAGCAAGTGGTGAAATGTTGTATCTATGCCCAATGCCACAAGTGTAAAAACTATCGAGGTTTCGAGAAGTTGTTTTCAAGTTGTGGTTGCCAGAAGTATTGGTGTCAGATAATGGTCAGTTCACTTTAGAAGAGTTTGAAATATATCTGTCTAGGAAACATAAGAAATAAGAGCAGGAGTAGGCAATTCAGCCCGTCGGGTCTGCTCCCCCATTTTATACATTCATGGCTGATTTCATCTCGGCCTCAAATCCACTTTCCTGCCTGTTCCCCATGATCCTTTAACCGTACACCATACCATAACCATACACCACCAACATTGAACGGTGCCACAGAGAAAAGTCCACAGTTTATGAAGAAATGTTTGCAGTATTTATTTGGTGAAAAACTAGACAAAAGTTTTATGCTTCCCTTTCACATAGGCTAGACAATTTTCAGTTCTCAAACAGAGTAACCCTACACTATACAAAAAGATGCTCACCCTTATGAGTCAATGCTTGAACACACTCCTGGCACAAGGTTTAGTTTGCTCAAGCCTGATGAAAATAGCGAAATCAAAGTAAGACTAAGATAAGGTGAGTGATGGTAGACCAGATATGAGAGCTCAGTGCAAGCCAAAAGGTGTTGGCAAAAACCGTTGGGTTGATACAGAGAAGTCTGTGACTTCAAAGAGACCAGGTGCATTCATATATCTGGTGAAGGATGGGGAGAGACTCTGCCAATGTTGTGTAGATCACTTGCTTCAAAGAGAAAATCTGACAGAGGGACAGCACGAAAAACCAGCTGTAAGCCTAAATTCTTGGACACACAAGTGAAAGTTAGAAAGAATGTGAAGGTTTGTCAGCATTAGTGAATCCACTGGTACAGTACAGTAAGTCAGCACCTTTTAGACAAATCAATCAATGTCACATTCCTAGCAATGAAGTGGACTTGATGATTAAAAAGAAAGTTTAGGTTTGACATAGTCAATGATATTGAGAGAGCAAAATCAACTGAACGGCAATGGACAGAGACACTCACACTGTAAGAGAAAGAAGACAAATAGGTTAACTGCAAGTATGTAGGAAGGAAGAAAAGAAGTTGATCTTGTAGTTATTCCTTGTCCAATGATGATTTTATTTTATTAAATACATATTGCTTTGTGAAAAATTATTTCATTTACATGTAAATGACTCTGGCTGTATGCATCAGAGATGTTTATATTTGATTTCAGTAAAAGCAAATGTACAACTTAATGTATTCAATTTTCAGCCACTGTTGATATTGATTCAGTCATGTTGTCATTTGGGAATTATTGCGCACACGCCAGTTTCCATTTCAGAAGGTTAACACAAGTCCCATATGATCTGTTTTGCTTTGTCCTGTTGTCTGGGTCCTGTCTTGGGATTTCATTTGATTGTTTATAATCTTATATATAAAAAATCAATCAATTCTTATCCAAAGGAACCTGTTGGAATTTAATGGGATAACACAGATCTTTACTTTGTACGTAACCACATTCTGTCCCTGCCCTGGGAAGTGTTTGATGGGGACAGTGTAGGAGTTGCTTTACTCTGTACCTAACCCTGTGCTGTCACTCTCTTGGGAGTGTTTGATGGGGACAGTGTAGAGGGAGCTTTACTCTGTATCTAACCCTGTGCTGTCCCTGTCCTGGGAGTATTTGAAGGGGGACGATGTAGAGGGAGCTTTACTCTGTATTTAAATTGTGTTGTCACTCAGGCAAGATTGCCTGGCTTTATGCAAGGTTCCAAAACCTTCCTTTCATAGTGTTGACATTCTTCGCTTTCATCAGCGCAAAAGGGAAAATAATGACAAAAGCTGCTTGTTTCTCTCTGCGAGGCATTGTTGCCATATCATCGAGAGTCTGAGAGTAACCTACTGCCAATGTAACAATGCTGAGAAAATTACATGTACAGTCGTGGGATTGATTATAGTAACAGTGCATTCTGACCAGATATTATGTTCATTGCTCACTGGGAATAGACTCATTACCAGAACATCACATTGTATCCAAAATGATGTAATTGCTGTAACATGATATGACCAGGAAATCCAGATACTGATAGAGCGCGAGAAGGCTCATTAAAATAGGATTCTTATAAAAAGGCACTTCAATTGTTGAAAAATCATCCTGTGACCTTGAGCAATAAAGCTATTCCCATACTTTGAATTAACTGCAGGCTTGTTCCTTTCTCCCTGCGTGCCTTTTCTGTCATTTGATAATCTGACAAAGCCCTCCCTGTGTTGTCATCTGTGCTTTGAAAGAAATATGATGGAATTGAGTCACTCAGACATCAACAGTGCGCACTCTCAAAACTCAACCTTCTACTGTTTTTGTGATCAAAAGCTACAGTCTGAAATTTACCTTCTGCCCAACTTTATCTCCCTGGTGTCCTGTAATTTGACCTGTTCGGCCCCCAGGCATCAGAACGCTCATAGAATAAAAGGTCTGCAGGCTCAACCAACCAGAACCTGCAGTTCAATTTATGCCAGCAGCAGTAGGTTGAGTAATATTATCAACCTGACCACTTAAGAATCATGTGCGGAAGACCTCAATTTGTTTGGAATATGTGAAGGTTTATAGGGAGAGAATGAAATATTCGGAGATGCACTGAAGTGACAAGGTCAATCTGTGTCCAAAGATATCTCATTGCCAATGACATTGGCTACATAGAGACATAGAAAACAGGAGCAGGAGTAGGCCGTTCGGCCCGTCAAGCCTGCTCTGCCATTCAATATGATCGTGGCTGATCATCCAACCCAGTAAAAACAGAAAGGACTGTGGATGCCGTAAAGCAGAGAAAAAAACATAGAGATTGCTGGAAAAGCTCAGCGGGTCTGGAAGCATCTGTGAAGATAAATCAGAGTTAACATTTTAGGTCCAGTCACTTTTCCTCAAAACTGATGGTAGCTAGGAAAATGTTAGTTCATGTGCAGAAGATAGGTAGGGGTTAAGGAGTAAATGATAGGTGGGGATAGAGTCCAAAGAGAGAGAAGAGCATTGGACAGACAAAGGAGATGATAAAAGGAGTTTTGGCTGGGAGGGTGAATAGCTGTTAATGGGGACTGTTTGTGGCTAACAATAGGTAGTATGTAATGGCAGGCTATGTGATAACAAGGTCTTGTGTGTGGGGTAGGGGGCTGGGACATGGGAGAGTTCAGGCCCTAAAATGATTGAACTCGATATTGAGTCCGGGGGACTGTACAGTCCCCAAGTGGAAGATGAGGTGCTGTTCTTCCAGCTCGCGTTGAGGTTTGTTGGAACTCTACAGCAAGCCAGAGACAGAGGTGTTGGCCAAGGAATAGGTTGATGCATTAAAGTGGCAGGCAACAGATAGCTCAGAGTCTTTGTTTCAGCCAGCATGTAGATGTTGTGTAAAGCAGTTACCCAGTTTACGTTTTGTTTCCCCAATGTAGAGGAGACCACATTGTGAGCAGTGAATGCAGCAGACTAGATTCTGGGAAGTGCCGGTAGAGTGTTGCTTCACCTGGAAGGTATGTTTGGGCCCTTGGATACTGGGGAGGGAGGAGGTAAATGGGCAGGTGCCACCACTTTGCTGGTTGCAGGGGAGGTGCCGTCGGGCTGTGGGGAGGTGTTGGGAGTGAAGGAAGAGTGGACCAGGGTGTCTCAGAGGGGACTGTCCCTGCAGAAGGTGATCAAGGGAGGGGAGGGGAATGTATTTCCAACTCAGTCCCTTGTTCCTGCTTCCTCCCCATACACTTTGATCCCTTTAGCCCCTAAGAACTATATCTAACTCCTTCTTGAAAATATTCAATGTTTTGGCTTCAACTGCTTTCTGTGACAGAGAATTTCACAGGCTCCCCACTCTCTGGGAGAAGAAATTTCTCCTCATCTCAATCCTGAAGAGTCTACCTGATATCCTTATCTTGGCTCCAGGTTTTCCAGTTACCAGGAGCATCCTTCCTGCGTTGACCCTATGCAGTCCTGTTAGAATTTTATATATTTTTATGAGATCCCCCTTACTCCTATAAACTCCAGTGATATCGTCCTGACTGATCCAGTGTCTCTTCATATATCAGTCCTGCCATTTCAGGAATCAGTCTGGGAAACCTTGACTACACTCTCTCTAGAAAATAGAGGGAAATAAATTGTAGAAAAATACCGCACTTCCTCAGACAAGGAGACCAAAACTGCCCTCAATACACCAGGTGGGGTCTCACCAAGGCCCTGTATAATTGCAGCAAGACATCCCTGCTCCTGTACTCGAAACCTCTCACTATGAAGGCCAGTAAACCATTTGCTGTTTACCATTTCGATTGATGAAGCAATCTGTTGTTTGAAGGATAGATATTGGGCAGAATATCTGAGAGAACCTCACTGCTTTTCTTCAAGTTAAGGCCATGGGATCTTTATGGTCTCAGCTTAACATCTCAGTGACCTCTCTGACAGGGCAGCACTGCCTCAATATTGCAGTCGGAGAGCCTGCCCAGAAGCCTGTGGCTCACACGTCTCCCTGTAAACATCTCACTAAATACAGTGGTAAGGTTTATATTTCTATAAATGATTTGCGTGTGACTATAGGAGGCACGGTTAGTAAGTTTGCAGATGACACCAAAATTGGTGATGTAGTGGACAGCGAAGAAGGTTATCTCAGAGGACAATAGGACCTTGATCAGATGGGCCAATGGGCCGAGGAGTGGCAGATGGAGTTTAATTTAGGCAAATGTGAGGTGTTGCGTTTTGGCAGGCCAATCAGGGCAGGACTTACACAGTTACTGGTAGAGTTCTGGGGAATGTTGCCGAACAAAGAAACCTAAGGGTTCAGATGCATAGTTCCTTGAAAGTGGAGTCACAGGTAGACAGGATAGTGAAGACGGCACTTGGCATGCTCACCTTCATCAGTCAGGACATGGAGTAATAGAGTTGGGATGTCATGTTGCAGCTATACAGGACATTGGTGAAGCCACTTGTAAAATACTGCATAGAATCCTGGTCTCCCTGCTATAGGAAAGATGTCATTAAACTTGAGAGGGTGCAGAAAAGATTTACAAGGATGTTTCCGGGATCGGAGGGCTTGAACTAAAGGGAGAGGCTGAAATAACTTGGGACTATTTTCCCTGGAGCATTGGAGGCTGAGGGGTGACCTTATGGAGGTTTATAAAACCATGAGGGACATGGATAGGGTGAATAGACAAGGTCTTTTCCCCAGAGTGGGGAGTCTGAAACTAGACAGGATAGGCTTAAGGTGAGAGGGGAAAGATTTAAAAGGGACCAATGGGGCAACTTTTTCATACAGAGGATGGTGTGTGTATGGAATGAGCTACCAGAGGAAGTGGTGAAGGCTGGTACAATTACAACATTTAAAAGGCATCTGGATGGGTATATGAATAAGGAAGAGTTTAGAGGGATATGGGCCAAATGCTGGCAAATGGGACTAGATCAGATTGGGATGTTTGGTCGGTGATGATGAGTTGGACTGAAAGGTCTGTTTCTGGGCTGTATGACTCTATGACTCCATATTTGTAATCCTGTGTCACAAATTCTTCTTGGCAACTGACTTCAGGGATGACAGTAGGATTTATCATTTTAGAAAACACAGAAGAAACTGAGCATTTGAAGGGAATTCATTTCCTTTGGGAGGTTACAAAACTTCTCATTGATGTTAAATTCCAACCTATTGACTCTGAGATGTAGAGGGCCTCAGGTAAGGCAAGGATTAAAATGGCCCATTGGAGCAAATGAAACAGAAAGAATTGTTTAACATAATTGTGAGGAGAGAGACAGCTTGCTGTACTGCCAACAAGTAACATCACTGTAGTCTCTCCCAGTTTAACCTGAGGGTCACCACACCTCAGTCAAGGGGAAAGACTAAGTAAGCAGGGCCTTTACAGATCCTTGGCTGGTGTAGGAATTGAACCTATGCTATTGGTGTCCTTTACTATCACAAGCCAGCTGCCTAGCCAACTGAGCTAACCATCTCCTAATGAGATGCTGACAGGATACACACTCCCACTGGAAACAATACAGACAGGGGTATCACTGGGTAGAAATTTCGAAGGGATGAGTTTTCCCCGCATAGCCCCAGAACATAATATGACTCTGAAACAGCCTGGCCTGCAGCTGCTAACAATCCAAGGATCGCTAACTGGCTGAAAAAGGGGGATGTCAATTCCTCTCTCAGGAGGAGCCTCCACCTCAGACAGCTGCCAGTCAATCAGATTGTGAAGCAGCTCTGTGGTCCCAGGAGCACCACCAGGAATGGTGGCCGCCGCTGGAACTGAGAGCAGCCCCCAGAATCTAAGTCCTGGAGCCCAGGATGGATATAAATGTTGTAAAACGTAAAGGCTCTGAAAGAGCTAATGTTGGCGAATGCATTCAGCTCTACACAACCTTTTGCACTGTTGTGCTGGTCTCTTCCATCATCAGTATTGGTTGGGGAACAACTCTGAATCTTGAAATGGACAAATATGCCATCTTTGTCTCCCAAGTAACAATGACTGACCAGCTAGTTTCACCTTTACCTAAATGTTATCCTGTAATACATGATAAACTATGTCTTGTTTAAGACAAGAGTCTTGTTAAGTCTCACTTCCGATCACGGTAAACCCTCAGACCCAGTGAAGAGTATGGATGGCAGCATTCTCTCACCCACATAGTGGCACTGTGTGAGTTGCAACGGTGAGAATGGGAAGGAAGAAGCTTGGAGGTAATGAGGAGACAGGAGATGAAGGTTCTGACAGCAAGGCTAACTGTGGGACACAGGCGCCTGATCTTGTAAGTGGTCCAGTTACGCAGGTACTCACCCCTTTCCCTTTGTTTAGGGGGAGGCAATGGCCTAGAGGTATTATTACTGGACTATTAATCCAGAAACCCCAAACACCATTCTGGGGACCCAGGTTCAAAACCTACTAGGGCAGATGAATTAATGGAATTTGATTCATTAATTCAAGTTTTTATTTGAATTAAATAAACATCTGGAATTAAGAGTCTGATGATAATCATGAATCCGTTGTCGATTGTTGGAGGAAAGTAAAACATTTGATTCACTCAAGTCCTTACCTGCTCTGGCCTACAGGTGACTCCAGACTCTCAGCAATGTGGATGATCCTTAACTAAAAAGGATAGGTAACAAATGCTGACCCAGCCAGTGACACCCACAGCCTGTGAACAAAAACAAAACCCAACAACGAGGCAGGGTGATCGATTGGCCTTCTCAGCCTCATCATCTTTGATCTGCAAATGCATGGAGTCAAACAATTGCAGATTGGCTCAGGCAGTTCTGAACTTGTCAATAATCGGCCAACTAAGGGTCTCAGTTGTAATGAAGGCTGATGGGATCACTCACGGCCTCGCTGACCTCTGTCTATAAAACTGCTTCCTGGTGCGGGAAGGTGCATAGCCAACAGCAAGGCCTCCTGGGGACTATTATGTGAACACCCCACCTATAAATTTGCCAGTGAATGACCACAAAATTCAAACGCCTGTGCAGCACTCAAAATAACTTTTCTCTCAAGGACTACTTTTTGATTTCCGGGAACAGCATTTTAAATTTTTAGAGCTCCTTTTTGATTGTTGGGGATTACCTTTTCATTGTCACTAACTTGATTTTTTAGGTGATGCAGCTGCATGGTAACAATATCTTCTGACTTTGTGTTAACCAATGAGATACTTGGACTTTCACAGAAACACAGTTAGAAGAATTCATCAATATCCTCAATAATAATTAAAACTCCTTTAAATTTAAATCCTCAATACAAAGGGAAAGCATTACTTTCTTAGATACCGTAACACTTAAATTAACCCAAGACAACAGTTATATTAGTAAGAGATAATAGGAACTGCAGATGCTGGAGAATCCGAGATAACAAGGTGTAGAGCTGGATGAACACAGCAGGCCAAGCAGCATCAGAGGAGCAGGAAGGCTGACGTTTCAGGTTTGGATCCTTCTTCAGAAAATCAGAAGTTCCTACTTTCTCTGTGAGGGATAATAGGAACTGCAGGTGCTGGAGAATCCGAGATAACAAGGTGTGGAGCTGGATGAACACAGCAGGATCCGAGATAACAAGGTGTGGAGCTGGATGAACACAGCAGGCCAAGCAGCATCAGAGGAGCAGGAAAGCTTGATGTTTCGGGCCTAGACCCTTCTTCAGAAGGGTCATTTTCTGATGAAGGGTCTAGGCCCGAAACATCAGACTTCCTGCTCCTCTGATGCTGCTTGGCCTGCTGTGTTCATCCAGCTCCACACCTTGTTATCTCAGTTATATTAGTAACAAAGGTTTATGTCAAAATAACTGGCATATACTTCAACATACAAAATGCCGTTACCCTGAAGACATTACCTTTTTACTAAAACTCAAATCTCAATCTTAGATTTAAATTTAACAATTAGCATCATGTATTTATTGATCTATCATCCATCAGATTTTCCCATAGAATTGATCTTGAACTCATGCAACCTTACTGAAACATTCCAGGTATCAGTTTAGTAAACCACCGCTGAACCACCTCAAGTACATTTACATTCTTTCTTACATAAGGACCAAAACAGGACATAGTATTTGAGAGATAGTTAGAACTGCAAATAGGGGGGTCAGAGATAACACAGTGCGGAGCTGGAGGAACACAGCAGGCCAAGCAGCATCAGAGGAGCACCAAAGTTGGGACCCTTCTTCAGAAAAGATTTGAGATGTGGTCTCAATGCACTGAATAAGTGAAGTGCGACATCTACCAGACATTTATGTTGAGTTCCAAAGGATAGCATCTTATAGTCTTGCTGTGCTTGCAAGCTAACCTTTTGTGACTCCTGCACTGGAACATCTTAGATCCGTCTGCACCTCAGAATTCTGCTGTCATTCTCCATTTAATTAACAGCTTTCCATTGTCCTTTGACCTCTGAATGTGAGGCTCTCCTCTGATATTATAGGGTGGGCCCCTCCTGCCTCCTGTAAGGCTGCACACAATTCAAGGCTGGCTTTGAGACAGCTGGACTGGCTGTTCACTGCTTTTGGAAAGGTCAGTCACTGTTCACAGGGCTGGGAGGATCAGGCCACAAGCTGCTGATATCAAAGAATGTCGGGTACTTACTCCAGGGAGCAAGAACAGCTCTTTCCTGGGCCAACACACCCACTTATAGCCATCACATCAAACAAATGAGAAATACCACATCACCATAAGACTATAGAGCACAGAAAGGAAGGCATGAGGCCCATTTAAAGAAGATACCATTTAGTCTGACTTTCCCTGCTGTTTCCCCAAGTCACCACAGTTTATTGCCTTTTTCAAGTATTCCAGTCTATTTTGAGTTATTATTGAATCTGCTTCCTTTCTGGCAGTACATAACCAATCAGAACACATCGTATAAAATAATTCATCTGCTCTCCTCTCTCTAATTCTTTTGATGATTATCTTAAATCTGTCTCCCCTGGTTACTGACCCTGTCACTGAATATTGTTTTTCCTTGTAAATGCTATCAAAATTCCCAAAATATAACTGATAGAACTTGTGTTTCGTGAATGGGATACATTGCACGGTTAGAGCTCCTGAAAAGGACAAATATCCCCATTAACTCACTGGAATCCCTGGCTCCTGACTGACCAACATGGAGAAGGCTCATTGAGGAAGGCACCAAATATAGAAACATTGAAAACAGGAGCAGGCACCTCAAACCTGCCCTGCCATTCACATAGTGAGGTTTCACTGGGAATGTGTGGTGGTGAAATGGAGGTATGGGAGGGAACACACAAACCCCCAAACTAGAATCTCTACAGTGTGGAAGCAGGCCATTCAGCCCAATGAGCCCACACTGTCCCTCCCTACAACATCCCACCCAGACCTACTGCTCTACCCTATCCCTGTAACCCTGCATTTCGCACGGCTAATCCACCTAGTCTGCACACCCCTAGACACTATGGGCAATTTTCCAGGGCCAATCCACCTTAACCTTCACACCTTTGGGCTGTGAAAGGAAACTGGAGCACCCGGAGGAAATCCACGCAGGCACGGGGAGAATGTGCAAACTCCACACAGCCTGAGGCTGGAATTGACCCTGGGTCCCTGGTGCTGTAAGGCAGCAGTGAGCCACTGTGCTGTCCCATCTACCCAGCCCTCCACATATCACCCACCCACCCGTGTATGTGGCAGAGGCTGCAGATCACACACTGGACTCGTCAGCCATCTTGGAACCCATTTCAATGGAAAGTAAGTGGGTGACCCACAAACTCAAGGACTGTTAAAGGAGGAGATAGGGAGAGGCTCAGAGGTCAGCCATTGGTTATAATTCACATTAACTCTACTCCATTGAAATGCAAGCATGGACTTGATGGATCGAATGGCCTCCAACTGCGCTTCATTGACTTTATCACATGAAGTCTGCTTTTGAAGGAGGTTTGATTTTGCTGTTTAATGCATGTTTAATCACTGAGGGCATTACTTTGATGGAACAGACACACAATGTATTGAACAGCTTGTGAACAGAATTCTGCAACAAAAGGTTCAAACACAGGATAGCGCGGCTGCTTTGGACGATAACTTGTTTTATAGTCTCAATAAACCGCACCAGGTAAATCCTGCCTTGTTAGTTAATGTTGGCGAGGATGGGCAGGCAGAGAGCTGTGCAGCCAGCCTGGAAGTGGTTCACTTTAAGGATGCTTTGATCCCATCTCTTGCATATTTTGCAAATTTTTCGTTTAATGGAGGAATTTAAAGAAAGAAAGGCGTGCATTTATGTAGCACCTTTCATGGTCTCAAGACGTGCTTTGCAGCTAATTAAGACTTTTTCTAAAGTTGTCACTGATTCAACGTAGGAAATGCAGCAGTCAATTTATGCACAGCAAACTCCCGACAACAGCAACTTGATAAATGATCAAATAATTTCAGAGATAGTAGGAACTGCAGATGCTGGAGAATCTGAGATAACAAGGTGTACAGCTGGATGAACACAGTAGACCAAGCAGCATCAGAGGAGCAGGAAAGCTGACATTTCGGGCTTAGATCCTTCTTCAGAAATAGTGCTGCATAGTGCCAGTGGTCCTTTTACATTCATTTGCAAGGTTCACGCAGAATGAATAATTCACTCCCACTGGAAGCTGGCATAAAAACCACCTGAGTTCCTTGATTAGATTCCAGACCATAACTTGCTCCTTGACATCGCATATTCACACCAGATATACAATGGTTTTGCTTGTCTAGGCTATTTTAAATGGTCAGTTTAAGGACATGTCAGTGGGCAGGTTTATTTGATGCATGATCCCAGGCAGATATGAGGGCTCCAGAGACACACAAATGACTGGAGCATATTATACATGTGTGACTACCTATAAGGGTAGTGGCAGCAATGGTAGTGGGGAGCAGGGAGAGAAAGACAGAGAGAGAGACAGAAAGAGAGAGAGAGAGAGGGAGAAAGAGAATGAAAGAGACTGTTTCCTTGAGTATGGAATTGATGGGGTTGGCTTGGGACGGATGGAAGAAATGGGATCAGGATGGCCAGGGACCACTGGGTGGTGGGGGGGGGGGTGGTGGGGCGGTGGGTAAGGATGGGCAGTAGAATGAAATGACGGAATTGACTTAATATGACAAAATGGTGGGGAAAATATTTCACACAGCTTAATGTGCAAAAGCTATTCATCGAGTTAAAAATGGAAATTTTCAAGATTTTTACGTATGAACATCTGGGAATTAGGAGCAGGAGTAAGGTACTTGGCTTTTCAAGCCTGCTGTGCCATTCAATAAGACCTTGAATGTTCTGTTTGTAAGTTTGGACCCACATTCCCACCAATCCCTGATAACTTTTTACCCCTTTACTCAACAAAAATCTCTTCATCTCTGCCTTAAAAAGGTATTCAAGTCTCTGCTTCCACCAACTTTCCAGAGCAAGATTCCAAAGACTTACGATTTTCTGAGAGACACAAATTGTCTAATCTCTGGTTTAAATGAGAAATACCTGATTTTTAAACAGTGACCCCGAGCCCTGGATTATTCCAAAAGAGAAAACATCCACTCCACACGCATCTAGTCAAGACCCTTTAGGAGTTTATATGTTTCATTCAAGTCACCTCTTACTCTGCCATATTTTTTATATCGGGAATTGATCTTATTCACAAAGGAACACTTTTTTTCCCATCTCCAAATCACCCATGGTACTTTTCATCTATTAACCAGTAAATCACCCAATTTTTCAATGGATTAATTTAGATGCAAAGCCAATGCAGACCCCTCTTACTCTTTTAAACCTCAGTAGATACAAGTCTCAACTGACCAACTTTTACTCATAAGACAACCTTCTCTTTCCAGGTATTACTCTGTGAAACCTTTTCTGAAATGCTTCCAACTAATTTAAATCCTGCCTTAAATAAGGTGACCAATGCTGTGCACACGGTACTCCAGCTGTGGTTTCACCAGTGCCCTGTGGAAATGAAGCAAGAGCTTCCTACTTTTGTATTTAATGCCCCATGTGATAAATGATAACATCAGCTTTCCTAACTGTTTGTTGTAAATGCAGGTTAACCTTTCTGAAGTCATGCATGAAGACAGTCAGATCTCTCTGTATCTCAGAGCACTGCAATCTCTCACCATTCGATAAAATGCTTCTTTGTTATTCTTTCCGTCAAAATGAACCATTTCACATTTTCCCACAATAGACTCCATTTACCACATCTTTGCCCACTCACTTAACCTATCAGTTACTTTTATAATCTCTTTGTAATCTCGTCATAACTTGCTTTCCTGCCTATCTTTCTGTCAACAACGTCTTTAGCAACCAGCCCTCCATCTGCATCATTCAAAAAAATTAATGCTTGAGCTTGACTGAAAAATGTTTAGGCATATCAGCCTCAATTCTATATAGGAAGGAAATAACATCTGTGCCTTCCAGACTACCAACACAGTCTAACTCCAGTGGGTGTGAAATCTCACAAACCTAACTTCATGGATGCAAGGGGTAAGAGAGATAATAGGTACTGCAGATGCTGGAGAATCCGAGATAACAAGGTGTGGGGCTGGATGAACACAGCAGGCCAAGCAGCATCATAGGAGCAGGAAAGCTTGACGTTTCGGGCGTAGACCCTTCATCAGAAAAAAATTTTTTTCTGATGAAGGGTCTAGGCCCGAAACGTCAAGTATTCATGGATGCAAGGATCTAGTTGAAACTTGCAAAATTCTTACAGGGATGCAGATAAAATGTTACCCCTGCCTGGAGAGTCTAGAACCAGGGCAAATAATCTCAGAACAATGGGTCAGCCACTTAAGACTAAGGATGAGGAGAACATTCTTCAGCTATGAGCTAATTAAGAGTGGAGCAAGCCCGATGGGCTGACTGGCCTACAACTATGTTCATTTATTCAAAGAAAAGCAGTAATAAAGTTGCTACAAAAACGTGAATCTGAAATAAGGACTTCATCACGGAACAGCATTGGTAGGTTTGCAAGCTGATGATAGATGTTCAAGTTATTACAAGCAGATTACTAGAAGTTCCAGTGTTTATATCTCAAATAATATTGAATCCATCAGTTGTAAGCCTATCTATCCATCTCAGGGGAAATAGTTCCCAATTAGACTTCCATATTCTATAAAAACAAGTCACAACGTCAGGCCTTTGTCGAAATCTGTACTTATACAGGTCTGTATTAACACATGAGCAGCTTTTTGTCACATTTTTTGAAGTGATAAGATTTGATTCTGTTAGAGTCTTTGTGAAAGAATGCCTAGAAATCCTGCAATAAAGATCTACTGTCACAAAAAATGAATTTGACTGTAAATATTTTACAACTCTTTGTAATTTTTGAGCTGCACACATACACCAATCAAACCCTTCAATTATGAGTTAACCTGCAACTCATATATGGGTATCCATTATTCTTGATATACAATACCTGAATTCCCACAATTCCTACAGCCTGTAATATTCCGAGGGATCTGTTATTATACATATATAAACCTCCCTAACGCCTTGATTAGATTCCAGTCTGTACCCCAATCGTGTGCATCTGTTATTTTATGTATAGACTATCCGAACCCCTTGTTTACATTCCAGACTGTAATCCACTCCTGGGTATCTGTTATTCGATATATAAACCACCCAAGCCCCTCAATTAGATTCCAGTCTGTAACTCATTCCCAGGTATCTATTAATCTCTATATAAACCCCATCAGATCTGTTGATTAGATTCCAGTCTGTAACTGACTGCTTGTGTCTGACTGAGTTTCACATCTATATTTTCAATCCGCAAAACATACCCTCATGAAGAAAAGAAATAGTTCAGGGACTTTATCCTAAAACACCAATCAGGTAATCATAACAGGCCAAGGATAATTTTTCAAATTAAATCTATTTTTTTCTGATCCAATTAACTTAACTTTTCCCAACAGAAATTTCTGCAGTTTTTCTCAACAGAAGAATTGAACACAGAATCTCATTTCTTCATCTCTCTCTTTCTTTGTTGGATTCCCTCTCGGGCTGAGACTGTCTGGCAACATTCCCATTCAATTGATAAATTAATCTCACGCCATAAGAGAGCATGGTATATATGACCAGAGTTGATTAATCCTATCAAATGCTTAGAACAGGGCAGGATGAGGGCATGCTGCACTGTCAGAGGTACTGTCTTTCAGATGAGATATGAAACTAAGATGCTCTCTGTGCACTCAGGCGGGTGTAATGGTATGGCTGTAATTGCAGTGTTTCAAAAAGACCAGAGAGGTTTTTCCTGGAGTAATTGCAAATATTTATCCTTCAAGTGACACTTAAAACAGACAGAGCAAAAATCCATTGAAGTACTCTGTTGGTTAGGTTTTATGAAGCATCTTTCAACACAAAAGAGTTTTGTACGGAAAGAATGAGCATGGTAGGGACCACCAGGAACTGTGTGAAAAATTGAACCAACAGTAATATTTAAACAATATGACATTGGGAAAGGAACAGAAGAATAATGCAGACAGGCAAGGTTCTGAGTCAAATCAGATATAGAAATAGAAATAAAGAGAGGGATAGAATAGTTGAGCTAAGTTGATAGAGGGAAATAAAGAGACAAAAAAAGGTAAGAAAAGCATTTTATTCTAAAATTGTTTCAATCATGTTAAAAATACCATCTGAGGAAAGAACGTCCCAAATTTAAAGTTTGAATTGCATCTAATGACATTGTGTTAATCACAGAATCACAGAACGGTTCTGGTGAAGAAGTATTCCACACAGTCCTTCTGGAGACAAAGTCCCACCTTCACATTGAGAATAACTTCTATTGTGTTGTGTGGCACTACCACCGTGCTAAATGGGACAGACTTCACACAGATCTAGCAACTCAAGGCTGGACATTCATGAGATGCTGTGGGCCATCAACAGCAGCAGAATTGTACTCCAGCACAATCTGTAACCGCATGGCCCGGCATATCCCCTACTCAACCATTACCATCAAGCCAGGGGATCAACCCTGGTTCAATGAAGAATGCAGGAGGGCATGCCAGCAGCAGCACCAGGCATACCTGAAGATGAGGCATCAACCTGGTGAAGCCACCAAACAGGACAACTTGCACACCAAACAGCGAAAGCAGCAAGTGATAGACAGAGCTAAGCGATCCCACAACCAATGGATCAGATCTAAGCTCGGCAGTCCTGCCACATCCAGTTGTGAATGATGGTGGGCAAGTAAACAACTCACTGGAGGAGGAGGCTCCACAAATATGCCCATCCTCAATGATGGAAGAGACCCGCACAACAGTGCAAAAGATAAGGCTGAAGCATTTGCAGTAATCTTCAGCCAGAAGTGCCTAGCGGATGATCCATCTCGGCCCCCTCCAATGGTCCCCAGCATCGCAGAAACCAGTTTTCAGCCAATTCGATTCACTCCACGTGATATCAAGAAACGGTTGGAGACACTGGATACTGTAAAGGCTATGGGCCCTGACAACATTCCGGCAATAGTACTGAAGACTTGTGCTCAAGAACTTGCCGCTCCCCTAGCCAAGCTGTTCCAGTACAGTTACAACACTGGTACCTTCCCAACAATGTGGAAAATTGTCCAAGTATGTCCTGTACATAAAAAGCAGGACAAATCCAACCCGGACAATTACTGCCCCATCAGTCTCCTCTCGATCATCAGTAAAGTGATGGAAGGTGTCATCAACTGTGCTATCAAGCAGCACCTGCTCAGAAATAACCTGCTCAGTGACGCCCAGTTTGGGTTCTGCCAGGGCCACTCAGCCCCTGGTCTCATTACAGCCTTGGTTCAAACATGGACAAAAGCGCTGAATTCCAGAGTGTGGTGAGAGTGACAGCCCTTATTATCAAGGCTGCATTCGACGGAGTGTGGCATTAGGGAGCCCTAGCAAAACTGGGATCAATGGTATCGGGGGCAAACTCTCCGGTGGTTGGAGTCATACCTGACACATAGGAAGATGGTCGTGGTTGTTGGAGGTCAGTCATCTCAGCTCCAGAACATCTCTGCAGGAGTTCCTCAGGGTAGTGTCCTCGGCCCAACCATCTTCAGCTGCTTCATCAGTGACCTTCCCTCCATCACAAGGTCAGAAGTGGGGATGTTCACAGATGATTGCACAATGTTCAGCACCATTCACTACTCCTCAGATACTGAAGCAGTTCCTGCAGTATCCAGGTTTAGGCTGCCAAGTGGCAAGTAAGAAAGGTTTAGTAAATTAGGCCTGTATTCATTGGAATTTAGAAGAATGAGAGGCAGTTTTATTGAAACATACAAGACTCTTAGGGGACTTAACAGGGTAGATGTGGAAAGGTTGTTTCCCCTTGTGGGAGAGTCTAGGACCAGAAGGCATTCACTCAGTATAAGGGTCACCCATTTTAGACAGAAAGAAGAAGGCCTTCTTCTTTCAGAGGGGTGTGAATCTGTGAAATTCTTTACTGCAGAGGACTTATGGTCTTAATCATACCACACAAGTGCCAGGCAATGACCATCTCCAGGACAGAATCTAATCATTGCCCCTTGACATTAGCATAGGCAAATCCCCCACTATCAACATCCTGACCAGAAACTCAACTGGACTAGCCATAAAAATACAATGGCTACAAAAGCAGGTCAGAGGCTAAAAGTTCTGCAGAGAGTAACTCCTCTCCTGCCTTCCCAAAGCCATCCAATGTCTACAAGGCACAAGTCAGGAATGTGCTGGAATACTCCCCACTTGCCCTGGATGGGTGCAGCTCCAACAACATCCATGAAGTGTGACACCATCCAGGACGAAGCAGTCTTACCTGGTTAGCAGGTTATCCACCTCCTTGGACAGTCATACCCTTAGCAAACAAAGCGTGTGCTCTCTGCAAAATGACTGCAGTAACTCATCAAGGCTTCCTTGACAGCACCTTCTAAATAGGTGACATGTACACTCCAGAAGGACGAGAGCAGCAGATACATGGGAACACCCCCCTTATATTTCCCCTCCAAGCCATTCACCATTCTGACTTGCAAATATATCACCACTTCTTCAAAGTTGTTGGGTCAAATTTTCTCTCCATCCCCACCCCTCTTCCCTAACTCACTGGCCCAGAATGCCAATAATGCTGTGAGGCACCTTACTGTACTGGCTCATGAAGGCAGCTTACCACTGCAGCACAGTGTCGCCACACCAGCAATGCCCACATCCTGTGAAAGAATAAAATCCCCACCCTGCATCCTCTCTAAAGTCTTTTGACCTTCCCTAAAGCGTGCTCGCCAGAATTGGACACAGTATTCCCTGGGGGTGGGCTGTATCAGTGTTGCATAAATCATAACTTCCGTGATTTTGAATTCTGCACCTTTCTTGTCTTTCCTTCACTGTCACTAGGTCAGAATTCTGGAGCTCTCTGCTGATGAGCACAGTGGCTCCATTCAAACTAGACAGACTGCAGTGGCTCAAGAAGCAGCTCACCAGCACCTGATTCAAGGGCAATTAGGGATGGCCAACTAATGCAGGGAAAGACACCCACCCCCCCACATCCGATGAACGGATACACGAAATTCCTTCTAATATGTCTCCATTTGTCATCACTCCAGCATTTGCATTGTGCCTTCAGCTGAGGTCTAAATGATGAAATTCCTGCCCTAACCCTCTCTTTAGACTAGAATAGGATCCCTAGTGTGGGAAGCAAGCCATTTGGCCCATTAACTTCACACAAATCCTCGAAAGAGCATCCCATCCTATCACCCTATCCTTGTATTTCCCATGGCTAACTCACCTACGCCTGCACATCATCTGCAATTTTAGCACAACCAATCCACCTAACCCGCACATCTTTGGACTGTGGGAGGAAACCAGAGCACCCGGAAGGCAACACGGACACAGACAGTCACCCGAAGGTGGAATCAAACTCAGGTCCCCAGTGCTGTGGGGCAGCAGTGTTAACCAGTGAACCACTCTGCTGCTGCTGTAAATTCTTCACCTTTGACTAAGTTCTGGATTATCTGTACAGATAGTGGTGAAAACTGCAAGTCCATGAACCGTACTCTCATCTCTAAGTCTCTGGATTCAGGTTCCCAGGCTGACATTCTAGTGTAGCATTGAGGGAATGCTATGTTATTGGAGGCACTGTTTTTCTGATAGAGATGTTAAACTGAGACACCATCTGCCTCTGAGATAAATGAAAACGATCCTATGACAATGTTTGAAAGAGGAAGGGTGATTTTGTGACTACTGGTTATCTCTTGAAATCAAATTCAAATCATATCTTGGCCATCATTACATTGAGGTTTGTGGGAGCTTGCTGTGTACTATTTGGGCTGCTACACTTCCTAAATTATGAGTGAGACTACACTTCAAAAATTATTTCAGTGGCTGTCAAAATCTTTGAGGTGGCCTGAGGTCGTAAAAGGTACACTATAAATACAAGACTTTCTTTCCTACGTTTGTCAAATTATATTCAATAATTACTCCTGCATTAAATGTGCTGTGTAGGTGAAAATGGTTCAATATCAGGAGACCAGGTGTTGGGAAAGGATTTTTGCTTTTTCCTTGTCCTGATTTTGCAACGATCTTCCCTTGTCCTGGTTTTGCTATTGCAGAAGGCTTGATGGTGGGTTGTCTGAACTGAGCTCCAGCCTTTTAGCAATCTGTAAGTTGATTGTGGTTTGTATTCAGAGAAATTGGGTTACTCACTAAAGACAGATATATCCTCGAGGGAAAACAAGAACAGTAAGGCTTGGAAATAGTGCTGGTTGTTACTGTGAGTTCCATTTCCAGATATACAAGATGGGTTTGAACCAGTTACATTATTTCCAAAATTTACCATTTTTCCTTCTCAACCCTACAGCACAATATCGTAAATAGATAAGTCTTGTCACTAATCCCACTCTATAATAACCAAGACTTACATTTTTACAGCAGCCTTTAGAATTCTGGGACATTGCAAAACATTTGACAGCAAACATCTTATAAAAGGTCGACATTGCTGTAATGTGGGAAATACGGCAACCTGTTTAGAACACAGTAAATTCCCACCCCCGTCTACAACAACTTACATTGATATTGCAGCTGGTTGATAAACACACAAGACAGCTGTGATCATCATGGAAAATAAGAGACTCAATGTTGACATGGCTTCAAGACTAGCACCAGGCTCACTGGGAGCGGATCATTGAAAGAACCATTTAATCTTTAACTGCCAGGGAAAGAGACGAGATGTGGCCTGCACTCATCCAGGCAAATGCGGAGAATTCCATCATACTCCTGACTTATGCCTTGTGGATGATGCACAGGCTTTAGGAGTCAGGATGTGAGTTACTCACTGCAGGATTCCCTGCCGCTGACCTGCTCTTTCCTGTTTAAGGTAACACTCGGGATGTTGAAAGTACGGTTAAACTATGTTAATGGTGCCGGATATCCAAGGGGCGGTGGTCAGATTCTCTCTTGTTGGAGATGCCATTGCCTGGCATGTATGCTGTGAATGTGACTTGCCACTTGTCAACCTAAGCCTGGATATTGTCCGGGTCTTGCTGCGTTTGAATATGGACTGCTTCAGTATCTGAAGAGTCCCGAATGGTGCTGAACATTGCCCCAACTCTTGACCTTATAACAGAGGAACGGGGTCATCGGGGAAACGAAGCGGAGGCTTGGAGACTGCTTTGTGGAACACCTATGCTCAGTTCGTGACAAATGGCTGCACCTCCCAGTCGTGAACCACTTCACTTGCCCCTCCCAATCCTCGGACGACATGTCCATCCTGGGCCTCCTGCAGTGCCACAACGACGCCATCCGAAGGCTGCAGGAACAGCACCTCATATTCCACTTGGGAACCCTGCAGCCCAAAGGTCTCAATGTGGACTTCACAACCTTCAAAATCTCCCCTCCCCCGACCTCATCCCAGTTCGTCCCCGCCTCCTTGATCTGTCCATCTGTTCTTCCACCTATCCGCTCGTCACACCTCACTGACCAACCTCCACCCCCACCTCCTCCCTTCCAGCCTCATCCCTGCCTCCTTGACCTGTCCGTCTTCACTCAATTGACCAACCCCCATCCCAACTCCCTACCTACACTCACCTTTACTGGCTCCATCCCTGCCTCCTTGACCTGTCCGTCTTCTCTCCACCTATCTGCTCCTATATCTACCTTCCATCAGCATCTCCCCCCTCTGTCTATTTATTACAGAGTCCCTTTCTATCCCCCATTTCTGAAGAAGGGTCCAGACCCAAAACGTCAGCTTTCTTGCTCCTCTGATGCTGCCTGGCCTGCTGTGTTCATCCAGCTCTACACCTTGTTATCTCAGATTCTCCAGCATTGGCAGTTCCTACTATCTCTGAGTATCTCTTGTGTTACATGCGATTCCAATCATTCCTAATTCCCATTCATCTCAATTTAGTCAGGGTACTGTAATGTCACATTTGGACAAATAATGTCCAGGGCAGTCAGTTTCTGTTCGTGAATTGTCTGTTGATCCCAGCTTTCTGTTGAACAAGTTCCTGATTTCCACTTCCTGTTGTGTGATAAAGTGCTTCCTGAAATCACCCTTGAACATCCTTACTTTAGTTTTCAAGTTTGGCTCCTTTATAATCATAAAAATACAGCATCGAACAGAACAGAAGAAGACTTTTTGGCCCATCTAGTCTGTGCTGGCTCTCTCAAAGAGCAATTCACTTCCATCAAATCATGCATTTTTTTTCTTTCTTGCTCAGAATTGATGGCATGTTTAATCATAAACATTTGTTGTGTAAAAAAGATTTTCCCGAGCCCAGCACTGTTCCTTTCCTTCCATTTCCTGACACCAATTGGTGTACATGCATAATATTTTTGAACATACGTGAGTTAGCACATGCATGTGTGCATGATTACGTGGGAGAATGACGGAAGGACATAGGTGAAGTCTCATGTTGAAGAGAGAGACAAAGTCTGCTTTCATTAACTTCCAGTCTTGTCCTTCGAGTGACTGAGCTACTGGATGAGTTAAGAAGCAGACGACAGATGCAGCTGCTGATACAGAGAATGAATCAATCTGTCCATCAAGCCGGTAATCTGATCGTTACAAACCTTGAAGAGACCTTGAAGTTCAGTTGCCAATCAATAATCACTTCCAGAAAAATCACTGTTACATAAACTCTTCCTTACGCAACACTGGGTCAGCAGATTAATGTTGAATGCACCAGGCCAGAATTATTCCTGGAATAATCATACCTAAGCTAAGCTAGGAAATGCGGCTAATTCACATTTAATGATTGGACCTAGACTGCACACTGAGTCCATATTCCTGAAGCATCAAACAATTATTACTGGCATCTGTTTAAATCACCCTACAGGTTTTAATTTCCTTTCAACTAAATTCTTAGATTCAGGGAGCCAAGGAGAGGTGGACTGTCTTCCGTTGGCAATGAGCACACTTCCCCCTTCAATTTTGACCACTTATGGCCTCCACTTGAGACATGAAGCTTTACCTTTTTAGGTGTTACCTGTTAAAGACCCTTGACACTATTTGAAAAAAGATGAGGTGAGTTCTCCATGGTCCCCCAGTCAATTACTGCCCATCAATCAATCATCGTATTACTACTTATGGGATGTCGACACACTCAAAGTATTTGTCACGTCTGTCTCCTCAACATATATCACTTCTTAAAAGAAAGGATTAATTAGGAGAAAATTTTTCACTGGGGGTGAAGTCGGACCTAACAAAGGAAGGTAGCTGTAGTTGTTGGAGGCCAGTCATCTCAGATACTGTCAGATCATCAACATGGACACTACATCACACATGGGAACACCACCCACCACGTACATGTCAGATATTCATGTGACTTGGCCAATGTTGTCTATTTCATACGCTGCAGGCAAGGATGCCCCGAGGCATGGTATACTGGTGAGACCACGCAGACACTATGGCAACAGATGAATGGACACCATGCAAGGATTGCCAGACAGGAATGTTCCTTTCCAGTGGGGGAACACTTAGCGGTCAAGGACATTCAGCCTCTGATCGTCGGGTAAACGTTCTCCAAAGCGGATTTCGAGATACACAACAAAGAATCGCTGAGCAGAGACTGATAGCCAAGTTCGGTACCCATGAAGATGGTCTCAACTGTGATCCTGGGTTCATGTCGTGCTACAGGTGACCCCACCATACAGTTCTGCATCTGTAAAATCTTCCTCACTGTCCTGGTTTGACAGCATCACCTTGGTAAATTGTTATTATCTCTCTACCTTAATTAGTTTGTATAGTTTTGGATTACTCATTACTTTGGTTAGACCCTCGGCATGTGACTCTTATACTTATCATGTTATTCCAGTTGTTTGGTTTGTCTCCAGCACCACCTTATTTTTAATTTTTTGTAATTATCTCTCTGCCTTATTTAATGGGATTACAGGTCATCCGATCACTGGTTATTCAGCTGTTGACACTTTACTCACACCATCTGATGCTCTTGGTCACCTGCAGAGACTTATTATTCGACAATCTATTCACACCAATCGTATGATCTTTTGATCTCTCTGTGTATAAACTCTGGGTCTGTGTGCTCTCTTCTCTCACTGCACCTGACGAAGGGGCTGCACTCTGAAAGCTTGTGATTTCAACTAAGCCTGTTGGACTATAACCTGGTGTTGTGTGACTTCTGACTTCATCTCGAACAAGAACAGGCTTTTTGACACATCCTGGCTGTGTAAGAACAGTAGTTTTCTTCCCTCAACAACATTTAATGATAATTATTTAGACCAGCTTTATATACCAGATCTTTTGACGGAATCTAAATTCCATAAGTTGTCACAATGGCAGTGTCCCCATGATATTAGCCTAGAACACTGGATCACCCCATGATCTTACCACTTTGCCACCATCAATTTGTCTATACAAAAATTGAAATAACTGCGGATACTGTAAATCAGGAACAAAAACAGAAGTAGCTGGAAAATCTCAGCAGGTCTGGCAGCATCTGTGAAGAAAAAGATCAGAGTTAACATTTCGGGTCTGGTGAACTGATTCTGAGGAAGGGTCACTGGACCCGAAACATTAACTCTGATTCTCTCTTCACAGATGCTGCCAGAACTGCTGAGCTTTTCTAGCTAATTCTGTTTTTGATCAATTTATCTATTCTGATTGTAAACACAGGACATCATCTCGAAACAGATGAGGCTTGAGGATTTTAATAGCTTGTCAGTTTTAAACAACTAAACAATCCAAGCAAAAACAGAACGAGAGCGAGTTAAAGTAGAACCATTAGCAGTGGTGGGCATTTTAGCCTGAGTTTATAAAGGGCAGATTTAGCCTCACGGCCTTCTCACCTCTGATCAGCAGTCACCCTCAATGGTAATTAAAGAAGAGAGCTACTAATTATGGAGAAGATTGGGTTTCCTTTTGAAGAGCACAGAGAGAATTGAAGTGACATCTGCTGTCTGCACCAAACCATCTGCGACATCACTAATTGCTTTGTAAGGCGGTGGAGCCTTGTCTTTCAGGAAACTTTGAGCAGAATCGCTGAAATCAATTGTGTTACCTTTCTCCAGTTTTGTTTGTTGCCGAGTATGATCCACGAGGGGCTTTTCATTACCTGAAGGGGCTTAATTAAAATTTTGAAAATCAAGAGAGACCATCTCATCTTCAGCTCAGAGTTGCTGTGCAGCTAAATTCCCCCTGGTTGGAGAAAGCATTTGTCAGTGCTGACAGTTAGACCCTGTGTTTATTGTCCAGTGGAGTTCATTAAAATGAGGTACGTGTAATAAAGAAACAAAACTTGCGTTTCCCAGGCACTTCCCCTCTTCAGGATGGTCCAAAGTTCTTTAGAAGCTTCATCACTTTGGGAAACATGGTGGCTAATATTTTAACACAGCAAGGTCCCGAGATAGCAAACGGATGAATACTGCCACAGAATAGTTACAGTACAGCGGAGGCTATTCAGGCCATCATGGAGAGGCCAACTCTCTAGAAAAGTAACTCAGCTGATCCCTAACTCCTCCAGCACTTCAATGCAGCTCTGCAATTGTCTTTTCTTTTGCGTGGTGTCAGTTTTGAAAATGCTGATTCTAACAGCCTGCCACCTCCCCCCCACACTCTCAGACAGTACATTCCAGACCCGAACCACTCGAGCGAACCTGCCTCCCCCACACTCTCAGACAGTACATTCCAGACCCGAGCCATTCACCGCATAAAATAAATCTTTCCCTCATGTCTCCGTTGGTTCTGTTTTATGGTTGTCTTTCAAACTCTAGAACTTTCTCTTCTAATCACCTTTATGTAAAATTTATAGCAGACAGACTGGACATTTGTGCTCCACTATGTCTCCCCATAGCCTACCTCTTTCCATCCTAGCAGCGTATTCTTCAGTTTTTATTCTTTCCAGGGAATTGGCAGAGCACCCTGAAGGAAAAAACAAGTAAAACTGAAGAAAGTGACGCACTGGTCTGACTCATTTTCTGACTGTGAGCTGGAACACACATTCATCTATTTTCAGGCAATACTGGGTTTTCCGTCTGGTCAAGGCCAGCTTTGGTTGCCCCGTTCCTAACTGCCTTCATGAGTGACTTGCTTTGGCCCTTTCAGAGGGAAGTTAATAGTCGACCACCTTGCTTTGGGTCTGGAGTCACATATTGGCCAGACCACGTTAGGATGGCAAATTTCCTTCCCTGAAAGGCATGAATGGAACAGATCATCTTTAAAAAATAATCAATGACAGTTACCGAGCCTAATTCTCAGTTCCAGATTTATTGATTTTAAGTTCTAACAGTCACCAAGAACAAGATCTGAACCCTTGCCCCGGAGATTATAGAACCACGAATGCACTATGACCCTCTTATTACTTTCTCCTCTGTTTTATTTATCCTGCCTCCCGTTGACTGCTGCTCTGCCATTCACCTCAACCTCTGCCATGGTGGAATGACTTTCACATTCTAGTTTCTCTGAGCGAAGAAATTCCTCCTGAATTTCCAATGGATTGTCTTATATTTATGGCCCTGAGTGGTGGTATTAGCCACCAGTGGAAACATTTTCTCCACATTGGTTCTGTCATCTATCTAATCAAACCCTTTACAATAATTTTAAAGTCTTTAATTTTAGATCACATACCTTTATACTAAAGCCTGCTCTGCTTTCCAAGACATATATAACCTTGCAGCTCTGCTTGTAAATGTTATCTGCCTCAACCTTCTTTGCATAATATAGCAAAACCGTGATCTTATCATTTCGAATGCCCTATCATTCAAAGATGTGGAGGTGCTGGTGTTGGACTGGATTGGACAAGGTTAAAAATCACACGACACCAGGTTATAGTCCAAACCTGTTGGACTATAACCTGGATAACAAGGTGTGGAGCTGGATGAACACAGCAGGCTAAGCAGCATCATAGGGGCAGGAAAGCTTGACGTTTCGGGCCTAGACCCTTCATCAGAAATGGGGGAGGGGAAGAGGGTTCTGAAATAAATAGGGAGAGAGGGGGAGGCGGATAGAGGATGGATAGAGGAGAGGATAGGTAGAGAGGAGACAGACAAGTCAAAGAGGCGGGGATGGAGCCTATAACCTGGTGTGTGTGAGTTTTGACCTCTACCATTCTAAGATGCATTTGCCAGATATCTATTGCAAACTCAAATTCAATAATCTATCCCAGATCTATGGCCATTGTTAATATGTTATTTAATGGGGGAGCTTTCTTTGAAAGTCACATATTCTCACAGTGGTGTTATCAGTGGTGGTTTCTGATGCCATTCCTCTCAGTTAATTCTATCCCAATCATTCACCTCGCTGCTACAATGTAAACCCTGGCTGTCATCAGTTAGCCAGCAGTCTAACCCCGAGCACCCTGAAGCAATAATCCAAACCACTGACCCTAACACCTCAAAATGAGCATTCAATCCCAAAATCGAACACTTTGGTTTAGACCCGAAACGTCAAGTTTTCCTGCTCCTATGATGCTGCTTGACCTGCTGTGTTCATCCAGCCCCATGCTTGTTATCTTGGATTCTCCAGCATCTGCAGTACCTTTTATCTCATCACTTTCACCCTAATGACTGTGTGTTGATTATAGGAGTCAGGATGTCATGTTGTGGCTGTACAGCACATTGATTAGGCCACCTTTTGGAGTTCTGCGTGCAATTCTGGTCTCCCCGCTATGAGAAAGATGTTGTTAAACTTGAAAGGGTTCAGAAAAGATTTACAAGGATGTCGCCATGTTTGGAGGCTACGGGAAGAGGCTGAATAGGCTGCAGCTATTTTCCCTGGAACATTGGAGGCTGAGGGGTGACTCTATAGATGTTTATAAAATCATGACTGGCATGGATAGGGTGAATAGACAAGGTCTTTTCTCCAGGGTAGGGGAGTCCAAAACTAGAGGGATATAGGTTTAAGGTGAGAGGGGAAAGATTTAAAAAAGACCTAAGGGGTAACATTTTCACACAGAGGCTGGTGCGTGTATGGAATGAGCTGCCACAGGAAGTGGTGGAGGCTGGTACAATGACAACATTTAAAATGCATCTGGGTGAGTACATGAATAGGAATGGTTTGAGGGATGTGGGCCAAATGCTGGCAAATGGGACTAGATTGATTTAGGATATCTGGTTACCACGATCGAAGGGTATGGTTCCATGCTGTACATCTCTATGACTGACTGCTCACCACTACTTCTCTAAGGTAGTTAGGGATCGGGAATAATGTAGGTGTAGGCAGTGTGCCCACCTCCCATGAACTGAATAACAGCCATACCCCACCCCTTCATAACACACACACATGAATTGTCTGGTGTCTATCGTCACTCTGTCCTCTTTGATCTCTCCCACCCTCCTCTTCTATTGCAGATTGTGTGCATAGCAGTGGCTGAAGGGTAATCTCTTCGTTGGGTGGCATGACCATGGTTTGCCCTGTTTCTTTTGCTGTCGCTGAAGAGTGGGCACGAGGAGGATGACAATTTCAGAGTAACCGTGAGGGGGTGAGGAGAGGGGTTTTGGCATTTGAGAGCAGAGAGAATTTATTTTCCAGGCTGGCAGAGTACAGGTCGGAGATCAAAACCTGTGGATGAGAAACCAGCAGTAGTCCAGCAACTCCCAAATTCTTTGGAATTCCTGATCTCAGAGGACTGTGGAAGCTCAGGTTCAAGAAGGAAATCAAGAGGTTTCTGGAGACTAATGACATCATTGGGAAAATTGGGAGAGTGTTGGAAAGGACATGAAGAAGGAGCATCTTATACTTATATTCCACATTTAACATGCAGAAGTGCGTGGGAAATTCCCATGGGAATGGCAATCATCATGTTAATAATTACCAAAAGCCAAATGACCCCATTTTAAACCATAGATTCAGTCTCCAGCATCTAAAGTCTCCTGTATTCCAATGTTGACCAAGGACCAAGAAGACAGATGGGATTGACACGGATTACAGGCTGACAGACTGACAGACTGACAGACTGGGAAGTCTACATATATATATAGAGAAGCATTGCCTGGGTAAAAGTTCAACTTCTTCAGTTCAAGTTGTTCTGCTTTGGAGGTGATTTCTGAGAAATGTATTGCTCCTTGCTGCACCCCTGGGGTTTCGTGTTTGGATTTTGATCTGCACTTGCTCACCATCAGCCTTTACTGCAGCGTACCACACATCTCTACCCGAGAGAAACTCACTCCTTAATCATCTGCCACTCAATAGGTCAGTAGTGGAACATGGTGTTGTTACCAGCAGGAGGCAGAAAACCCGACACAAGATTAGTTTCCTGGACATGACCGAGAAACAGTGCCCCGTGAAACACAGACTTTCACATCCACATGTTGCTGACATATTTTCTTTAATTCATTAGGTGTTGGCATCATTGGCCAGGCCAGAGTCTGCTGAGGAGCAGAACAGGCTCGAGGGGTTGAATTGGCTCCTTGGGACTCTTATTGCTCAGAGGGTTTTTAAGGATCAACCAGATTGCTGTGGATCTGGAGTGACATGTAGACCAGACTGGGAAAAGATTTCCTTCCTGAAGGGGCATTACTGAGCCACATGGATTTTTACAACAATTGTTTTTTTCACTAGGACCCAGAGTATAACGGTGGCACGGTGGTTAACACTGCTGCCTCGCAGCACCTGGGTTCCATTCTGGCCTTGAGTGTCTGTCTGTGTGGAGTTTGCACATTCTCCCTGTGTCTGTGTGGGTTTCTTCCAGGTGCTCCAGTTTCCTCCCACAGTCCAAAGGTGTGCAGGTTAGGGTAGATTGGCCATGCTAAATTGTCCCGTAGTGCCCAGGGATGTGCAGGTTAGGGTGGACTGGCCATGGGAAATGCAGGGTTACAGGGATAGGGTGCGGGGTGGGTCTGGGTGGCATACTATTCAGAGGTTTGGCGTGGACTCAATGGGCTGAATGGCCTCTTAATGCAGTGCAGGAAGTCTATGATTCTAAGCGCTATTATGCACAACTGATCGACCTGTCTGCCAGCAAAATCACTGTTAACTAGTACCCACTACCAGTAAAAACACCTCTATAGCCAATTCAATATTTACACCCTAAGCCCATTGTGAACGCCCTCAATCTGCCGTTATAGGGGCTTGCTGCATGCAACACCCTCCATCCCAGGTTCCCTGATGGAGGGAGGGAGGACTCCCATATAGAGAGCCCTCCACTGGGGATCCGTGCCACCCGTTGGTAAATAAACATGCCAAGGAATGCCTGGGCACCAGACATAGGAGTCGAAGCGGATGGTGTGAAGCGGCAGTCTGTACAATAATCGTAACGTCATGAGGAAGAAAGGCACTGTTAACTTACCCAAAAGGTGGCTCAGGTTGTGGGGTATGGCCTCCTGAGGGAGGTTCAGGACTTTGGGGCCAATGTGAAATTCTGCCTGAGCAGGGGTACAGCATCCTCCAACTGGTGGACTGCGTCTGGTCTGTGCGCCGCAGTTTTTAGACATAGGATGGCATTGGACACGAGCCAGGCATCTACTGCTGCCCTGCTGGCCAATTCCTGCAGCAGCATCTAGTCCAGGCCTCCATCCTCCAGAATGTCCCCAATTCCGGTCACCATGTGGCCAAGGCCCTCCCCCACTGCCTGCCTTTTGATTACAAATTGAACTTAAATTTCGCTAGCTGCCTTGGCGGGATTTGAACCCGTAGCACATGAACATTAGCTCGGGCCTCCAGGCTACTAGATCAGCGACAAGGTCACTGCTGCACCATAGTCACCAGAGCCTACACCTCGGATTCATGCCAGGGGACTGATTCATGCCAGGGAACTGTTGGCAACGCCTGTGGAATCTCACCATTCCCCAGCTGATCACCAGGGCTGTCACTTTGATCCAGTTCATGTTTGCTGAAGCCAGTCCAAAGCAGTGAATGCCCAGATCCATTGCAGTGAATGGAATTCCCACAGCCACAGGGAGTCACAGATGGTGGCCAATCACAAGGGATTGCGCTCCACAGTGCGCTGTTGGTCTGCACTGCAAGATACCCGGGGAGGCTGCCACAATGCCTTCCCCTTTGTCCCTGCCACACCTACGACAGAGACTCTCACCTGCAAAATCAAAGTTATGCCTAATAACTTCAGAAAGGACCCCTACAAGATGGCGGCACTGGTGGACTAGGTAGCTCCTGAGCCTGGGGCTCATCCAGTCCGTCTGCTTTTCTTTTCTTCTTTTTTCGTTTTTCACTTTTCTTTCTAATTTTTGTGTCTACTGACCTTCTGGGGAGACCTCAGTGGCGATGGCATCAGTGGTGTCAGCATTGGCGAGTAAGGCAGAAGGTGGTAGGAAGGTGGCCTTGTTGGGGGTCTGCAGCATGGCAGCAGCTGGTGAGCCTGGAGCGGGACCTTGCGCTGGTATTGAGGAAGTGGCTGGCAGAGGGGTGTGAGCATGGGACCCAGTATCAGCTGGTACATCCACAGAGGCAACGTTGGCAAGGTAGGCCCTGTGGTGAAAGTTGGTGCCTGAGGATTGGCAGCTTCAATGTTGATTGGGTCTTGTGTAGATGGCAGCGAAGCGGTGGCGGAAGGGTTATGGACTCTGTTTGAGCTATTTCAAAGAGCTCAAAGATTAATTGAATAGATTAAGAATCTATTCAATTAATCTATTCAAAATGGCGCCAAACCATAGTGATAATGGAAGCTTTTCATTGTAAAATCCACCCGTTGATAAAATCATTCATGCACACAACTAGCAAACGGTACGACAAGCAGAGTTAGTGGTTGGCTGGGCCGTGGCTTTCTGATGCGCAGTGATGTGAGCAGCATGGGTTCAATTCCTGTGCCAGCTTAGGTTACCATGACGGACTCTCCTTCTCAATCTCTCCTCTTGCCTGAGACGTGGTGACCCTGAGATTAAACCACCACCTGTCATCTCTCTGTAATAAGGGAGCAGGGCTACAATGACTTTGCTTCACCTCGCCCCCTGAGAGTTGATAAAGATGTAATCCAGGTGACTGCGCGTTAAAACAGATATAATTCTGACAGGGCTGGATGTGGGAATGATGACCCTTCTGGCTGGGGTGGGCAGTCTGAGCTTAGGAGAAATGAGGGTGGTGGAATTATCTCCCACAGAAAGCTGTGGAGGCCAAGTCACTGAATATATTCAAGAAGAAAGATATATTTCTAGGAGATAAAAGTGTCAAGCTGTATGGGGAGATAGGTGGAACAGTGTTGCGATAGCGGATTAGCTATGATCATGCTGAATGGCAGAGCTAGCTTGATGGGCTGAATGGCTACTCCTGCTCCTGTTGTTTTATGTTTCTACTGGGGTTCTCTTCAGGGTAGGGAAACTAAAGTTTCCAAAATGGTCCGCATTGGCACCTTGTGCATTGTACAGCAGAGAGGATTGGAGTTGCAGGAAGAGAGAGCACGAACCCTTTTACATAGAACATAGAACATAGAACATTACAGCGCAGTACAGGCCCTTCGGCCCTTGATGTTGCACCGACCTGTGAAACCAATCTGAAGCCCATCTAACCTACACTATTCCATTATCATCCATATGTTTATCCAACGACCATTTAAATGCCCTTAAAGTTGGCGAGTCTACAACAGCTGCAGGCAAGGCATTCCATGCCTTTACTACCCCCTGAGTAAAGAATCTACCTCTGACATCTGTCCTATATCTATCACCCCTCAATTTAAAGCTATGTCCCCTTGTGCTAGCCATCACCATCCGAGGAAAAAGGCTTTCACTGTCCACCCTATCTAATCCTCTGATCATCTTGTATGTCTCTATTAAGTCACCTCTTAACCTTCTTCTCTCTAACGAAAACAGCCTTAAGTCCCTCAGCCTTTCCTCACAAGACCTTCCCTCCATACCAGGCAACATCCTGGTAAATCTCCTCTGCACCCTTTCCAATGCTTCCACATCCTTCCTATACCAAGTGCGGCCGCACCAGAGTTTTGTACAGCTGCAACATGACTTCACGGCTCCGAAACTCAATTCGTCTACCAATAAAACCGAATACACCGTATGCCTTCTTAACAACCCTATCAACCTGGGTGGCAACTTTCAGGGATCAACATCGTGCCAGGAGCAGCAGGAAGAGAAGGAGCAACAGGGAGGGGGCAGGAAGGTGGCCAGCTTCCCAGCGTGCCCACAGCAGACTGAGTCAGGAAGCCGTCAGCTAATCTGCGGCATTGTAACCAGCTTGTACACCAACACAGAACCCATTATATTCCCTTCTGTAGCTGCAGCATCAAAGCAGCTCCTATCTTCGGTCAATGATCCATCCCTCTCACTGAACATTCACCATCAGCTTCTACTCATCATCTCAGATCTTCAAGGCTTCATACAAGTAACAGGCAATGCTGAGGGTGGACAATACAGCTTCGGAATGGGAATGAATATTGAAGGGCAAAGTGAAAAGCTGAACAAAAACCGAAAGAAATGCGGACGCTGTGAATCAGGAACAAAAACAAAGTTGCTGGAAAAGCTTCACCAGGCCTGGCAGCATCCGTGAAGGAAAAACAGAGTTAACGTTTCGGGTCCAGTAATAGGATCTGAGGAAGGGTCACCGGACCCGAAATGTTAACTCTGTTTTTGCCTTCACAGATGCTGCCAGACCTGGTGAGCTTTTCCAGCAACTTTGTTTTTGTTCCTGAAAATCTGAACAGTTATAAACACCCAAGAGATCTCCCTTATGAAGCTCAACCCTTTATATTCAATGGCATTAATATCGCTGAATCCTTCAGTAGGAGTCAAGTCTCCTGCTCCTCTGATGCTGCCTGGCCTGCTGTGTTCCTTCCGCTCCACACTGTGTTGACTCAGCATACTAGGGGTTAGCATTGATCAGAAACTGAACCAGATCAGGCATATAAACACTTGAGCACTGCTGAAAAACGACACGTTTTGTCTTGCATTCATTTGGACATCGGTCTACAGCACAGAAAAAGGCCCTTTGGCCCATCGAGTTTGTGCTGATCAAAAACAACCATAACCATTCTAGTTCCAGCACTTGCCCATAGCCTTGCTGCCTTGGTATCACAAGTGTACATCTAAATGCTGCTTCAATATGATGAGGCAGTGAGTTCCAGATTCCCACCACCCTCTGGGATGAAAAGGTTTTCCTCATATCTCCTTTAAATCTCCTGATCCTTACCTGAAATGTACGATCCCTGGTCAATGATTCTCCCATGAAAGGGAAAAGTTCCTCCCTATCTATCCTATCTATGCCCCCCATAATATTACATATCTCAACCATGTCCCCTCTCAGTCTCCTTTGCTCCAAGGCATTGCACGACACCAGGCTATAGTCCAATGTACTTATTTGAAAACACAAGCTTTTGGAGCCTCAGTCCTTCTTCAGGTGTTAGTGAGAGGGATAGTATCAGACACAGAATTTATAAGAAAAGATCAAAGGTTGAGGATGTGTTAACTAAACTTAAGATGCTGTCCACCCCAGTCCAACACCTCCACATCATTCTCCAAAGACCGCAGCCCCAGTCTGTCTAATCTCTGTCCAGCCCTGGCAACATCCTGGTAAATCTCCTCTGCACCCTCTCCAATGCAATCATATCCCTCCTATAATGTGGATTCCAGGATGGCACGCAGTGCTCTAGCTGTGACCTAACCAACATGTTACACAGTCCGAAGATAATCTTCCTGCTCTTAAACTCTCACATTCATCAGGACACTTCACAATAATGCCGTTGTAAAGGGAAATGAACATTTGTACTGTACTAAAGCAGATTAGTGATTGGTTGGCAAATAGACTCTCATTGCTAGAGAATTGGAAAGATAAAGCACCTCAATGGTTTGAGCAATAGATGAAGCTAAGTGTTTCACACTGCTATTATGTAGGTCCAAACCAAATGGTATTCACCTGACAGGATGCTACCATCAAATCAAAAGATGCTGTGCCTATCACACAAATAAGTAATGTGGTATATGAATTTTAGTGCCAGTGTGATATCAGGTGTGTGGGCTAAGATCCCAAAGCTTGGTGTATTGTATCAAACAGCGTATCGAATACATCATGCTGATAAAAGACAACTTATGTCACGTATCATCATCTTGTAATCATCAGGACAATTCACACGAATACCAAACTAAAGGGAAAACATCATTTATAGCATATAAGAGCAGAGTGTTGATTAGTTGGATGATGGGCTGATAGAAATATTGCCATGGTCTAGGCTACAGAGAGAAGAAGCAAAGGTGAAAATAGTGAAGCCTTTGACAGTCATTTTCAGATCCTTTCTTGCTTAAGGTGTAGTGCAAGAGGACCACAGGAACTGTTAACATTATACGATTGTGTTAAAAGGGAAGCAAGGATAGCCCGAGTGATCACCAGCCTAAGCTCAGTGGTGAGTAAATTAACGGTATAAAACAAGCTGAGAGGCAGTGCTGGCTGGTCAAATGTGAAGGGTCTCTAGGCATCAAGTAATGGTAAGGACACCTGCAAAGTGTATAAACATGCGGACTGATATCCAGGAGGAGGCTGGGGAGTTCAGGGTAAATGTAGCATGCGGAATTCATCGCCATGGAGCGCAGTGGAGGCTGGGACGTTAAATGTCTTCAAGGCAGAGATTGATAAATTCTTGATTTCGCAAGGAATCAAGGGCTACGGGGAGAGTGCGGGTAAGTGGAGTTGAAATGCCCATCAGCCATGATTAAATGGCGGAGTGGACTCGATGGGCCGAATGGCCTTACTTCCGCTCCTATGTCTTATGGTCTTATGGTCTTATAGCAGCCACTCAGCTATTTGTCCTGATAAGGCCATTTTTAAAACATTTACTTATTGGACATAGCTGTTGCTGGCTGGACAAACATTTATTGCCCCTCCCTTGAGAAGGTGGTGGTGAGCTGCCTTCTGGATCTGCTGCACTTTTTGTTAATTGTTCAAGGAATATGGGCATCACGGGCTATGTCAGCATTTATTGCCCAACTCTAATTGTCCAAAGGGCATTTGACAGTCAACTACATTGTTGAGAATATTGAGTCACGTGTAGGTCAGACCAGATAAGGGCAGCAGATTTACTTCCCTAAATGTAATTAGCGAACAATGACACCGCCTACAAACTGGAGGAACAGCACCTCATATTCTACCTTGGGAGCCTACAGCCCAATGGCCTAAATGTGGACTTTAACAGCTTCAAAATCTCCCCACCCCCGGCCTCATCCCATGACCAACTCTCCCTCTCTTCCCCACCTCCTTGACCTGACACAACCTGTCCATCATCTCTCCCACCTATCCACCCCTTCCAACCTCACTGACCAATCCCCACTAATCCCTACCTGTACTCACCTACCACCATCCCACCTACCTTCCCCAGCCCCACCCCTCCTCCCTCTATTTCTGAGCTCCCTTCCCCCCTCCCCGTTTCTGAAGAAGGGTCCCCACTCAAAATGTCAACTTTCCTGCTCCTCTGATGCTGCCTGGTCTGCTGTGTTCCTCCAGCTCCGCACTAATTTATCTCCCGGATTTTTTTTACAACACTGCGTATGTGGTCTTAATTAGACTGGCTTTTTAAATTCCAGATTTTATTGAATTGAAATTGCCCCATCGGCCATGGTGGGATTTGAACCAGGTCACTAGTCCAGGGATAGAACCACAACACCAATACTCCAGCTTCCATTCCATGTGGTGGATCCTGGATTTCAATTCAGGAGCGAGGAACTACACTTGTTTGGTCTCTGCGGCTGGCTTCTTCCTGTTATTCACCGGAAACAGGATCTCTCTGTGGGCCCTTACAACCCACAGCATGATGCCCATGGGTGTATTAGAGAACCATGGGGCACACTTCTCCCATTGAGACCCCCATCTCTCAGGTAACTATATCTTTCTTGGTGGTTACACAGCAGAGCCATTCTGGCTCGTGTTGGGTCCTTGTAAACAGCGAAATTTGGACAGGTAGCACAAACTGTCAGCAGGTCGCCTGCTTTGGTTTGTTGGGAAATCCGGACACTAGATCTCTGAACATCTCTGAAATCAAGCCCCTCAAACTCCTGGTTCCCCCAAACTCCTGGTTTCAGCTTGTCATCGCTAGCTATCAAGGTTAAAGCTCCCCGTTTGTGCCCAGACAACATGAGACACAGGTCTTCTTGATAGAACACATAGCTTTTTCCCTCCTGGCCAGTTTTTATATGATTGTTTGTGGTTTTTCAAAGAACAGGTTCAATCTGATAATAAAGGGAAACAACTTTCTGAAATAGGATAATCCAGGAGAGGGATTGGATTGCATGCCAGAAACCTAATGACTGAGCAGCGTGATAACATTGTAAAGACTATACGTGGTTTTTGGAATTTAAACTGGGAAAATAAAATAAGTTTGGATGCTGCTGTGCTGCAGAGAATATACTAGGCATTACTTTTTTTTTTAGAAACTTTAGTGGTGCTGTGTGGTAAAAACTGAAAGAACTGCAGATGCTGTAAATCAGGAATAAAAGCTGAAGTTGCTGGAAAGGCTCAGCAGGTCTGGCAGCCTCTGTGAAGAAAACATCAGCCACCGAACCAGAAACATTAACTCTGATTTTTTCCTTCACGGATGCTGCCAGACCTGCTGAGCTTTTCCAGCAACTTCAGTTTTTGTTGCAAGTGTGTGGTGTTCACTTATCACAGTCAGAAGTCACATGTTACCAGGTTATAGTTCAACAGATTTATTTGAAATAACAAGCTTTTGCCTGACGAAGGGACAGCACTCTGAAAGCTTGTGATTTTTGAACAAACCTGCTGGCCTGTAACCTGGCGTCGTGTGACTTCTGACTTTGTCCACCCCAGTCCAACACCGGCACCTCTACATCATTCACTTATCATATATTCACTTACATGACACAAAGTAATGTAACTGTTGGAGAACATAGATTTGATACCTTTGTGTGACAAGCAGGTACCAGATGCCTTTGGGTTGAAGAAGGTTCCTAGTAACAGCTTTTGGATAATTAAGCTGTAGTTTGTCACAGGCCTCAGAGAGAGTAGTTGAATGTATTCCTCTGGAAAACTTGCAAGCAAAGATAGGGGTCTATGTGTAGGGAAAAACCACACTCTCTGCAATGAAGAACTTCAAACAAAGCCCTAGGTCCAATTGACTGGATACCAAATTGGGGACCTTCTATTGCTCTCCAGTTGACAACATAGTGATATCGTCACCAAAATTAAAAAAAAAATCTATTTGGAACTCACCTCATTGCAGGTTGGTGTCTTATCCATGGGATTTGGACTATTTTTGCCTATGTTTTCCACCCAAGATATGTTTGCAGAGGCACCTGTCGGATTTGTGAATGAATGCGTATGTGTTTGGGTTTAAAGGGGATAGAGTTTAAGTTTGCATAGCTTGCACTTTGCAACATGTTAAAGAATAAGTTTGCACATTAATCAATGTGAAACCTGGTGTGAGTCTGCTTTGTTCTAGATAGCACTCAAAGTCAGGTAAGCTAACCAAATTAACCATTCTGGTGATTCCATTGGATGTTTACATATTCATGATAGTTTGTGGAGTCATGGGGCTTGATTATCAGTACATTGCTCCCGTTAGGATCATGACAACATGTATAATATGTTATTGTTATGTTTGGAATTTTGAGTTTGTTTTAAAATAAGGGACTGATGAATTTTGGTTAGTTGTGTGAAGTTTTATTTTGAAAAAGGTCAGAAAGTCATTTGGAACAGGGACCTACAAACGTCAATTCCATGAAAGCATGCGACCGCAGTCAACTGCCTGGGAGAAACTCTGGGAGATAATGGACAAAATATTAATGTTATTGAGTTTATGACAGAGTAAACACATTAAGACACATTAAGTTTAATTTTGACTTCAGAACAGAAGGTTCATTGTTTTAGTTCTGAAGAACCTGGATATTCAGTTCAGAGGAGAACAGTTTTTATCGGAGCAGAAGAATACTGTGTTTTTTTTTCAGTTGAGTTAGTTAAGGGGAACCAGTCACTTGAGCAGAAATGGTTTATTGTCTATGGAACTTCTAAGTCAGGAGAGTTTGTATAGACATCTTCAGGTTGCTGGAAATGAGAACGTTTAGGTCAACAGAGTTGTGGAAAGTTCATGCCATCAGACTTGGAAAGGGGAAAAAAGTCTCATCAGTTCAAGGGAAAGGAATTAGAAAGAATCAGCAACATAAAGATTTAAAAAGCTGAGATCAGATTGATATTTCTCTGGGGTTGAGTCTCTGTAAATGGTTGTGTTGGGAAATAGGTCAAAACTTTGTTTTAATGCATGTGTGAAGATCTTTCTAATCATCTTCTATCTCTACATAGCTTTGTCTTTTGTTTCCTTTTGTATAATAAACTTGTGTTCAGTCATTAAAGAGCAACGACAGCCACGCGCCAAGAGGTTTCAGTGACTACCAACTATAGTAACCAACAGCAAACATAAAGAAAGATGATCTATCAAGCCAGGTTTTTTTACAGGAAGTGGAGTTGTCCTGTACTACCATTAGCTGGGAACTTAATAACTGATGTATGACTGACAGCTGCATTATATGCTCATGAAAAAGATCAACAAGAAAGCCTGCAGCAAAACACATTAAATGCAAACAAATTTGCAGAGAAGCCCGTAGGAAATTTGCTTAACCCACTTTTAGCAGCGTTTTAACTAAAGTTTTTAATCATTTCGGAAATTGGTTGCCTTGTCAGGTCAAATACCATTGGAAGTGGGTTAATTAAATGCACAGTGCTGTGCTGATTAGCACAAGAAAGGATTAGAGAATCTAAAATTAATTTGCTTCATTAATATATACATACACACATGGCTGCAGTAGCTCACATCTGGGGAGTATGCAGATAGATACAATCTGACAAACTGTATCAGTGATACTCGGCACCTTCCAGTTAAGCTGAACCCTGTAACATTCTGGGATTTCTGCATTCATTCAATTCAGGATTCTTGTGAGCGTCCGAATTCTCTTAATCCACGCTGCACCATCCAATCTCTGAAATTCTCCACCTTAAACCTCTCAACTATGGATCTATCAACTCCATTAATCATCCTAAACAGCTCAATTAGTAAACTGTTTAATGTTCAATGCTCAAGGGAATACCGAAGCCTAGTCAACGCGACCTGCCCTGTTTTAGCTCCAGCATCTTTCTTATGGCTTTGAGCTGTGTCTGCTCCAAGGCCAACGCATTCTCCAGAGGGTGCAGTGCCCAGCACAGAGCTCAATACTGCAGGGAGGTACAACCGGAGCTTTACAAAATTGGAATAGAGATAGTTGGTTCAGTGTTTAATCTGAACGTTAGGCTCTTGCATTAACACATTGTCATCTCAGTTTGGTTTAGCTTCTGGCATTGGTGGTGTGAACTTTGAACCTTCTGCCTTAGGGATGTCAACTGAACGAAGCTGACAAACTGTCGCTGTAGAAGATGTTGTTATGTTTAACCAAAATCAAAAGATCTGAAATAAGATTGACAGTGTGGGGAAACACTCAGCAGCTCCGGCAGTATCTGCACACAGACAGAAACAGGTCAATGACTTTTCATCAGAACCCATCTGAAAGAGATGCATGTGAACTGTTGTATCGTTTGGAAGGATGTTTCAGGTCTTAGATGGGGGGAGGTGAAGGGGCAGGTGTAGCATCTCCTAATGTTCTAGGCACCATGGAGAATGAAAGGGGCAATTGGCCAGGAGGCGAAAGAGGGAGCAATATCTTCAGGATGCAGGAACAGAGCGGGGGGAAGGCCAGCTATGTTACTACGTTAGTTCATAATGCAGGAGATATGGTGCTTGCATTAAACATGTCTGCTGTGGTCAGATATAAGTGCATGGTTAAAAACCAAAAGAACTGCGGACGCTGTAAATCAGGAACAAAAACAAAGTTGCTGGAAAAGCTCAACATGTCTGGCAGCATCTGTGGAGGAGAAAACAGAGTTAACATTTCGGGTCCGGTGACCCTTCCTCAGAACTCATGCATGGTTGCTCCCAGGACACCACACCATTTGTGTGAAAGCTCTTGATGCACTTTCAAAAAGCTGTAAACCATAGTGATTCTTGTTGTGCCCTAAGGCCATTATATCCAGGAAGAAGCAAACACAGAGAACGTTGGAGAAAATGAGCAGGTCTGGAAACATCTGCGGAGAGATAGAGACACACAGAGTTAATATTTTGAGCCTAGTATGACTCTACTTCAGAACTCAGTCATACCAGACTCAAGATATTAACTCTGTCTCTCTCTCAACAGATGCTGCCAGACCTGCTGAGTTTTTCCAGCATTCTCTGTGTTTGATTCAGGTTTTCAACTTCCTCTGTATATTGCTTTTATGTCTTGGAAGAGGTAAGATATACCAAAGGCTGCCCAAGGTTAAGGTAGGGAGCAGGCGATGGCCAAGTGACATCATCACTGCAACTATTAATTCATAGCCTTAGGTAACGTTCTGGGGGGCAAATTACTGCGTGTGCTGGAATCTGTATTGAAAAACAACAAATGCTGGAGATCACAGCAGGTCAGACAGTGTCCATGGAGAGAGGGCAAGCTAATGTTTCGAGTCTAGATGACTCTTCATCGGAGCTGACCTGAAGTGTGGAGGGGGCAGCATTTATGCCAAAGTGGTGGGGGGGGGGGAGAGCGGTGTGATGGTGGTGGGTGTAGAGTGCTGGAGGAGAAAAGATGTTGGTACTAGTTCAGATGAAGTGATCAGAATGTGAGAATGGCAGAACAATGGAGTGTCTAACTGCCAGACTGGAGAAACAGACAGTGGGGTGTGGGGAGGAGAGAGACAGAGAATGTACCAAGTAAAGCTAAAAGAAAGGGAAGGATTGGGTTCATAATTTGGAGGTGCTAAGCTCAATATTAAGTCGAGAAGGCTGTAAAGTTCCTAGTCTGAAGATGAGATGTTGTCCCTCCAGTGTGTGCTGTGATTCGCTGGAACACTGCAGCATGCCAACTGCCAGACAAATGGGCATGTGAGTAGGACGCTGTGTTACAATGACCGGCTATGAGAAGGTCAGGGCCATGCTTGTGCATGGACTGGAGGGGTTCCGCAAAGTGGTCACCTGGTCTATGTTTGGTTTCTCCAATGTGCAGTAGGCCACATTGGGTGCGCGAGTACAATACACAAGATTGGAGGAGGTACAGATGAAATGCTGCTTCACCTGGAAAGACTGTTTAGGCCCTTGGATGGCGAGCAGGGAGGAGGTGAAGGACTGGCACTGCACCCTCTGTTGTTACACAGGAAGGTGCCGGGGAAGGGGTGGGATGGTGTTCGTAGTCGAGGAATGGGCTAGGGTTTCCCGGAGGGAACAATCCCGGTGAAATGCGGGTGGGGGGAAGTGAGAGGAAGATGTGTTTGGTTGTGGCGTTCTGCTGGAATTGTCTGAAATGGCGGAGAATGATCTTAGCCTCCTCTGTGACCCCCCACAACAAATCCATATTTTTACTGAACTGAAACTTCACTGTCTCTCCTGGCTGGGTTTCAGCCCATTTCTGCAGAACATTAGCCTGGCTCTCTGGTTAATTGTCCACTTTCATAGTTTTAGGAGGAAGGTGGAAAGGCTTTTGGTGTTGAAGTTTGGGAAGTAGGTCAAGGACCCTGTAAATGACAGGGGCAGGGAATTGGTGAGAGGGGTTGAGAGGAAGATCTATCCATGGCAGTCACAGACACATACAGCAAAAAAAAAAACAGACCCTTTGGTCCAACCAGTCCATGCCAACCATATTCCCAAACTCCTCACATCCTATCACACTCCCTCCCCGCAACAAAAACAAAGACGGAATCCCCCTTGTCCTCACGTATCACCGCACTAACCTCCAGATTCAATGTTTCATTCTCCGGCACTTCTGCCACCTGATATCTGACCCCAACACCAAGGATATATTCCCTCCTCACCCATATCTGCCTCCCATAGGGACTGCTCTCTCCGCGACTCCCTCATCCGCTCCATTCTCCCCACTAGCCCCACCATCCTGACATCTTTCCCTGCAACTGCAGGAAGTGCTACACCTGCCCCTACACCTCCCCCCCCATCCAAAGAACCAAAAAAGCTTTTCACATCAGACAGAGGTTCATCTGCACATCCGCCAGTGTGATCTACTGCATCCACTGCTCCCGATGTGGCCTCCTCTACATCGGTGAGACCAAGCGGAGGCTCAGAGGCCACTTTGTAGAGCACCTGCGCTCTGTTCGTGACAAATGACAACACCTCCCAGTCATGAACCATTTCAACTCCCCCTCCCACTCCCTGGGTGACATGTCCATCCTGGGCCTCCTCCAGTGTCACAATGACACCACCTGCAAACTGAAGGAGCAGCACCCGTATTCCGCCTCGGGAGCCCACCGCCCAATGGTCTCCATGTGGACTTTAATAGTTTCAAAATCTCCCCACCCCCAGCCTCATCCCATGACCAACCCTCCCGCTCATCCCCGCCTCCTTGACCTGACACAACCTGTCCATCATCTCTCCCACCTATCTGCTCTTCCCACCTCACTGACCAATCCCCACTACTCCCTACCTGCACTCACCTATCACCATCCCACCTACCTTCCCCAGCCCCACCTCTCCTCTCTCTATTTATTTCTGAGCTCCCTTCCCCCTCCCCGTTTCTAAAGAAGGGTCCCGACCCGAAACGTCAGCTTTCCTGCTCCTCTGATGCTGCCTGGCCTGCTGTGTTCCTCCAGCTCCACATTGTGTTGTCTCTGACTCCAGCATCGGCAGTTCTTACTATCTCTTCCCAAACTAAACTAGTTCTGCCTGAGAGATAAAAGGTACTGCAGATGCTGGAGAATCCGAGATAACAAGCATGGGGCTGGATGAACACAGCAGGTCAAGCAGCATCATAGGAGCAGGAAAACTTGACGTTTCGGGCCTAAACCCTTCATCAGAAATCTTGAACTTGAACCACTTGAACAAATTATTTGACTGACTATGAAGAACCGAGTTGATCACAAATCTGATGAAAAGTGAATTTGCCAAAGCAAAGCAATTTATTTTGGCCACCCTCTAAGACAAGGTCACCGACAGCATAGAGGAGTGGAATTAAGGGCTATAGTGAATTGCCCCTGCCCTAGACAAAATGTGAATGTCATGAGTGGATTTTATCAGGGAGTCCGTTCTGGGTTTCAGTGCTGAAGTGGTTCCTCTCACAAATTTATTGAAGAAAGGCATAAATTGAATGGACAAAGGAAAGGCAATGTGGCTTTGACAACTTCAAAGCTATGCTAACAACTGCACTGGTTTTAGTCACACTGAATAATGGGAAGCCATTCAAACTGGTTCTTGATGCTGGGGACATCAGTAAGCATGCTGTTTCAGTAGACAGGCAATTCTGCTGTAACGCGTGTTTCATTAACGCGAATTGGCTGTAACGCCTGCACTTGGCCCATATCCCTCCAAACATTTCTTGTTCATGAACTTATCCAAATATCTTTCAAATATCGTAACTGTACCTGCATCCACCACTTTCCCTGTAAGTTCAATCCACACACGAACCACTCCCTGTGTAAAAAAGTTGTCCTTCATATCTTTTTTAAATCTTTCTCCACTCTCCTTAAAAATATGCTCCCTAGTTTTGAACGCTTGCAGGGAAAAGACCTTTGTCATTCACCTATACCTATACCCTTCATGATTTCATAAACCTCAATAAGGTCACCCCTCAACATTCTACATTCTAATGAAAAAGGTCCCAGCTTCTCCAGCCTCTTCTCATAACTCAAACCCGACATTTCCAGCAGCATCTTTTCTGAACCCTCTCCAATTTAATAATATCCTTCATATAACAGAGTGACCAGAACTGCACATAATACTCCAGAAGAGGCCTCGCCAACATACTGTACAACCTCAACATGACATCCCAACTCCCATACTCAAAGGTCTGAGCAATGAAGGCAAGCGTGCTAAATGTCGTCTTAATCAGTTCTGCCTCAAATCAGTGAATCTAAGGAAGGATGTAATAAGAGACTGTGTGGAGATTTGGAGAGTATGGAGTTGGAAATGACGGAGGGGAGATCTCTAGGGAAGATGACATCCGTAACTTGACATTTGGTGATGAAGTTCATGGTCCTGCTGGAACAGGAGCTGACAGGTTGGAGAAAAGACTCCACAAAGCAGGGGCCTGGACTGCAAAAACAATCAACACTGCCTTTGTTCTCAGCAGGTTTAATAGCAGCCTCCCTTTTGGACCTCCAAGAACCAGAGTGCTGTAAAATCACTGAATCACACAAGTCTTCCAGTGCAGAAAGAGGGCATTTGGCCAATGAGCCCTACTGGCAAGTTAAATGAGCATCATTACCTAAAGCCAATCTCCTGCCCTCTCCCTGTACCTTTGCACATTGCTTGGAATAAAATAATAAATCAAGTTGGTGTGTAATGCACTGCCTGCAAGTTTGGTCGAGGCAGATTCAGTTGTGCCAATCAAGAAGGCACTGGATGATTATTTGGATAGAGATAATGATAGAGCATAGACACGATGGGCCAAATGGCCTCCTTCTGCACCATAACAAACTTTGATTCTGTGAATGCCTCAATCGAACCTGCTCATACCAGACTTCCAGGCAGCGAATTCCAAACCTAACAACTTGGTGAGGGAAAAGGTTTCTTCCTCACTCCACCCTTGCTGCTTTTGTGGATCATTGTAAATCTATACTCTCTTGTTCTTGAGATAGTAGGAACTGCAGATGCTGGAGAATCTGAGATAACAAGGTGTGGAGCTGGATGAACACAGCAGGCCAAGCAGCATCAGAGGAGCAGGAAAGCTGATGTTTCAGGCCTAGACCCCCTCTTGTTCTTGTTCCTTCCATTGCCCTCTAGAGAAACTGAGATGGCTGATGTCACTTCACTCATTGTAACAAGATCCAGACAGAGGGTTAAAAGGCCAGGGAGGTGAGGATGAAGATGAAATGAGATTTCTGAAAGGAGCAAGGTGAGAATAAGGTCAGCGAGATGGGCAGGAGCTAAAGGCCATCTGATAAAAAGTCATTAATCTGAAACGTTAAGTCCATTTCTCCTCCACAGACACAGACAGTTTCTATTTTACGCTGTGTCTCTGCAGCATCCACATTGCCCTAAGGTGCAGATTTGCACATCCCACAAATGATCATTGGAAATAATTTTTGGATGAAAAAATCGTTCATTGACGTGGTCCAACTGCATTAGCAATAAACACAAAGTAGGTGAATAAAGGACAGAAAAATATCAACAAAGCAGGGAGGCTCAGTTTTAGAGGGACAGAACTGACATAAACTGATACAGAACTTTAGTTAGACCATATTTAAAGAGTACTGTGACCAGGCTTGGTATCCATTTATAAAACTACATTATAATAAATTTATAATCATAATGAATCCATTTATAAAGGAGAAGGCGCATAAAAGGTTCATTAGAATGATACTTGAACTGAGAGATAATAATTACCATGAATCACCGAATGAGCTGGAGCACTTATCTCTACAAAAGATTAAGGGGTGGACTGATAGAGATTATCAAAATTACCTTCAGTAGGGTAGACGTAGAAAAGACGTTTCTACTGATGGGGAGTCCACAACTGGGGAATGGGAATATAAGATATTCACCAACATTCCAATAAGAAAATCAGAAGAAGCCACTTTACTAATTGAGAGGTAAGACCCTCGGATTGGCTAGTACTCGGAGTTGAGAGCAGGCTAAACACATTTAAAGGACATCGAAATAAGCACATGATGGAGAAAGAGATGGAAGGATGTGTGGATTTGGGTGATGTGAAGTCATGCGACAATCATTGAGAGCATGGACCAGTTGGGCCGAATGGTCACTTTCTGAGCACAGGATCAGCCTCATTTGTGGCACCCATGCTGCCTGTTTAAGGATCCATTCCCTACACACATTGGCTGTCAGGCATCATGTTGTTAATCTCGCGAGGTCTTGCTGGCCAACTCTGTGCGCAGCAACACTGAGTTTTAGACTCCACGCCTTAATTTGTGGAGAGCCAGAGCTGTCAAAAAATCAGGGATCCCTTCTCATCCCACCTTCCCCACCCCCCCCCAAAGAACTACACTGGTGCAGAAGTTTCTGGAAAGGTGACAGATTTAGCTTTGGGCTTCACTCCAGATTATCTGTGCAGCTTTACACTCCAGAGGTATCTGCAAGTCAATGGAGCTATTTGCCAGCAGCTGGGAGACTCACTCATAAGGAATGGCTAATTGGCCAGGAGACTGACTGCAAGTGGAACTCAGTGGGGCCCCTATCTCAGGAAAACCTCAGCACCTTTCAGAGAGCACTGGCAGAATACTGGAAGAGACTAACTAAGAGCTTTCTCTGTGTCAATGAGGAAAGGGGTGGATTCGATGCTAATTTTGCTGTGGGTGGTGGCTGGTACACAATGCAAGATGTGGTTTCAGAGACGGAACTTACTCGAACATATTAACTTGACGGAGGTGTACTCTCGGCCACAGTCCTTCCGGTATTGACAGTGTAACCAGTTCAGGAGACACAAGCCATTCCCACATTGTAGCTCTTCCTTCTTACATGGCAGGATGCTTTGTTCCGCTGATTAAATTAAAGGAGGTGGAAATTAATGCACAGCAAAAGTAGTCAAAGTCAGTTCCTGATCAGTACATCCTGATAGAAGTGCAGACACGCATCCCTGTTTGGTCGCAATGTACAGAATTCCAATAGATGCAGCTATTCCTACTCATTCCTTTGTATAAAATTCCACAAGCAAATACATTGCCACAGAGGGACCTGGGACCTTAATGGTACCATCATTGGCTTATTGACCAAGGCTAATGTGCTGGGGATATGGGTTCAAATCCTGCCCTGGCAGCTACAGGAAATTTAAATTACATAAATAAATCTAGAATTGAAAAAATCATCTTAGCAATGGTAACCATGAAGCTATTATTAATTATTGGGACAAATAGGGTTTTTAAGTTAATGTTTGTTAGGAAATCTGCCCTCCTGACCTATATAAGAGTCCAACCTGCATTAATATGGCAGAATCTTAACTACAGTAAACTTTCTTTTAACTGGCACTCTTCATAAACCAGCAAGAATTATATACCTCAAATATCAGAAGTTTACTGAGTTATCTGGATCTCAATGAAATCAGTTGAGGGTGTAAATGAGAAGGCTGTCTGCCGGTAAGTTTTATTTAAGGCAAAGTTGCATTATTATTTAAGTGATTTATGTTGGAAATAAGTTATAAAAGTGATGTGTATACGCCCTGCATTAGAACATAGAACAATACAGCGCAGAACAGGCCCTTTGGCCCTCGATGTTGCACCGCCCTGTGAACTAATCTAAGCCCATCCCCCTACACTATCCCATCATCATCCATATGCTTATCCAAGGACTGTTTAAATGCCCCTAATGTGGCTGAGTTAACTACATTGGCAGGCAGGGCATTCCACGCCCTTACCACTCTCTGAGTAAAGAACCTGCCTCTGACATCTGTCTTAAATCCCTCAATTTGCAGCTATGCCCCCTCGTACTAGCAGATGTCATTATATTTCTATTACTTATTGTGTGTTTTTACTTTGATTATGGGGACCTCCTGATCAACTAGAATATTTGATCAACCGATGCACTCCTGGTCCCATAGATGCCAGATAATAAAATGTTTGCTTGTAGTACCTGAAACAGCTACATATCTCAAGCACAAGTAGGATAGGTAATAAATAAGAAAATTCATCCCTATTGTATCCCAAATCCCAAAGCACTAAGTGTATTCCCATTGTGTAGAATTATTGATTAAAACTAGCCTCAAGTTTTCTGAAGTTCATCTCACTATTAGGGCTGACTTTGAGACAATACTACATGTTTGGAATATGGTCACTGATGTCTAAAATATCATACTGTAGAGCAGAACTTGAGAATTGCTGAAAACACATAGCTCAATGAAGCTTTGTACCTTGTATTCATCAGTTTAATTCACAAAAAATAGTCATGTAAAAGGAAAAGAACATCTTGCACTATATGAGAAGAGAGCACTGATTGGTTATCATATGGCCTCTGATGGTCAATAGAATTGCCAGGGAGAATGTACCAGGTTGCTGCCAAGCTTTGCTTAAATTTTAAACAGGTTGATTGACACTAATTCATCAAGGCATTGCCCTGAGGAATGATCCAGAGAATGGATGTCACCTGTCTTATTAAGTTGAAACAGATTTCGGTCTGTAAGGAATGGGGCTCTGTGCATTAATACCTGCAGCTTCCAGAATGTACAAAGCACCACACTGTGAGCTGAATGACAATCCCAAACTGGCTGTCAGCATAATGCTTTGCACTCGGGATTACTTAGCGAATGTTGTTCAATTGTTCAATCGCATCTGATGTTGGGTACTGTTACGAGTTTCGCAAGTGCGTGATAGTTGGGTACAGTTAGGACCTGCTTGTTGCAAATACTCGAAGGGACAAGTGGTTTAATATAAGCAGTCTTTGGGACCTATAGCCTACTTGCCTGGCATCACACTGGCACTGAAATTCATATAGCACATTACTCAGTTGTCTGCCAGGCAGACCATCTTTTGGTTTGACAGTAGCACCCTGTCAGCAATGAACACCACTCCATGTTGTTAGTGCACAGTAGCAGCATGTAACCTTCACCACTTGGTCAAACATTTGAGATACTTTACCCTTCCAGGGTAATTTCAGGTAGACTGGGGACTACTAGGAATTTTGCACTGAGAAACGATCTGATCAGGGCAGTTACAGGATGGCTTTGATGCTCTTTATTTCAGTATTAAACTTGCGGGGTGACCAATTCTATCTGGCCCAATTTACAAGCATGCTGAAAAGAACCAAAGTGGAACTGTGTGAACTGACCAGTGAATGAAGGCTTGCAGTAAATAATTACAGAGAAAGCTCTGGCTGATTCTCAAGTAGGACATTGAGGAGACTGAGTTCATTCGCCTGCTCCATTTGACAGGTGAATCTGAATGCAGGTTGGTGCCCACTAAAACAAGTGAGGAAATTCTCATGAGCAACCTGGGAATTCTAACACAGCAAACGTACCAGCTACATGTGGGAAATGTGTAAGGGGTAGGAGGTTAAGTGTCATCCATCAAGATGGGTTTCTCATGGAACCCAGCACAGGTATATTGTGTGAGCTGGCAGTAGTGGGGATCTGCTGGCTACACTATCTATTTGGGTATCTATGGGGTCATCAGAACTGAACTTGAATGTTTGAGTTGCTGAGTTCATCAGTTCAGTGGTGGCAAATCTAGAGCAACATGATGTAGTGCTGCAGTGTAACAATCTATGGTGTCTTCAAATCATACATTGGTAAATACATAAGAACTAGGAACAGAAATAGGCCATTCAGCCCCTCGAGCCTGCTCCATCATTCAATACGATCATGACTCATCTCATCACGGCCTCAACTCCACTTCCCTGCTCACTCTCCATTATCTTTCAACCTGTTACTACTTTAAAATGTGTCACTCTCTTCCTTAACTTTACTCAGTGTCCCAACATCCGCCACACTCTGGTAAAGGGAATTCCACAGATCCATGACCCTTTGAGAGAAGTAATTCCTCCTCATCTTTGTTTTAAATCTGCTCCCTCTTATCCAAGAACTATGACCTGTCATAACAAGCATGGGGCTGGATGAACACAGCAGGTCAAGCAGCATCATAGGAGCAGGAAAACTTGACGTTTCGGGCCTAGA
>JAHRHZ010000222.1:933991-947372 GCA_024137785.1 Ginglymostoma cirratum
CCCTCAGCACTGACCCTCCGACAGTGTGGCACTCCCTCAGTACTGACGCTCCGACAGTGCGACACTCCCTCAGCACTGACCCTCTGACAGTGCGGCACTCCCTCAGCACTGACCCTCTGACAGTGTGGCACTCCCACAGCACTGACCCTCCGACAGTGTGGCACTCCCTCAGTACTGACCCTCCGACAGTGCGGCACTCCCTCAGTACTGACCCTCGGACAGTGCGGCGCTCCCTCAGCACTGACCCTCGGACAGTGCCCAATCCCTCAGCACTGACCCTCTCACAGTGCGGTACTGCCTGAATACTGAGCCTCCATTCCCTCAGTAGTGCTGTGTGGAATTGCAGAATAAAATGTGAAATGCCAGTTGGAGTAGATGAGCCTGTGTGTGTCTTCTCTTGGGACAGCTGTCTGGCTCTTGGTGCAGTAACACTGACCCCTTTTCAATGAAATATTTGGATTTTGTCCTGTTTCACGTTAACTGTTGGCACTTTGCTGTCTCTGTGTGGATTGTCAGACAGAGTCCCAGCAGCAATGCTGGGAGGAGGACGGTATGTGTGTGTTTGTGTGGCAGGCGGGGAGGCTCTGTGTGAGCACAGGACAAGGCTGAAAATCCAAGTCTCCCGAGCATGGGGCAAATGTCCCTTTAAGTTCACATCACCTCAAGAGCAAGCGAGAGGGTGAGAGAGAGAGAAAAAAAGACGGCCCCAAAACAGCAGTGACCCAAAAGAAATAAATGAGGGGAAAATTAAGAAGGTTAGACGTTGTGAAGAGTCTTTGAGAGTGACTGAATATTTCAGCATTTCCCTGGGCTCCACAAATATCAAATTCTCCGCTTCAGTTCGACATATAAATGTTTAGAAAGGATTACAATGTATCTTAGTGAATGCTGGTTACAAACCCTCCACAAGCTCCTCAGACATAGTTTCTTTCTGTTTAAAATATATTGTAACACTCTGACTAATCATGGTCTTGATTTGAAAAAAAATCCCTGTATTAGCCCAACCCGATCCCTACCCTGGGCGAGAGCAGTTCGTGGAAAACTGCAAATTCAAAATATATTTGGATATTCATTTCTCATGTTCCTTCTTACCTGAACAGAAGTATACGATTATCTCCATGCGCCAGGTCTTAATCCATAAGACTGCATTTGCTGGAGAAACGTGTGTTTAAATATTATCAATATTTTTGCAAATATAGGATTCAGCGGAGCCAATGCAAATGATGATGGATTTTCAGGAAACGGCGTTTAAACACCATCGCTTCTGGGTCCCGGTCTGCCATCGGTCCCCATCCCCAGTTTCCGGATCTCATTCACTCTCCTCTCGCCTTCTCTCTCTCTCTCTCTCTCTTAAACAGGAGATATCCCTCAGCTTCATCACCAGACCCAGCCAACGCTGCTAAAACGCGACAGCGAACAATGTTTGCCTCCTGCCGTCAGAGGTCCGCCCCAGCTCTCTCTCCCAACATCAGTCGCCCTGTGTTACAAACACAGGCAGTAATTTCCCGTGAAGGGAGACTCGAACCGCTTTCCTCAGCTGATGACTGAACGTCTCCCCTGGGTGGGCCTTGTTGGGATAAAACGCACACCCACCCACCCAGGTATCCACGTTGAAAGTAACTCCGGGTGAGCAGTACTTTTGTTGGCTCAGGGACTGGAGGGATATGGAGTCAGGGTGGGTGGCTGGGACCAGCCATGATTTAGTTGAATAGTAGACCAGTCTCAAGGGGCAGAACGACCTTCTGCTGTTCTTTCTGACAAAAAGCACTTGGATTGCAGACAGATCTGTACCTATCTTTTGTCAGAGAGTCACAGAGGTGTAACAGCACAGAACAACACCCTTTGGCTCATCGCATCTAAAATACCCATTTAACTATTTAAATCCCAATTCCTACACTTGGCCCTGCCTTTGTGTAAAGTCACATTTAAACTTCTTCATATAATATAGATAAACTATCCTTTCGATAAATCGGCCCTTATCCAGGATTCTCAATTGTTAAATGAAACTATACTTTCAAAATCTTTCATGACCTCGGTAAATTCCAAAACACTTTGTTGTTAACAAAGAGCTTTTGAGACACAGTCACTGTCACTAGTGAAATTCGACAGCAAGATCTCACAAACAATGATGAGATCACGTCTAGACGTTATGTTTTAATAATGTTGGTTGACAATAAATATCGTCCAGAACACTTCAAGTTATCCAAAAGGGAACTTTTGTCAGTTTGAAGTCTTATTGAAGAAAGTGCACCACAAACAGTGCAGTACTCCCTTGGTTTTCTCCCTGTGGTGTATCAGCCTGGAAAATTGATTGGAGTGGGCCATCTAACTGGGAGAGCTACCTCCTGAGGGAAGGACAACCCTTTATCATAAAGAGAAAGAAAGAACTGAAAGGTCTGAAGTGTCTTTCGTGACCTTAGGACTTCCCAAGCAAACAGCCAATGAATTATTTTTAATGTGTAGCTACTGTGGAATTGTCAGGAACTGAACTACAAGCTCACGTCAACTGATTTTATGGCCAACTTTGAATTTGCCCATTGCGATAACTCGGCGTAAATCGCAACTGTTCTTCATTGAGTTAAAAGCAGGAGGTTTTCTGTAGCAGATGGCTTTGAACTGCCTGAGGTTGTTGAGTCTGAGCTCGAGCTGAGGGATTACTCACTTAAAATGACGCCCATCGGGAAATCAGAATTCAGGAGAAATTTGTCTACCTTATTCTGTTCTCCCATCTGGTGACAGCTGGCAAAATAGCAGACTGCCTGAAAATTCAAATGCCACGTATAATAAAAGTGAAGGGCAGGTATCAATTAGTGAAAAACTGAGGCTGACTGATCTCTGGAGAATAAATACCAGAAATTGTGCAAAGACCACAGGGACCTCACAGCATCAATGAATGGTTTAAAGCTCTGCAAGTTACAGAGTGTGGAAGAACAGCCTCAGGCTTGGAAAGGTTGATCCAGCATTTAATTGCCCTATTTTTCCCATGTCCCATGCAGATTTCCTTCAACATTGGAAGATGGAGGGAGTTAGGTTCATTTTGTTAATGGAGGGGAATATCAGCAAATTTCCTTATAGCATGTGAGTCTAGACAAGAACATGTTTATAGTTACTGAATTACAAGAGCATAAGAAATCGAAAAGAGAGGAGGAACACATGTCCTCTTGAGCTTCCTCTGCTATTAAATAGGAGCATGGCTAATATACATCAGTTCCACAATCTTGCCACATCCCCATATCCCTTAACTTCATGGAACATGGACGGTTTCACAATATCTCCGTTACTTGGCTACATGGTCCCTGTGGATCATTCACAACATTTGTCCCACCCCACATCCTCCCCTGTTGACTTACATGGGTTCAGCTGACTACATCCCAAGCATTTGAGTTTTGTAGAAAAAAAATCTTTGATGGGATGTGGGTGTGTGTTGGCAAGGTCAGCCTTTGTTGCCCATCCCTAATTGCCCTTGAATGGAGTGGCTTACTTGGCCACTTCAGAAGGCATTTAGGAGGCAGCTACATTGCTGTGGGTCTAGAATAACCTGTAGGCCACTGTGACGACCAGTCCCAAGGCAAGATTCCCCAGTTTATTACCGATCCCAGTGGGATATCCCAAAGTCATTACGCCCTGGGTGAGGAGGGACGGATGTGTTCCCCTCCTGTATTCCTCCCCTCCCAACTTGGTTAATTTAAAATCTGATCCCTTCCCTTGTGTGTAACTTTCTTCCACTTTCAACTTAATTTTTTTTTGAATGGAGCCAATTTATCAGGGTGCTCTTGAGTTAATGAAAGTATAAGCTATTGGCTATTAACTGTGACAAGAAATAATGCAACACTGGAGAACAAAGAACAGAAATGAGTGCCAAGTCCAAAGGTTCAAACAAGTTTGCAGATCAGTCTCTGAGTCCTGTAAACGATGGGATGATGTGGCCATTACGTTGGGTGATACTGATGTTGGTTGATGAGCAGCTGATTTTCAGATGCTTTGTCACCTGAAAGACCTTTGTCCGATTTCTTTTCAACTGAACATATGTATATATGCGGACATAAGACAAAGGGGTAGCTATAGACTATTCAGGTTTGTGTCAAAAGAAACACACTGGCTACAAGCCACTGATCCACTCTTGTCCAGTGTGTAGTGACCCTGTGTGTCTCAGTGTCAGGTCCTGTATATGTACAGTATAGAGCAGGAAAAGTGACAGTAACACTTTCTATTACATAAAATAAAGGACTGCAGTTGCTGACGATCTGAAGCAAAAACAGAAATTGCTGGAGAAACTCAGCAGGTTTGACAGAAAGCAGAGTGAATGTTTCAAGTTCAGTGACCTTCCTTCATTACAGAACAACAGCTTCTATTCACTTCTGAAGATGGGTCATATCGGACTTCAACTTTGTTTCTCTCCCCCCGGATGCTGCCAGACCTGCTGAGTTTCTCCAGCTTTCTCTGTGTTTGCTTCTCTTTATGTAGCACCTTTAATGTAATGAAATACAGTATGACCCCTGGTCAGACAAAGAAATATTCACTCAGATGACAAAAGTCTTGTTTAACAGCTCGTTTTTTAAGCTGTGACTTAGGCAGAGAGTTTTATGGGGTATCTTCTGGAGTGTGGGTATGGCAAACTGAAGATACAGTTGCCAGAAGTGGAGAGGTTAAAACTTGGGATGCTCAAGAAGACAGATTTAAGATAACACAGATACTTTCTGGAATCATTGAATAGATTGTGGTGACACAGTGGTAATGCCATTGGACTAGTAACCCAGAGGTAGCTGATTAGGGCAATGGGTTCAAATCCTACCACAACGGCTGGTGCAATTTAAATTCAATTGCAAAAGTACAAATTTCAGTGACAGTGACTATGACAACTATCATCGATTGTTTGCAAAAACCCATCTGGTTCACTAATGCCCCTTGCAGGGCAGGAAGCTGCAATCCTTCCCAGACCCACAGCAATATGGTTGATTCGTGACTGCCTCTGAAATGGCCGTATAAGCCACTCAGTTCAGGGGCGACAAAATCTGGTCTTTCCAGTGACAGCCACATCCCTTGAATATAGAAAGGGGAAAAAAAGAGTTAGGGAAGGGCGAGATCAAATCCACGAATATCTACTCCCTGCACCACCGACACTCAGTAGCAGCAGGGTATATTATCTACAAGATGCACAGACAGATCCTCAGACAGCACCTTCCAAGCCCACAACCACTTCCGTCTAGAAGGACAAGGGCAGCTGGTACATGGGAACACCACCCCCTGCAAGTTCCCCTCCAAGACACTCACCATCCTGACTTAGAAATATATCACCGTTTCCTCAGTGTCACTGGGTCAGAATCCTGGAATTCCTTCCCTAAGGGCATTGTGGGTCAACCCACAGCAGGTAGACTGCAGCAGTTCAAGAAGGCAGCTCACCACCACCTTCTCAAGGGGAAACTAGGGATGGGCAAGAAATGCTGGCCCAGCTGGCAACACCCATGTCCCACGATGAATAAAAAGGCAAAGCCATGAAGAGACTTGAAAACTGGGATGGACATGTTAAGAATAAGATGTGGCTTGATAGGGATCCAGTGTGAAGGAATGAGTAGGGTGTGATGGGGGGAATGGGACTTGATACAAAATAAGACCCAAATAGCAAAGGTTTGGATAACCTTTGGTTAACAGAGGGTACAACGTGGAAGACAGGCCTGAAGAGCAATGGAATAAGTCTCTGGGCAAAAATCCCCAAATCTAGTAGGTACAGTAAGGTAACCATGAACGAACTGCTCCTGTCTTTTGCTGTGTTCTAGCTCCCATGGGGTTTACACCAGGCAACAGTGAACTATTCCCCATTGTTTGGTGCTTGAGTATGTCTTGGGGATGGATAATGAGACCAGGGCTTGCTGTGTTGAGTGAGTAGGGAGTGGTACCTGTTTGTCTGGTGGATGGGAATATGTGAATGATGCACAATGTCAGGGGATAGCAGAAAGCTATAGAGTGATAGTCTCACCAGAACCACCTTGGTGATGTACATCAGCATTCTCATTGTTTTCTATGGAGAAGTGTGATGGATAAGAGAAAGAAAAAACATGCATTTATGTAGCATCTTTTCGGATATTTCAAAGTACTTTATATGCGATGAAGTATATGTTTAAGGCAGTAAGAAGGATGCTAGTCAATGTGTGCACAGCAAGCTCCCATAAACAGCAAGGTGTCAGTGACCAGATAGTCTGTTCTCTCCATTGTAGATAAACATGGGCTCACCTGATTTTAGTGCCATGGGATTGTTTTACACCTTCTTAAGAGAGCTGGCAGTCGGGGCAGCTCAGCATTCACACCCCCAGCTTGCATTCTCTGCAGGTTTGAACAATGTAAGGTGATCTCATTGAAGTCTATAAAATTCTTATCGGGCTTGTCTGGGTAGATGCAGCAGGGAAGTACCCCCCCACCCCCAGATGGTGGGAGAATGTATATAACCAGGGTGTTTACAGTGTCAATGTAAAGGGGTAGGGTCAGATCAGGGGAACCTTTTTGTTCAGAGGTTGGTGAATCTTTAGGATTTTCTAACCCAGTGGGCTGTTGAAGCTCAGTCACATGATCAAGGCAGACACTGATAGATTTCCAGACATTAAGATCTTAAGGGATTTAGGAAAAGAGCAGGGCGACAGTGTTGAGGGTTGAAAGTTAGTTGATCTAGTTGAATGCTAGGGCAGGTTTGCTGGGATGAATGGTCGATTCCTACTCCCCACACTCCTTTGACAGAGCAGAGTTTGGCTTAGCTAGGCTTGATATCACATCATATGATTCAGTAGCATGTGTGGTAGCTACTGAGCTAGAACTGTCAGCAGGTTGGGAAACCATGTTGTTAAGCTTGGTTCTCATAAACTGAACAAATTAGTCTATTTGTGTACCCATCATGGATGAGGTCTTGGTTATTGTTTCGTCCTTCACTGGATGAGGGCATCACTGGTCAGGCAGCATTTGTTGGCCATTCCTAGTCACGCCCAGAGGGCAGTTAAGAGTCAACCACATTGCTGTGGGTCTGGAGTCACATGTAGGCCAAACCAGATAAGGATGGTAGTTTCTTTCCCTAATGGACATTAGTGAACCAGCTGGGTTTTTCCAACAATTGACAATGGATTCACGGTCATCATTAGATTCTTAATTCCAAATATTTATTGAATTCAAATTCCACCATCTACTATGGCAGGATTCGAACTCGGTTCCCAGAATGTTATTTGGTTCTCTGGGTTAGTAGTCCAGTGATAATACCACCATACTAATGGTATTGTCTAACTCTTACAGGATTCAATGACTTGTTAAGCTTCTTCAAAGGGCAGTTAAGTGTCAACTGCTTTGGCCATTGTTTGGAGTCATGTATTAACCGAGACTAGATATAGCCAGTGAGAAGTGAAGACATGATTAAAGATGGCCATTAATGTCATAAAAGCATCTCAAAGAGCTACGTGGTTACATTATTGGACAAGAGTTGACACTAAGGCCCATAAAGAGCTTTAAGGACAGATGACCAAAAGCTTGGTCAAAGATGTAGGTTTGGACAAGCATCTTGAAGGGAAAGTTGGAGAGAGACAGAGGATTGGAGAGGCTTAGAGAAAGAACTCCAGAGATTAAGGCACAGGAAGCTGAAGACACTGTTGCCAAAGGTGGAGCGATAATAACTGCGGATGCAGAAGAGATAAGATTTGGAGGAACACAATGATCTCAGGGTAGAGGGGAAGAGGCTTACAAGATTGGCGGAGGTGATGGAGAGTGAGAACATTTGAAGAACTTGGAAACAGGGATATGCTTTTTCAAATCAAGGAGTTGCTGGACTTGGAGTGTGTGTAGAAGAAACAAGGAGCATTGGTAGGCCATTTGGCCCTTCAAACCTGCTCTACCATTCAATATGATCATGGCTGAGACTGGTTGGCTAATGTGATGCTGTTATTAAGAAAGGCAGTAAGAAAAAGTCAGGTAACTATAGACTGGTGAGTCTGATGTCAGTGCGTGGTAAGTTGTTGGAGGGGATTCTGAGGGACATGATTAACATGCATTTGGAAAGGCAAGGACTGAGTGGAGATAGCCAACATGGCTTTGTGCATGGGAAATCATGTCCCATTAACTTGATTGAGTTTTTTGAAGATGCGACTAAAAAGACTGATGAAGGCAGAGTGATGGACATTGTCTATAAGGACTTCGGTAAGGTGTTTGGCAAGATTCCTCATGGTGGATTGGTTAGCAAGGCTAGATCACATGGAATCCAGGGGAAGCTAGCCAATTGTTTCCAAACTGGATTGAAGGTAGAAGCCGGAGGGTGGCGATGGAGTGTTGCTTTTTGGACTGGAGGCCTGTGACCAGCGGTGTGCTGCAAGGATTGGTGCTGGGTCCATTGCTTTTTATCATTTTATAAATGATTTGGATGTGAACGCAGGAAGTATGGTTAGTAAATCTGCAGATTACACCAAAATTGTTGGTGCAGATGACAGTGAAGAAAGTCATGTCAGGGTGCAATGGGGCCTTGATCAGATGGGCCAATAGGCCGAGGGGTGGCAGATGGAGTTTAATTTAGATAAATGTGAGGTCTTGCATTTTGGTAAGGCAAACCAGGGCAGGATACACACTTAAAGTAGGGCCCTGGGGACCATTGCCAAACAAAGTAACCTAGGGATGCAGGTTCACAGTTCCCTGAAAGTGGAGTCACAGGGTGGTGAAGAAGGCATTTGGTACGCTTGCCTTCATTGATCAATGCATTGAGTATAGGAGTTGGGATGTCATGTTGTGGCCGTACAAGACATTGGTTAGGTCACCATTGGAAGACTGCTTGCAATTCTGAGCTCCCTGCTATAGGAAGGATGTTGTTAAACTTGAAAGGGATTCAGGAAAGATTTACAAGAATGTTTCTAGGGTTGGAGTGTTTGAGCTATAGTGAGAGGCTGAATAGGGTGGGGCAATTTTCCCTGGAGCATTGGAGGCTGAGAGGTTTATAAAATCATGAGGAGCATGGATAGGATGAGCAGCCGAGTCTTTTTTCCAGGGAAAAGAGGAAAACCTTTCCAGAGGAAGTGGTGGAGGCTGGTACAGTTACAGGATTCAAAAGGCATCTGGATAGGTATATGAATAGGACGTGTTTAGATGTTGGCAAATGGGACTAAATCAGTTTAGATATCTGGTCAGCATGGATGAGGTGGACTGAAGATCTGTTTCCATGCTGTACATCTCTACGACTCTATGATCCTCTATCTCAAATCCACATTCCCACTCTCTCCCCATGCCCTTTGATGCCTTTAAAATCTAAACATTTATCTACCTCTTACCTGAATATATTCAGTGATTTGACCTCCGCAGCTTTCCGTGGTGGAGAATTACACAGTCTAACCAGTTTGTGAGTGAACAAATGCTTCTTTATGTCAGAATGTTCTACCCCACAGCTTGAGATGTTGTCGCCTGGCTCTGGACTCCCCAGTGTCCTCTCTGCATCTATTCTCTTCCAACTCTGTTAGAATTTTATACAATTCAATCAGATCAGGTCAGCGAGCACAAGGCTGTTGGATGATTTGGGCTTGGGCTAGTTAGTTTACAAGCAGCAGAGTTTTGGTGAGTTCAAACATTCACGTAGTGAGTGTCTGGGAAGTAAAGTGTTTGAATAGTTGAGAATAGAGGGAGTGACAGCACAGATGAAGGATTGAGCTGTTGATAAGCTGAAGGAGGATGGTCTTAGTGGTGGAATGGTTGGCAGAGTGGATTGGGAAGGCAGTGGTGTTGTCACCAGACTTAAAAACCCAACACCTCAGGCTAATGTTCTGGTGATGTGGGTTCAAAACTCATCATAGCAGGTGGTGAAATTTGAATTCAGTAGAAATCTGGAATTAAAAATCTTGGCTAATAGTGACCATTGTTATAAAATCCTGGTTGGTTCACTAATGTCTTTAGGGAAGAAAATTGGTTGGTGTTCATGTGACTCCAAACCTGCAGCAATGTGGTTGATTCCCAATAGCCCTTTGGTCCATAACTGTTGGCCTGGTCAGTGGTACTCACATCCTATGAATGAACAAAATAAAGAAGTCAGCTCACAGTCAAATATAACACCAACCCTCTGAGTAGTTTGGTTCAGCTATGGAGAGGTCATTGCTGTCTCCATCAGTTCATAATCCTGCTCGTTGCTTGTCCCTTTCACTCTTGGAAGTTGAATACAGGAGTAAAAAAGTTATACTGAAATTGTATGGGTTTTTAATGAGACTGCAAGTGGAACACTGTGCACAGATTTGGTCTCTATTTAAGGAAGGACATACTTGGATTTGCAGGCTTTACAGTGAAGATTCTTGGGGGTATGGGGCTTGTCCAAAGATGAGGATTGGAGTAAATTGCATCCAAATTCTCTGGAGTGTCAAAGAATAGGAGAAGATCTTACTGAGACATAGAAGATTTTGAAGGAGCTTGCACAGGGTGGATGCTGAGAGATTATTTCTGATGGTGTGGGAACCTACAACACTGCGGGGGGAGTGCATGGTGGAGGGAGGGCATAGGATAAGGAGCTGATCCTTTTGGACTGTGATGAGGAGAAATTATTTCAGTCAGAGGAAATTCTCTACCCCTCAGAGCTTCGAATACTCCATCCTTGACGAGATGTAAGGCTGGGGCAGATAGATTTTTGAGGGACATGGGAGTAGGCAAGAAAGAAAGTTGAAGCCCAAGGTTAGATGAGATTGTATTGAATACAGGAGCAGGCTCGATGGGCTGAATGGTCTACTGCTGCTCTCGTTCCTCTTTCCAGGATCTTGAATTCTCTCCCACTTGTTTCCTTTCCTTCAATACCCTCTTAAAAATTAAACCGTTTGACCGTGTTTCCAATTCTGCTTCGTTAACAGCTGTGTGTCTCCCTGTTTGACCTCCTCTCTCAAATCACTGTGGAAATGAGCCAATGTTCTTCTGTGTGAGTGGGCGATATACTCTCAAAAGGTAGGAAGGCCAGAGTGTGAGGGTGAAAAAGGTTCATTTGATCTGACTGGCATTGGATCTGTTCTAACAGCAGTTTAGTTGAAATAGAATGTTACTGTTTTGAAGAGGAAGAGCCCTGCCTCCCTCTTCCAGGCTTTGCTGCCATCTGCTGGGCTGATAGCAGAAAGGCAAAGCAGCAACGCACTCCATTCGACTGACACCGAGAATTGAAGTCATTGCCACTGGGACTGTGGAGATTGTAGAGGAGGCACAAAAAGGTTTTATAGGCATTGCTGCAGCAGGCCAATGAGAAACTGCAGTTATGTGAAGCTGCTGTCCCTAGAGAAGAAGAGATTTGATCAAGGTATTTAAAATCATGGGGTTTCTCAACAGAGTAGGTAGGTGAAATAACTCCACAGAGGCCGGTGTTCTGTCACTAAGTCCCCCGTTTATTTACATGTGGAGAGTCTTTGATACTGATCCAGCTCCTTCAGAGTCAGGTCTCAGAGTGAACAGGATGTCTGATACTCCTGTTTATATCTGTCAGTCAGGGCTCCCTGATTGGACCAGGTTAACAGCCCCAATCAGGGAACTAATTTTCTATGTGGTCCAACTGGCTGACTTCATTACAATCACTGCAGTCGGGAGGTGAAGAGTCAACAGCCAATTTGTACAAGGTAATGGCTCTGAAAGATTTGGTGTTGGAATGGCGTCCACCCATTCTGGAGACGTCACACTGTCTTTGGATGTAGCAACAGATGTGAGATCCCAATATAGACACAGATATTATCTCAAGCTCCTGTTAATCGTAGTTATACCAAATTCATTAATATTAATTGTACCTATTGCCATGAAACAGTAGACTATGCTTTGTTGTGTAAGGCAAGTACCTCTTTCTGTTAAGACTCACCAGTGGGCTATCCTTTGTCTAGAAATCTGAGGCTGGAAAAGTACAGCAGGTTAGACAGCATCAGAGGAGCAGGAAAGCCAACGTTCCTGATGAAGGGTTTCGGCCCGAAACATTGGCTTTCCTGCTCATCTGATGCTGTCTGACCTGCCGTACTTTTCTAGCCTCACACCTATAGACTCTGGCTTTCAGCATCTGCGGTCCTATTGTCCCAAGTGGGCTATCCTCTACTGCTGAGAATTAGATTGACTCTTAGACTCAGCGTTGAAGGGAGGATTGAGAGGTTATTGTGGTGCGGTGGGAATGTCCTTCCCTTTGAACAAGGAGGCCTGGGTTCAAGTCCCAACTCCTCCAGAGGTGTGTAATAACATTTCTGAACAGATGGACGAGAAAATATCTAACCTTCTCATGGTAGTTTAGAGGTGGAAGAGAATTTACCCCAGAATGGGTTGAAAGGAGGATCAGTTGAGGGTTCTTATGATAGTGTCCCCACCTTGCAGCTGGGTGGCCTGAGATCAAGCCCCTAGAGGTGTGTTAAAATGTGCCCAAGTAAGTTGCTTGAAAATATGTAGAACGTGAGTTGGTGTTAATGATATTTTGGGGTGTGCCTTTACCCTGGGAAATGTTATTCTGAAATGATAAATTTCTGTTAGCTGCTTCTGTTACACTGTCTAACTGCAGGCTGTTTAACCTGTTAAAGTTTGTTATTTCAGCAGTAGAAAGGGGAATTGATTGAGGGCTGTTATGGCACAGTGAGAGTGTCACTACCTCTGACGGAAGAGGCCTGTGATCCAATCCTACCTGGACCAGTGGTGTGTTATAACTTCCCTGCACAGGTCCATTAAAAAATATCACAGAATCACAAAATGCTGTCCCTACTACCTACCAGGAGAGTTCACCTCTGCCACCCTGACGGCAGTCGAGATACCATACCACGCGGATGTGAAGAATGACCTGAATGAGATTTACGCAGCCGCAAACACTCTAGAGACAAAATTCCCCAAGGACCAGTTCATTGTGGCCCCCAACTTCAACCAAGCCAACCTCAAGAGGGCACTGCCAAAGTACCGCCAGCACATCTCCTGCCCCACCTGAGAACCAAATGTTCTGGACCACTAATACTCAAAGATGCCTACCGCTCCACATCCCGCCCACACTTCGGAAAATCCCACCTAGCTTTCCCAGTGGTGACGGTGAAGGTGGTGAAGGTAGGGATGGTGACAGTGAGGGTGGGCATGGTGACTGTGGGGGTGGTGACAATGAGGGTGGGGGTGGTGATGGTAGGGATGGTGGGGGTGGTGATGGTAGGGATGGTGACAGTGGGGGTGGGGATGGCGATGGTGGGGGTGGTGATGGTAGGGATGGTGTCAGTGGGGGTGGGGGTGGTGATGGTAGGGATGGTGTCAGTGGCGTTGGTGACAGTGAGGGTGGGGGTGGTGATGGTAGGGATGGTGACAGTGGGGGTGGGAGCGGTGACATTGGGGGTGGGGACGGTGAGGGTGGGGGTGGTGATGGTAAGGATGGTGACAGTGGGGGTGGGGGTGGTGATGGTAGGAATAGTGACTGTGGGGGTGG
>JAHRHZ010000222.1:947772-1054410 GCA_024137785.1 Ginglymostoma cirratum
AGGGATGGTGACAGTGGGGGTGGTGATGGTGAGGGTGGGGATGGTGATGGTAGGGATGGTGACAGTGGGGGTGGTGATGGTGAGGGTGGGGGTGGTGATGGTAGGGATGGTGACAGTGGGGGTGATGACGGTGAGGGTGGGGGTGGTGATGGTAGGGATGGTGAAAGTGGGGGTGGTTATGGTGAGGGTGGGGGTGGTGATGGTAGGGATGGTGACAGTGGGGGAGTGGGGAAAGGAGGGTATGATTTCCCCCTGAACACTGCCCTGGGGAGCTCCAGCTCCTCTGTGAAAAACTTACAGACTTGCCCCCTGCTGACCCTCACTGAGGGCAGATGTCTACAAGTAACAGTCACGGTCAGTGAATCAGCAGAGCATCCTGCCTGTAATAGCTAGTTCGTTTTGCTACTCCTAAGATGTTGATCTAAAAGAGAGGGCCCCTTCCTGTTTATTTTACAGATTCGGATACTGTTGAACCATCAAAGTGTTGGCAACACCCACAGCACCTTGGGGATACCCAATTAGATGAGACAATGTTGGCCTTGGGCCTGCTTTTCTGTTTTATTTCAATTGCATGTATCAGTCTGTCCTGTTTGAATCGATGAATGATCAGATCTGATTGCTGCCTGGTGAATTATCTAGCGTGTCCCTGAGTCAGACTCCTTCAGGAAGATGAGAGACTGCATTGAGTTTGAGTCATCACATCTAACAGTGTGCAAGGAGGCCGTTCGGCCTCTTGAACCTGATGTGCCTCTTTGAATGTTCCATCTACTTTAAGTTTAAAAGGTTTGATAGGCTAGAGAGAGAGAAAACAACTATTTCCTCTGATGGGGCCTGTCCAGATAAAAACTTGAGAAGCTTACAGTTCGAACCAGGCTGTCCAGGGGTGAAGTGCAGAAAAAAGTGTTCACATAAAGAAAACAGCGTAGATCAGGAGCTCTTTCCCTGGAGGCTGTTGAGACTGGAGATCATTTCTAACGCAACAGCAGAGACTAACAGTTTTTTGTTAGATAAGTGCATTCATGTTTGCAGAACCACTGGAAGTAAATGGCAGTAAAATATAGATTAGCCATGACTTTATGAAGTGGCAGAACAGGCTGGAGGAACCCCTCGTGCCCCCCCTACTTTTACGTGATTTTTGTGAGGCCAGTTCTATCAGTGCACCACCAGGGGTGAACGCAAGTCATTGTTAGTCAAACCCAAATTCTTTGGCCTGGTCGCCTCCCCCACTTCCAATATAGAGTCAGTTCTACAGCACATCGAGTCTGCACTGGTCAGAAACAATCACCTAACCAATGTCATCCCATTTTCCAGCACTTGGCCGATAGCCTTGTATGCCTTGGCATTGCAAGTGCACATCTAAACACTTCCTAAATGTGTTGAGGATTTCTGCCTGTACCACCCTTACAGGCAGTGAGTTCCAGATTCCCAGCACCCTCTGGGTGAATAAGTTATTCTCACATCACCCCCTTGAGAGTGAGGTTCCTGTTGTTAGGTTGTTTACCCAGGGAAGGTAGCTTGTCACAACTGAGTGATCTGTTGGGCCGCTGAAGAATCAACAGTAACAACTTATGTTGATATAGTGTCTTTAACCAGAAGAATGTGGAGGGAAGTAACACGTTGGCAGCACAGAACTTGGGTATTGCTGAGAAAAGACACGTTTTGTCTTGCGTTCATCAGGTCATTTTGTAGGAACGACTGATGTAAAAGGCTAAGAACATTTATATTGTATGAGAAGAGAGTGCTGACTGGTTGGAAAGTGGATTCTGATTTGCCATAGACAAAGTCCCAGTTTGTGATAACTGACAGTTAACTGCTGAGCTTTGTTTAAATTTTACACAAGGCAGGTGAATGCTGATTGAACAGGTCATTGCCCTGAGAAATGAACCAGAGAATAGTTGTTGCCTGTTTTCCTGAGTTCACAACAGGTGTGGTGCATATATCTTTTCTTTCTGTCTATAAAGAAACAATCCTGTACATTAATATGTATAGTTTCCAGTACACACAAGCGTGCCACACTGTAAACTCATCTGACAATCCTAAATCTGTTGTCAGAATAATTCTTTGTACACTCAGAATTATCCAGCAAATGTTTGGTTGTTCACTCCAAGCAAGGTACTGATGTACCCAATTGGCCCACACTTGAAAACTCTTAATACACTATATAATATTAGATGTGATTCCAGAAATGAACGACATTTGTTGGATAGTCCTGAGTGTGCAAATAATTACGTTGACAACCAATTTAAAATTGATGGTTGCCTTGTAGTGTCCCGCACATATATTAATGCACAGAATCCCATTAATTGCAGGCAGAAAAAAACATGTCCACACACTATGCCTGTTTCAGATGACAACCATTCTCTGGTTCATTTCTCAGGGCCATGCCTTAACCAATCAGAGTCAGCTGGCGTTGCTTAAAATTTGAACAAAACTTGGCAGTTAACCGTCAGTTGTCATTTACTGATGTGTTCTCCATGGCAAAGGCTCTCTCAATCTGAGTCCACTTGTCAACCGATCAGCACTGTCCTTTCATAGAGTATAAATGTTACTTTCCCTTTGATATTTCTTAAATTGTCTTGGAGAGGGCAGTACATGAACCTCCGAAATAATGTGTCTATATTCGGCAATAACAACAAACTACAAGAGTCTGAGCTATGTTTGCTTTTATTCTTTCATGCCCATGTGAGTGTCAGTAGTAAGGCTGCCCTTCACTTTCCCTTTCCCTGAAAACGATAGTGGTGAGTTAATATAGAAACCAAATGAAATTTGACATTTATTGCTGACGGACTGGAGGATGAAAGTGAGGAGGTGTTGCTACAGCTGTTCAAGGCATCACTGAGACTGTATCTGGAGGATTGTATCAGTTCGGCCCCCTTACTTGATGAGGGATGTAGTTGTTTTGGAGGCAGTTCAGAGGAAGTTCACAGATTGATTCCAAAGATGAGGGGCTTGTCTTGCGAGGAGAGATTGAACAGTTTAGGCCCATACTGTCTGGAGTTTAGAAGAAGGAGAGGAGATCTAACTGAGGTCTACAAGATGTTAAATGGGATGAGCAAAGTAGACTTAAAAAGAAAACAGAAATTGCTGGAAAATCTCAGCAGGCCTGGCAGCATCCATGGGGAGAAATTAGACTTAATGTTTTGAGTCCAGTGATCCTTCTTTAGAACTGATAGTAGCTCCAAAAAGGTTGGTTTTTATGCAGAAGATAGGGTGGGGGAAGAGGGTTAAGTGTAAATGATAGGTAGAGATAGAGCCCAAAGAGAGAGAAGAGCAGTTGGACAGACAAAGGAGTGGGTAATGGTCAGTGTAGGAGAATGAATAGCTACTAATGGGGAATATTAGTGGCTGACAATGGGCTGTGTGTTATAGCAGACCATGTGATAACAAAGCCTGGCATGTGGTGGAAGTGTGGGAGATGGGTCAGACCCGGAGGTGCTGGGGAATTCTTGGTTGAGGAGGAAAGTGAACATTTTCTGAAGAAGGGCCTAGGCCCGAAACATCAGCCTTCCTGCTCCTCTGATGCTGCTTGGCCTGCTGTGTTCATCCAGCTCTACACCTTGTTATTTCAGAATCCCCCTTGTCAAAGCTGGATCGAAACAGATGTGAAAGAGATGGAGGAACTGGGACAATGGAATAGGGTCTTTACAGGAAGGACGGTGAGAGGATGTATAGTCGAGGTAACTGTGGGAGTCAGTGGATTTGTAGTGGATATTGGTGGGCTGTCTATCCCTGGAAATGGAAGCAGAGATGTTGAGGAAGGGAAAGGAGGAGTCAGAGATGGACCAAGTGAAGGGAGGTGGAAATTGGAACTGAAATTGATAAACTTTTCCAATTCCTGACAAGAGAGGGAAGCCGCACTGATGGTGTCATCGCTATGTGGGTGGGGGCTGGAATAGGATTGGAAAAAGGAATGTTCACGTGCCCCACAAAGAGACAGGCATAACTGGGGCCCATGTGGGCACCCATAGCCACCCCTCTGACCTGAGGAAAGAGAGAGGAGTTAGAGGAGAAGTTGTTCATGGTGAAGATGAGCTCGGCCAAGCGGAGGAGGTTGATGGTGGATGAGGACGGTTCAGAGCCCTGAAGTGCACAGCCCTGAGACTATCCTGGTGCGGGATGGAAGTCTAAAGCGATTGCGTGCCCATGGTAAACAGGAGGCGGCTGGAGCCTGCAAACTGGAAATTCTGAAACTGAACTAAAGTGCCAGAGGATTTGCGGATGTAAGTGGGAAGGGACTGGACAAGGGGAGAAAAAAACGATTCAAGGTAGGAAGGGAGGAGTTCTGTGGGGCAGGAGGAGGCAGAAAGAATGGGTCTGCCCCGGGAAGCCCTGTTTGTGGACTTTGGGAAGGAGGTAGAAGGGGGCTGTGCGGGGCTGGGAGATTATGAGCTTGGAGGCAGTGGTGGGTGGGGGGTGGTTGGAGGGGGTGCGATCGCCAGATGAAATGAGGTCAGTGATCGTGGTGGACACAATGCCCTGATGTCCAAGGGGAGATAGCAGGAGGTGTCTGAGAGCCTCTCAGAGGTGTTCAGCCTCTCAGAGGTGTTCAGCCTCTGCAATGTAGAGGTCAGTATGCCATACTACAGCAGAACGACCCTTGTCAGCAGGTTTAACTGCAGGGTTGGATCTGAGAGCACGGAGTGCAGTCAGTTCATGGGGAGACAGGTTGGAACGGGTGGAGGGGTCGGGCAGAGAAATCAAGGCCACCGATGCCACATTGACATTTCTCAAAGAACAGATCGAATGCGGGTAAACGGGCAGAGAGAGGGATCCAGGTGGATGGAGAGTGTTGGAGGCGGACAAAGGGATCTATGGGATGGGGAGAGGACTCTTGTCCAAAGAAATGGCCACGGAGGCAAAGGTGATAGCAAAAGGGTTCAATGTCACGTTGTGCCCGAAATTCATTTTCCTCGGCTGACCGTTATCCACTCCTTCGCCTGTCCAATTGTTCCTCTGTCTCTTTGGACTCTGTCTCCACCTGTCATTTACTCCTTATCCCCCTCCCTCCCCTCCTTATCTTCTGTATAAAAAATAACTTTTTCCTACCTACCATCAGTTCTGAAGTAGGATCACTGGATCTGAAACGTTAACTCTGCTTTCTCTCCACAGATGCTGCCAGAGCTGCTGAGTTTTTACAGCAACTTCTGTTTTTGTTCCTGATTTCCACTATCTGTAGTGCTTTTGGTCTTTTATTTTGAGAGTGTGTTACTTGATATTGGGAGATCTACAATGAAAGGTCATAGTTTTAGGGTAAGGAGTAGCATATTTAGAACATAGGATAAATTACTTCTCTCAAAAGGTCTTGAATCTGTGAAGTTCACTATTCCAGAGTGCGGTGGATCGTGTGACATTGAGTAAATTTAAGGAGCAGATAGACAGATTTTTAATTAGTAACGGGTTGAAGGGTTATGGAGCGCAAGCAGGAAAGTGGAGTTGAGGCCAAGATGAGATCAGCCACAAAGATGTAAAATGATGAAGCAAGCGCGAGGGGCTGAATGGCCTACTCCTGCTCCTAGTTCTCATTAGGATAGAGGTTTGGTGAAAATGGAAGATTTTTAAGGAACGTATTAAAGAAAGAGAAGAGGTAGTGGCAGTTCAGGGAGTTTTAGAGAGCGCATTGCAGGGTGCAGTCAATTGTTCCCTGTGACAGAGATAAAAGGTACTGCAGATGCTGGAGAATCCGAGATAACAAGGTGTGGGGCTGGATGAACACAGCAGGCCAAGCAGCATCAGAGGAGCAGGGAAGGGTCTAGGCCCGAAACGTCAAGCTTTACTGCTCCTATGATGCTGCTTGGCCTGCCGTGTCCATCCAGCTCCACACCTTGTCCCCTGTGACTTTTTTTGTTATTATCAGTATATAGTCACGTGAGTCTGTGTGAGAGCGTGATGCTGTTTGTGTAGGAGAGACTGGTCTGGCTCTGTGCATTTAATCACAGCAAGGCAGTTACTGTCCTTCAGAAGGGATTGACCAGAAGATGGCTCTGGGTGTTATTAATATTAAAATCAAAAATTAATATTAAAATACCAATTCTAGTTTTACTGTCCCATTATTGTTATCAACCAGTAACTCTTGAACAACAGTTATTCATGAACGTTACAAATCTTTTATTAACAAATTTTCTCCAATGATCAGAAAGACAATGTAAAAACAAGGAACCTTGTAACAACAGAGTGCTCAACATAACACAGTTACACCAGCCACTGGATAACTATTACCCACTGCCAACAAAGTACTGACAAAATTATTACAAATACACATTCCTCTTAGGAAGGCACACACGTGAAATACCTATTGCTGATTGCTTCAAGATTTTTTTTAAAAGTTACGTTCAAAAATAGTTCTTTTTTAAAAAAAAAGTTATGATAAAATCCTTTGCACAAGAGGTGTAACCCTTTACATGCTGTGTTAAATCAATCTAGAGAGTTAAGACATTTAAAATGCGACTAAACATGCTAATGGCTTTGAACAAAATTCATTAAAGTATATTCCAGACGAGATAGGCCTGAGTATTTCCATGGTTACAGAGTGAGAATGCCCAAAGCCCTTTGAATTTCCCCATAAAGGCAGCTCCTGATTGGTAGGCAGTTAAAGCAAGTTGAGGAAACTGCAAATTGTAACCCCATTGCAAAAAAAGTTTTATTAAAGTTCACCTCCTTTGCTTTTTCTTTTACAGCATTGCAATGTTTCATCAATTGGGCAGTGGATGTACAAAAAGGCCATAAATATAAGATAATCATTTATAAATCCGACAGAATCTTCTGTAGAAACTCCCCTCCTCAGAATATGTGGATCACACTATGGCACGGTGAGGTTGTGGGGACTAGTATAGGTATGAGAAGGAACAAGAATCCGGGAGAGAATGAAAGAGAATTTGGATGAAGTGGAGGAAGCTCAAATGGAATAGAAAGGATGGGCTGAATGGCCTATTTCAATGCTGTTAAGTTCAATGCAATCTGGTGTTATTTGCCAGCAGTGCAGCAGCGAAGAAGGCTCTGACTGTCTCCCAGGACAACCTTCTGAGACTGAAAGTCAGATGAAAGAAAGACTTGCCACATCATCACTCCCTCTGCCATCCCGGCTCACTCCCACCAACAGTCTGCAGTTCATTGACATTGACCTGAACCAAACCACGAGCTTCTGTGTTGGCAATGTAACACACCATTATTGTAATGCAAGCCAAAATCAAGGAAGCTGCAAGTTTACCCTGTGATTGCCTCTCACTTTTACAGTAGTGATTAATTTCGTCCTTATTAATGTGTGTTGCAATGCAATGCTGAGTGGGTGATGGCCTAGTGGTATTCTTGCTCGACAAATCCCTGCTAAGACTGAGATCGATAGGTTCTTGATTAACAAGGGGATCGAGGGTTACGGGGAGAAAGCAGGAGAATAGGGTTGAGCAACTTATCAGCCATGATTGAATGGTGGAGCAGACTTGATGGGCCAAATGGCCTAATTTCTGCTCCTACGTCTTATGGTCTTATGTGTAGATGGTGGAATTTGAATTCAATAAAAATCCGGAATGAAGAGTCTAATAATGGCATGAAATAGTTGTTGATTGTTGGAAAAACCCATCTGGTTCATTAATGTCCTTCAGGGAAGGAAACTGCTCTCCTCACCTGGTCTGGCCTATATGTGACTCCAGACCCACAGCAATGAGGTTCTTCACTATCCATCCCTAATTGCGCAGAGGGCAATGTATGCTAGTCTCGGCAGGGACATTCATACTATGAGCGAAAACAAAGTGTTTTTTGTTAGTTAGAGTTATGAAAACAGGAAAGTGGACAGAATTAGGATACAGACCAACCACAAAGCTCTTGCTGTGTACTGGTAATGTCCCTACCTTGGGGTCAGGAGGCCTGGATGCAAATCCCACCAGCTCCAAAGGTGTGTAAAACATCCCGGATGTGGCAAGGTTGTTTCTCCTTGTGGGAGAATCCAGGAGCCTAGGGCATTACCTCAGAGGGAAGGGTTCCCTCATTTAAAACAGCTGAGGAGGAATTTATTCCCTCAGAGGGGAGTGAATCTGTGAAATTCTTTACTGGAGAGGACTGTGAGGCTGTGTCGTTAAGAATATTCAAGGTTGTACAGGCAGATTTTTATTCAGGAAGGGAATCAGGGGCTAGAAAAGGCAGGAAAGTGGAGTTGAAGATTATCAGATCAGTCATGATCTCATTGAATGGTGGAGCAGATGGGCTGAATGGCCTACCATTGCTCCCAAATCTTAATAGGTTAGGTTAATTTAAGAAAATGTACATGGTCTAGTTGAACAGTAGAATGACCTAAATGACCTCCTCTTGTTCTGATATTTTTGTGTTATACAAACTAATGATCCAGTTACATTTCATAGCTTCTTTTCCTCATCCCACTTGGTAAACTCCCCTACCCGAATAAAAACACAAATCACATCTCTCTCTCACTTGCTTCAATATTCTCCAGTCTTCCTATACGGATCTGATCCATAAAGTTCGGCCAGCATTTGAAACCGGGGTCCCCAGTCATTGAGAAAGTCGTAATCCTGTTCAGAGTCGATGGAGGAGATGTCAAGGGAGCTCAGTGAATCGGCGACTGAGTCAGCACCCTCATAGCCGTAGACATGGAGTGTGTCGTAGGGCAGGCCATCTCTGTCGCCATCTGCTTCATCCTTCTTCATCCTGACCACTGAGCCCATGTCGTTGTTGGGCTTCCTGATGGGAGCATAAACAGGGCTGCAGTTCATGGCTTTGGCTGGTTGGGGACCATTTACCCGCAGGGAGTTGAGCACCGTGATGTCGAAGCTGTTGGTGTCCATCTCCCCACCTCCTTCTTCATCATACCTCACCAACTGCTCTCGGATTTCACCCGGAGGCTTCACCAGCCCAACAAAAGCATTCTTCTTCTGTATCTTGTGATAGGCAATCGGCACTGCCAGCACTGAGGGTAAAGGAAGAACAAAGTCAGTCATTTTCCAAGAGGAGGAAGTATGCTACAACTGTTATGTATGTAACTGGGTAGTGTTGCCCCTTTAAGAGATTGGGTCCGTGACACGGATTGGGGGGATGCGGGATCTAGCAGAGGCCCACTGTGAACCTGAGAGGACACAAAATAAAGTATTTCCTGTTCAAACTTACCTTCTGTCTGCCACTAAATGTATTTCTGGTTCTCGTGAACCACAAACACAATAACAACCCTTTGCCTTTATATGGCACCTTTAGTAACCTTACCTGCGCTGCAGGTAACTTGAGATTTCGTAAGTTAGCCAAAATAAACATCTGCCCTGATGAAAAGTTTGTGCTAAGATGACAAACTGGTAATTAGAAAGCTCACTGGTTTTAATATGCATCTGTGCGCTAAAGAATGTGCATTTGGATTAAATGTTGTAACTATGGTAATAGACTAAGCTGTCACAGTAAGTCCGAAAGGCTGGGGTCTTAGTTTAAAACAGATCAGGACATTAGATGTTAATGTGACCATTTAGCAGTTATGCAAAGAGTGCTTTGTCCACAGAATTGTGCTCTGTATTATATGGTTGACTGGATGATGTAAGAGTGCCAACAGCGGTACAAGCTAAGGTTGAGGTCAAAGTTTGGTAAAACCAAGAGGTAAGCCTCTTTCCAGAGAAAACAAACAGGTCCAAACGAGTCAATGATCAAACAGGCCGTGGTTTATGAGGTGTGTGATGTTTTCCAGTGATCAAACTGCTGGAGAATGGGAGATAACACGGTGTGGAGCTGGATGAACACAGCAGGCCAAGCAGCATCTTAGGAGCAGAATGGACAGTGTGAGAGTATGAACACACAGCTTGTCTGTAAGGACAAAGGATGTAAGACAGCCTGCTTCAGAGCGATTGTTAGCTCAGGGCGGGCCATGTGATTAGTGACTGGAGATTGAGACATGATCACCTGTTTTGGTCAAATCCTTGGACACATCCACATAAACCAGATCAATGTAAGTATTGTATGGGCAAACTCATTATTTTTGCAGTATTGACATGTAGTTTGCTTTAAGAAAGAACATTGGATATATATAAAACAAACGTGTAATGTACACTGTTGTTAGGACTGCCTTGAGTTATTGATACTCGGGGTAAATCTGTAAAGCCAGGAAAGGTGGGAATAGAAGCCTACAGGGATTACCAAATAGGATTAAATAGGTATTGATGGACAGAGTATGGTAGCATAATGGTTACGACACTGGAGAGACTATTTCAAAGGTCTGGACAGACACTCATGAGTTTTTAGACATGAGTTCAACCCAAATACCACCTCAAGGCTGGAGAATTTGAATTTAATTCATTTCAAGAAATGTGGAAGAAATGAATCAGGCCCAGTTATGTTGGATCACAAAGATACTGGGGGTCCCTGAATTACGAATGCTGGTGCTTACAAACACTGTCTCATATAGAGCTGACAGACAAATGTTTCCTATACTCACAAATGGCAGTAAAAAAATTCCATAGATTTACTCAGAGAAGAAATTCCTCCTCATCTCTGTCTTAAACATGAGACCCCTTATTCTGAGATTATGCCCTCTGGTCTTATACTTTCTTACAGGGGAAACAACCTTTCCCTATCTTCCCTGTCAAGTACCCTATGAATCCTAGATAAAAGGTACTGCAGATGCTGGAGAATCCGAGATAACAAGGCATTTCTGATGAAGGGTCTAGGCCCGAAACGTCAAGTTTTCCTGCTCCTATGATGCTGCTTGGCCTGCTGTGTTCATCCAGCCCCACGCCTTGTTACCCTATGAATCCTGTATGTTTGAATAAGGTGGCTTCTCATTCCTTTAAACTCTAGTGAGTTCAGGCCCAACTTGGGTGGCAAGGTTGCTCAGTGGTTAGCACTGTTGCCTCCCAGTGCCAGGGGCCTGGTTTCGATTCCAACTTTGGGTGACTGTGTGGAGTTTGCACATTCTCCCTGTGACTATGTGGGTTTCCTCCAGGTACTCTGGTTTCCTCCCACAGTCCAAAGACGTGCAGGTTATGTGGATTGGCCAGGTTAAATTGCCTATAGTGTGCAGCCTGGGCAACAATGGGCAATTTGCAGTCTTTCTCCATTTAAATAATATTCAGCTCCTCTAGTCTTCCCACCAAAGTGTATAATCTCACAGTTTCCCTACATTTCTATTCCATCTGCCAAATTCTTGCCCATTCACTTGTTAGCCATGGGAAATGTGGGTACAGGGTGGGGGACTTGGTCTGGGTGGCATGCTCTTCGGAGGGTCGGTGTAGACTTAATAGGCCAAGTGGTCTCTTTCTGCACTGTAGGGATTCTAACTTACTCAACCTCTCTTCATGAGAAAATCCGTCCAAACCTGGGATCAATCCAGTGAAATTTTTCTGGGCTGCCTCCAACTCTATTAGATCTTTCCTTGGAAAAAGAGACAAAATTGCTCACAGTATTTTAGCTGTGAGCTAACTAGTACCTTGTATAATTTTAGCAAAACTTCCCTATATTTATATTCCATTCCCTTTGTAACATTCCATTTGCCTTCCCTATTACCTGCTGAACTTGGATGCTAGCTTTTTGTAATTCATGGACACAAGGATTCCCAAGTCCCTATGTTCTGTAGCTTTCTGCAGTCTTTCTCCATTTAAATAATATTCAGCTTCTCTATTCTTCCCACCAAAAAGCATAATCTCACATTTTCCCACATTGTATTCCATCTGCCAAGTTTTGCCTATTTACCTAAACTGTCTGTATCCATCTGCAGATTCTTTGTGTCGTCCTCACTACTTCTATCATCAACCTATCATCTATCTGAAATTTTTAAAAATCCGGTCCATTAATGTCCTTTAGGGACAGAAATCTGCTGTCCTTATCTGTGTTAACTCATGTGACTCCAAACTGTTGAATGGAAACAGTTGAGCAAGGACATTAGTGAACCAGGCAGGTGTGCCAACACAGTACACACAGTCCCTAGTTTGCAAACGTGTTTCACTCTGCAGTCCATTTGTAAGTCAATTTGTATGCAAGTTGGAACACAATATGGGACAACATAAAGAAAAGAAAACATTGTCTATTATTTAAAATTAAGAAACACAATCTGGTGGGGTGAGATTTGAACACACATCACCAGAGCCTCAGGTTACCTGCTCAGGGAGGATCAATAATAAATTGTAGGCCTGGACAGAAAGGCCGAAGTAGGTTTTTGTGGGCTTTGACGCTGTGTGAATTTCTGAGCCTCACTTGGATTTGATGGCAGGATTCGGAACCAGCAACAATCCAGCTGACAGCCCTGTGTGTAATAGAGGGAATGCTGAGATAACTCAATGTGGAGGTGGAGGAACGCAGCATCAGAGGAGCAGGAAAGCTGACGTTTCGGGTCGAGACCCTTCTTCAGAAATGGGGGAGGGGTAGGCGGCTCAGAAATAAATAGAGAGAGGAGGGGTGGGGCTGGTAGGTGGGTTGGTGATAGGTAAGTGCAGGTAGGCAATGGTGGGGATTGGTCAGTGAAGTGGGAGGAGCGGATAGGTGGGAGAGAATATGGACAGGTCAAGGAGGTGGGAGGGTTTGGTCATGAGTTCCTCTAGCTCTACACCGTTATCTCAGACTCCAGCATCGGCAGTTCTTGCTATCTCTCGGAGGGAATGCTGCACTGTCAGAGGTGCTACCTTTCATAGGAAACTTTAAACCAAGGCACTGACTATCTTCAATGGATGTAAAAAATCAATTTCAAATTAGGCCAGCCGAGTTCTGTTTATTGTCTGAGACAATATTTGCCCCTCAACTGACAAGACAAAAGAACAGATTGTCTGGTCATTTATTATCACACTGCTGGTTGTGAGACATTGCTGTGTGCAAATGGACTGTTGTGTTTTCCACATTACAATAGCCTCAAGAAAAGTATTTTATTAACTTTGCAGCACCTTCCGACATCCCGCGGTCATGAAAGGTGCTACATAAATGCAAATTCAGCATGTCCACAATGACTCTTACCAATTTTTACAGACGTACCATAGAAAGTATCCTATCTGGATGCATCACAGTGTGGTATGGCAATTCCTCTGCCCAAGATTGCAAGAAATTACAGAGCGTGATGAACACGGCCCAGTCCATCATGAAAACCAGCCTTCCTTTCATTGACACGATCTACATTTCCTGCTGCCTTGGGAAAGCAGCCAACATAATCAAAGACCCCTCCCACCCTGGTTATTCTCTCGTCCACCCTCTTCCATGGGAAAGAAGATACAACGGTTTGAAAACACGTGCCAACAGATTCAGGAACAGCTTCTTTCTCGCTGTTATCCAACTTATGAATGGACCTCTCGTATATTAGAGCTGATCTTTCTCTGCACCTTCTCCGTAGCTGTAACACTATATTCTGCATTCTGTTCTATTACCCTGTTGTACAAATCCCTCTTCAATGGCCATCCAGTCACTTGATGGAGAGTTCTTGAGATGTACTTTGAAAATAAGAAGGGACAGTAGCAGAGAGTGGGACAAACAGCACAAAAAGGCAAGTGACGTTGCCGAAGAAGTTGACTCACTGATAGCGATGATGATGCAGAGGAAGACAATCAGCAGGACAGTGACGGTGACTCTTGAGGTGAGTGGAGCAAAGTGCCGGCAGTTTATCGGATTCCTGTCTCGGTCGCAGGAGCACACGTTGATCTCCAGTTTCTCGGTGCTGCGCAGGGATGGATTCCCATTGTCAGAGACGTTTATCAGCAATGAGAACTTGCTGGCGTCATTTTGATCAAAGCCTGCCTGTTTGACAGTGATGTTTGCCGTGTTATCTAGGGAGGAAAGAAGAGAGAGACAGAGTGAGTAAGAGAGAAATGGCAAAGCCAAGAAAAAGAGGATGAGCTTTATTGCTCTCCACTATCCTGTGCCATTGACCCTTCTATCCCATAGGAAGGCTTCATAGAACATAGAACAAAGAACATAGGACAGTACAGCACAGTACAGACCCTTCGGCCCATGATGTTATGCCGACCTATTATCCTACTAAGATCAATCTACCCTGCATACCCTACATTTTACTATCCTCCATGTGCCTATCCGAGAGTCGCTTAAATGTCTCTAAAGTATCTGACTCCACTACCACTGCCGGCAGCGCATTCCACACGCCTACCACTCTCTGTGTAAAGAACCTACCTCAGACATCTCCCCTATACCTTCCTCCAATCACCTTAAAATTATGCCCCCTCGTAATAGCCATTTCCGCCCTGGGAAAAAGTCTCTGACTATCCACTCTATCTATACCTCTCAACATCTTGTGCACCTCTATCAAGTCACCTCTCATCCTTCTTCGCTCCATCGCACAGAAGGTACAGTGTGGATTTATTAGAATGGTACCAGGGATGAGGCGTATATGGTGAGATTGGAGAAGTTGGGGCTATTTTGCTTAGCACATGGAACAAATGTACAGAGCCTGCTTAACAATTGTTGGTGATAGAGCTCTGGAAAAGAACAAAATGTTTCCAGTGAACAGAATCTCATTATTTCATCATGGGATGTGGGTTTCACTCACTTGGCCAGCATTTGTTTAGCATCCTGAACTGCCTTGAAATGAGTGGCTTGTTCAGCTGTTTCAGAGAGCAGCTAAGAGACAACCACACCACTGTGGGTCTGGAGTCACATATAGGTCAGACCAGATGGGAATAGCAGATCTCCTTCCCTGAAGGACATGAATGAACCACAGAAATGCAGAAGACAGCCACTGAGAGCCCATTGTGTCTGCAGAACCAGATGGATTTTTACAACAAACGATGATAATCATTACTGAGAATAACTTTTTAATCCCAGTTCCCTAATTCGTTGAGTTATTGCAATCTATAAATCTCTGCAGGCGTGGTGGTTTTGGCCTCCTATCCTCAGAACAGGAGGCTGCTGTTATTGGCTGAATAGCAGTCCCATTCTACCACCAAGTCTGTCAGCAAAATAACAAGAAGGGAGATGAGAAGTTTTCTTTTATGTAAGAATGTGCTGCCTGCAAGGACAGTGGCAGCAGATTCAGTAGTAACTTTCAAATTGGTTTGGAATAAGTTGGATAAATACCTGCAAAAGATATATTTGCAGGGTTTTGGGAAAGCATGGAGCTGGAATGGTGGAATTAATTAGCTCCTTCAGAAACTCAGCACAGATGTGATGCTCAAATGGCTTTATCCTGAGCTCCTATTTGCTTCAGGGACTCACTCAATAATGCTTTCTGACTCTCTAATTGCAATAAGGTTCTTTCCTTCTGACTGGACACAGCACACAGTGGACTGCAAAAGTCCACATTTGCAGGTACCGTTTTGATCCCTTAACAATTCAGGTTCAGAATGGAGAGGCCATGATCAGATCAGCCATGATCTTGTTGAACGGCAAAGCTGTTTCAAGGGGCTGTATGGCCTACTCCTGTTCTGAACCTGTGTGATTACTTGTGTGACACTGCCATTTAGTTTCTGTGGTTGATTGTTTGGTCAGCTGGCAGATTGACCTGGGCTGCAGAGGAGATATTGAAAGCATGCTCAGTGTATCTCATCTAACCCCCCCCGTATCATTTTAACATATTGTTCAATTACCTGTTGTAGTGAGTAGAGGTGGCTGACTTGTTTTAAAAGTGAAGGGGCTCCTATTTCCCAGAATCACAGAAGTGTCCTGACACTGAAGGAGACCATTCAGCCCAACATGCTTGTACCAGCTCTTCAAAGAAGCATCATTAACCAAACGCCTGTCTTTTCCCTCATACCCTTGCACTTCCTAAAAACTAGAATAACCATCCCATGCCCCTCTTGAATGCCACAATTGAAGCTGCCTCCACCACGTTTCCTGGCAGTGCATTCCATACCCTAATAATTCACTCAGTGAAGAAGATTTTCCTGTGTCATTTTCAGATCACTTTAAATTGATGCCCTCTCTTTCTTGTTCCTTTCACAAGTGGAAACAGCTTCTCCCTATTTAGTCTATGCAGCATGCTCTCGATTTTAAAAATGTCTATCAAATTTCCTGTCAATCTTCTCCTCTCCAAGGAGAACAGTCCCTAATTCCTCAACCTGTCTCCTCATCACTGAAGTTCCTCAATCCTGGAACCATTCCAGTAAATTGCTTCTGCACTTTCCCCAATATGTTCACATCTTTCTCATAATGTGGCGTTAGAACTGTACACAATACTCCAGGTGATGCTGAAACTGTCCTATATATCTATTTAAGCTAGTGATGAGGAGGAATCCTTTACCTTAGAGGGTCATGAGTATTTGAAACTGTCTTCCCCAGACAGCGGTGGAAATTTAGGAATATAGGAACAGGATGAGGCCATTGAACCTGCTTTAACATTCTGATTCATGGCTGGTTATCTCCTCTGCCCCACTTTTCTGTGTTATCAACACATCCCCTAACGTTATTCAAAAACCTATCGATATCTGTCTTGAACCTGCTCAATGTCTGAGCTTCCACAGCCCTTTGCAGGTAGAGAATTCCAAAGACTAACCTCCCTCTGAGTGACAATTCCTCCTCATCTCAATAGTAGACGGCCTGCCCCTTATCCTGAGGTCATGCCCCTGGTTCTCGAGGCACTATAGAGTCATAAGCACAGAAACTGATCCTTCAGTTCGACTTGTCTATGCTGATTAGGTATTCTAAAATAATCGAGTCCCATTTGCCAGCATTTGACCTATATCCCTCTAAACCCTTCCTAATCATATACCCATCCAGATGCCTTTTAAATGTTGTAATTGTACCAGCCTCCTCCACTTCCTCTGGCAGCTCTTACATACATGCACCACCCTCTGCATGAAAACGTTGCCCCTCAGGTCCCTTTTAATTCTTTCCCCTCTCACCTTAAACCTGTACCCTCTAGTTTTGGACTCCCCTACTCGAGGAAAAAGTCCTTGGCTCTTCACCCTATTCATGCCCCTCATGATTTTATAAACCTCTATCAGGTCACCCCTCAGCCTCCGACGCTCCAGGGAAAATGCCCCCAGCCTAGTCAGCCACTAGCCAAGCGATAACTTCAGACGCAGTCAGTGAATATTATAAAGACAAAAGTAGATGGAGTTTTGATCAACAAAGGGCTCAGAAGTTTATGGGGGAGCTGGGAATGTAGAGTGGAGGCCACAATCTGATCAGCCATGACCTTGTCAAATGGCAGAACAGCTCGAGGGGCTGAATGGCCTCCTCCAGCTCCTAATTCATACATGATCTCTCACTGGCTCGGCAGCATCCATTTGCGTTTATATAGCAGCATTTTTAATGTAGTGGAACATTGAGGTGCTTCTCAGAACATTATAAAACAAATGGATTGAACAAACAAAAAAAACCCCATCCATTGAAAAAGTATGCGTAAGGAATGGGGGAAGATGAAGGTGATGGTGAGGGTAGGGTGACGAAGGTCATGGCCAGAGGGGTAGGTTTAAACAAGTTTCTTAAAGGCAGAGAGAAAAGTAGTAATGTTTGGGGATGAAAGATATCAGAATTTAGGTTTTAGGTCTCAAAACTATCCAGGACAAGGTACTCTGCTGGATTGGCACCCAATTCATACATCCACTTTCTCCACCAACACTCAGTAGCAGCAATGTGTGCTATCTACAAGATACACTGAAGTAACTAACCAAGGGTCTTTGGACGGCACCTCACAAATAAGAGACAATCTAACCACCACCTCTTGGCATTCAACGGTGTTACCATCACTGAATCCCCCACTATCAACATCCTGGGGGTTACCATTGACCAGAAACTAAACCGGGCTCACCACATTAACTCAGTTGGTACAAGAGCAGGCCAGAAGCTAGGAATACTGTGGTAAGTAACACACCTCCTGTCTCCCAAAGCCTGCCCACCATCTACAAGGCACAAGTCGGGAGTGTGATGGAACACTCCCCACTTGCCTGGACGAGTGCAGCCCTAACAACACAAGAAGCTTGACACCATCCAGGACAAAGCAGCCCGCTTGATTGGTACCACATCCACAAGCATCCACTCCCTCCACCACCAACACTCAGTAGCAGCAGTGTGTGCTATCTATAGGATGCCCTGCAGATATTCACCAAAGATCCTCAGACAGCACCTTCCAAACCCACGACCACTTCCATCTAGAAGGACAAAGAGCAACAGACATATGGGAACACCACCACCTCCAAGGTCCCCTCCAAGCCACTCACTATCCTGACTTGGAAATATCTCACTGTTCCTTCACTGTCACTGAGTCAAAATCCTGAAATACCTGCCTAATGACATTATGGGTGTCCCGCATGTGACAGTAGCGGTTCAAGAAGGCAGTTTACCCCTACCTTCTCAAGGGCAATGAGGGATGGGCAGTAAATGGTGGACCAGCCAGCAATGCCCACTTCCCATGAATGAGTAAAAATGGATGTTCTCTGGTTGCCAAGCTCCTGGAACTGGGAGCAGATTCACCCCAACAACTTCACCAAACTCTCACAATTTGAAGACTTCCTATTAAATCTTCTTTGTAAGGATGTTCCTCCGGGGAAACAATCCCTGCTACTCAAATCTCTCATCCCGAGTGCTTTCAGAGCACGTAGAGACTAATCTCTAGCCTCCTGACGAGTCGGTCACTGTGTATTACCAGTGGGTTTTATTTGTGTTGAACGTTATTATATGAAGTCCTTATTTCACTTTAACAAAGATTTATTGAGAGTGAAAACTTCTATTAAAATCAGACAGCTGGAATTTTGCTACATTTTTCGACACTCATTGACTGCCATTGCATGGCATAATTTCAGGTCCATTTTCCCTTTCACATTATTCTGGTCTATTCACTTACTGCCGTTGTCCTTGACTGAGAAATTGCTGTCCTTCTCCGCTATCCTGAAATGAAGTCTGACAGCCGGAGTAATTTCATCGAGATCAACAGCAGAGATCATTTGGATAACCTAGAGTCAATCCAAATCAATGACATAAACATTATTCCCAGGATCACACGGTGTGTTCATATATTTATAGACACTGTTATAGCCAGGATCACATGGCGGGTTCATATATATATGAGACACACTGTTTTCAGGATCACTTGGTGTGTTCATATATACTATCGACGGTGTTATAGCCAGGATCACACGTAGTGATATTTTATAATATGGACAGTGTTATACCCAGTATCATGTAATATGTTAATATAAACAATACACAATGTTATATCCAGTTACAGATGGTAAATTAATACATGCTATGGACAGCATTATACACGTTACCATATGGTATATTAATGCATACTATAGACGTTGTTATACCCTGTATCACATGGGTTGACACAATACTCAGCATCACATGCTGCGTTAATATATATTATTATTCAGTGTCACATGGTGTAATATATTCTATGCAGTGTTATACGCAGTAATACATTCTGTGTTAATATAGACTGTTGGCCAAAATCCACTCACCGTTCCAACTGCATCATCTTCACAGACATGGGGATTGTAGTTTTCAGCCAAAGTTGGAGCATTATCATTTTCATCTAGCACTTTAATTGTCACTTGAGTATAGGATGTGAAATCTGTAAAATGAGCAATAATTTAAGTGATTGGTAACATTAGCAAGATGGAGAGGTATAGGGAGGGAAATCAGGTGCTCAGCTCCCAGGAAACTGTAGCATGGCTGCCAATGGTGGAGTGATGGAAATCTGAGATACTCAAGAGGTTGGATTTAGGAGTATGGCGGTCTCAGATAGTTGTAGAGCTCGAGAAGATTATGGGTGAGGGAAGGGCAGGGATCTGGAGATATTTGAAGAGAAGAATGAGGATTTTGGAATTACAACTCATCAGACTGGATGTCAATGCAGTGCAGCAAGTGTAGGGATGTGTACGAACAGGAGTTGGGGTGGGTTAGATATGAACTGGAGAGGTTTGGATAAAGTGGGGTACTGTTAGGAGAGACCTGGAACAGTTCATAGAATCCCTACAGTGTGGAAGCAGGCCATTCAGCCCAACGAGTCCACACTGACTTTCTGAAGAGCATCCCACCCAGATCCAACCCCTACCCTAGCCCTGTAACCCTGCATTTCCCATGGCTAAACCACCTAGCCTGCACGTCCCTGGACACCACAGGTCCTGGCGCTGTGAGGCAGCAGTGTTAGCCACTGAGCCACCGTGCTGTCCCTTAAGTGATGGTGACAGTTAATGAAGGCCTCTGCAGGAAGGAGTGGAGACTTACTCTTTTTACCAGCTTCATGGGCTGCCACTGTGATGTTGTGCCATGCAATGTCTTCCCGATCCAGCTCCACTCTGGTTTTAATCATTCCATTTTCTTTCCCAATTGTAAAAAATTCTGCCCCATCTATTAATGAGTACCTGGAGGCACAGATGTGTTTCCAAACAACACAAAATTACAATGCCGAATACATAATACTTATTTAAATACGATAAATTATTTCAAACTTTTGAGACTAAACATATGAGATAACAACATAAAGCATCAAGAGCATCAGACGGAATTGAATCGAAGGATTCAGTGGGGTTTATATATAGAATAACAGATACCCAGGAGTGGGTTACAGACTGGAATGTTATCAAGGGATTTGGGTGGTTTATATACAGAATAACATATACCCAGGAGTGGTTTACAGAGTGGAATCTAATCAAGGGGTTCAGGAATAATATAGAGCTGGTGTGGGTGAATAATTGAGGGGTTCAGGGTGGTTTATATATGGACTAATATAGAGCTGGTGTGGGTGAATAATTGAGGGGTTCAGGGTTTATATATGGAATACTATAGAGCCAGTGTGGGTGACTAATTGAGGGGTTCAGGGTGGTTTATATATGGAATAATATAGAGCCAGTGTGGGTGAATAATTGAGGGGTTCAAGGTGGTTTATACATGGAATAACAGATACCTGGGAGTGAATTACAGACTGGAATCTAATCGAGGGGTTCGGGGAGGCTTATATATTGAGTAACAGATACCCAGGAGTCGGTTGCAGACTTGAATCTGATCAAGGGGTTCAGGAGATTTATGAAAGGAGGGTGACATGACAAAAAAAACCTTTTCACAGAGCCAGTAGTTAGGGGCTGGAATGCATTGCCTGGGAATGTGGTGGGTGGGGAGGGGGGCGATTGAATTGAGGCATTCAAGAGGCTTCTGGCATGATTATCTGGATAGAAATGGTGTGCGGGGGTCTGGGGAACGGGCAGGAGGTTGACGCTAGGGAATGATGCTCATCTGAAGAGCCTGTGCAGGCATGATGGGCCGAACGGCCTCCTCCTGTACCGTTACAATGCAGTGATCCCGTGAATTTACAGCACTTTGTTCTCGCAGGTACACTCTGCAATGTACAGAATAAAATAAGTCTCTTCCCTAGTCTTCTGTCCTCTCCGCCTTTCATTCTGCTCCGAACTCACCTATAAACTAATTGCAAACTGGCTCTCTGTTCAAATGGGAACTGATGGTCCTCTGTGTCTACCTGCCCCATTCTCTCTGAACTGCTAGTTATCCCTGAACTTCTTTCCGAATTCCATTGTTCCCGTTTTCCCCAAAGTGAAGTTCCCATGTTTATCCAAGGTGATGGACCCAATTGGACTTCTTACCAAACGCTGTTTTTGGCCTGGTCCGGGTCTTTAGCTGAAACGCTCCCGACAGAGGTGTCAGTGGGCCGGTTCTCACCGACGGTGAAAGTGTAGTCAGCTCGGCTGAACACCGGAGGCTCATCCACATCCAGCACATCAATAACAACGACTGCTTTGGTCTTGTATGTCTTCCCCTTCACTAAGGTGGGGTTTTCTGCTTCCAATTCAATCCTGTGCTGTCGCTGCTTCTCAAAGTCCAGGCGCTGTTTCAATAGAAGACAGACAGCAACTAGCAGTGTTAAACTGGTTTGGTAGTTAGCAGGAACGAACTGGCAGGACAAGGGACAACTTCAAAATCCCGAACCCTCACAACCACATCCACATTCCCACCCCATCCTGTGTCCACACTCCCGTCCTCACCCCAACCTCTCCGTCCCACTTCCATTTTGCGAGACTTCTCTGTTGCAAAGTGGTCTTTGCTTATGACATGATCTGTACATTTTGCAGGTAAGTTGCTTCTGAAACAAAAACAGAAGTTGCTGGAAAAGCTCAGCAGGTCTGGCAGCATCTGCGAAGTAAAAAAAAATCACAGTTAACGTTTCCCGTGACCCTTCCTCAGAACTCTTCCTCAGCATTTCCAGCAACTTCTGTTTTTGTTCCTGATTTACAGCATCCGCAGTTCTTTCGGTTTTTACGTTGCTTCTGGGATCGTGTGCGTGTCTGGACTAGAAAGTGTGTCCAAGTTGAGTGTGTCAGCAAGCGGTGATAGTTTCACGGTCGTCATTACTGAGACTAGCTTTCAATTCCTAAATTATTTTTGAAAAGAATTGGTTGAATTTAAATTTCACCCAATTACCCTTTTGGGGTTTGAACCTGTATCACCAGAGCCATTAGACTATACCTCTGCATCACTTGTCCGGTGACAATCACTAGATTGCCTCCAACAGCACCTTCCAAATATATACTCTCTATCAGGTGGAGGGACATGAACAGCAGATACATGGGAACATCATCAGCTTCATGTTCCTCTCCAAGCCACTCACCATCCTGACTCGGAATTACAAATTCCTTCAGTGTGGCTGGGTCAAAATCCTGGAATTCCCTCCCTAAGGGCAGCCTAGGTCTGTCTACAGCATGTTGGCTGCAGCATTTCAAGAAGGTAGCTCACCGCCACCTTCTCAGGAGTTCAGCAACAAATGCTGTCCTTGCCAGTGATGCCCATATACAATGAGAAATTAATAGAAAATACGGTAAGCATCAACTTACCCTCTTTATTGTTATAATGCCTTCTTGTGTACGTGGGTCTGTTTTAATGTCAAACATACTGTTGCGACTGACAATTGTGTACAATATTTTTGCATTCTCTCCTTCATCCAGGTCCTTGGCTTTCACTCGATTTACTGTACTTCCAATTGTGGCATCCTCTAAAACAGAATAGTTGTATTGACCTGCAGATAGAGTAAAACTCACGTTCAGCTTGGGTAGGAGCTTGCTGCAAAGATAATACCGTGCTCTGTCATGAGATCGATTCCAGACCAATCAGGTCTGTACCTTTCAAACAGTTCCATGACATGACAACATATAATGTGCTTGTACAAAATAGCCCACTTGACTTCAGGCGCAGTCTCTTAGCAATGCAGTCAGTGTAATCAGTCAGTGATGTATATGCATTATACAATGACATCAGTAAGCACAGAGCACAGACTATGTGTATTATAGTCTTGAAAGTAGTTAGTGCTGTAAATAAACTTCAAGATATCTATCTCTTAAGAACCTGACACTTTGTAGCATATATTAAAAGGGCCATCTTTTAGAAAACTGTAAGTCTGAGGACAGTAATAGTATACAAGCTGATCAGTGGTTCAGGTAATTCAGATACACTCCCTTCTGAGGAAGGGTCACCGGACCCGAAACATTAACTCTGTTTTCTCCTTCACAGATGCTGCCAGACCTGCTGAGCTTTTCCAGCAACTTTATTTTTGTTCTTAATTCAGATACACTGTCTGAGTTGCCAACCTCCAGGATTTACATGTAAACATACACATACACACATACCAGTTAGGAGCAAGAATAAGCCATTCAGACTCAAACCTACACCACTGTTCAATAAGATCCTGGCAGATCTGATTATTCCACATTCCCACCTAGCCCTTGATGATCATTTACCCCAATTTGCTCAACATGTGCTCTATACGTTTTTGTTATGTGCCTCATTCCAATCTCATTTCACCTTTCACATCCTATTAGGTTTAAGAACTTGTTGATTTAAAAAAAAATGAAATTCAGCATCAAGATTTGTATTCCCTTTGAAAAGCAATGTTCAGTCCCATCCCTAGCTCAGTGATGAATTTGGAAATCCCTGTGCAGGGAGCTGCGATGCTCATATATATATAGAGAGAGGACAAACAGAATGAGTTGCTATTCTCTAGAGTTTAGAGGAATTAAACGTGATCTCATTGGAATGTATAACGTTCTTGGAGTGTTCAACAGGGTCGATGCTAAGAGGCTGCTTCCCTAGGCAGGACAGCCTTGCCTCAGAACAAATTGGAATTGTGGGAGCAGTGGAAAAGTTGTGGTGTCACAGGATATGTAATATGGAACCAGGTGAATGTTCTGTGGACATGGGACGCTGGGATTAAAATGAGTCTAATGGAGTCCCTATAGCCATTGTAAATTATCTGGTTTACTAGGGGAGGAAATCTGCCATCCTTACGTGGCCTGGTCTACATGTGACTCCAGGCCCACAGCAATGTGGTTGACCCTTAACTGCCTTCTGGGCAATTAGGAACAGGGAATAAATGCTGGCATAACTAGTGATGCCCACGTCCGATGAATGAATAAAATAACATAAGGGATTGGGCTTTTAGGGCTGGGATGAGGCAACATCAGAGGGTTGTGAATCTTTTGGCATTCTGTACCATGGAGGGTTGTGGAAGCTCAATCACTGAATAAGTTCAAGACAGAGATTGATAGATATTTGGTTGCTAAGAGAATCAAAGGATATGGTGATTGGGCACGAGGATGGATTTGAAGAAGATCGACCATGATCTTGCAGAATGGTGCAGCAAGCAAGATATTGACATCTAACGTTCACATGTGCTTATTACTCATAAATTAATTTGCACATCATGACAAAGATAGAGAAAATATACAAGGCAGCATTTTTTCACAGGATGTGGGCAGCACTGGCAAGGCCCACATTTATTGTCACTCCCTCATTGCCCTTGAACTGAGTGGCTTGCTCAGTCATTTCAGAGGGTAGTGGACAGTCAACCACATTGCTATGGGTCTGGAGTCACATATAGGCCAGGCCAGGAAAGGATGGTAGTTTCCTTCCCTAAAGGACATTAGTGAACCAGATGGGCTTTTCCTGACAATTGACTTGTGGACATGATCAGACTCCAGACTTTTATTTTTTTATTCAGTTCAAATTGTACTAACTACCATGGCGGAATTCAAACTCAGGTCCCCAGAACATTACCTGGGTCTATGAATTAATAGTCTAGCAATAATACCACTAGGTCATTGCTTCCCCTAGCTGGAAATACTAGATGCCTTCGTTGTCTCTATGCGTTCACTAAATGCTTTCTGCCTCTAGCTCTCCTTTGAGCATGCCAGCCATATGGCTCCTAGCCTGAAGTCCCCTCCTGTTGGTACCACTTCCAAGTTAAAGTTTGCTTAGTCATATGGACTTATTATCAAACTGAAGAATCAATTAATTTCTTAATGATTCATTCAAACTCTTACAAGTTCTTTTCAAACATTCTTAAAATTAATTGCAGATATTGCTTTGAGAAAATTCTGCAGTAGTCGTGCTATGGAGTGCTGTAGGTACGTCTCTGGATTGTGCTTTACTCATTGACTCAACACTGTATGGCTGTCCCCTTGAACTCTCTGGGTCCTCCAGGATGTTCGGTGTCTATCCCACACATATGGAAGCTAATTTGTTTTGCCAAACTGCTATTACTCTGAGTCCTTTGTATCTCTAGCACATCCTTAACTTAGACTAAGTCTCTCTCAAAATCAGTAATTTTGTAAACTCTTTGTTTATAATATCTCATCATACACCATACTGTGCACAGCTCCTTAGTACAGCGCTTCTTCCAAGTCTCTGTTGTAGGATTCTCACTCTGTTTTCTTCTGAGTTACCTGATCATTTTCATCATCATCATCATCATCATCATCATCATTATTGTGTTGATTTCCCATTATACTGTAAATTCCACAGATATTTTAAAGAAATTATAAACTTTCCTAACTTCAGCTTAAGGGTTACTGTAGTATATGATTGAACTCCTTCCTCCTCTCTTAAATAAGTTTCCCCCTTAAATGTGGCTCTATCTTTCAAAAATTGGAGTAAGACCATTTGGCCTGAAATGAGGAATCTAGTTTTTTGCACAAAGGCTGGCAGAAATTTACAATTCTGCGCCTAAAGCCTGTGCATTACAAGGAGCTAATTAGTGATTTCAAGCCTGACGTTGATAGAGTTTTTTGGGTTAACGGTGTCAGGGCTTTGTAATCAAGGTATGCAAATAGCTCTGTCATATAGATCAGCTCTGATCATCTCAAATGCCAGAGCACGCACACGGTATTGAATGGTTTACTACTGTTTATAAGTCTCCACATTAATGAAAGTGATGGGATCTTACTGTGTGGGAAGTAGGGTGCATTGTCATTGATGTCAGTCAGATAGATGTACACTGTAGCAGTTGAGCTCATTCCTCCTTGATCAAGACCCATGTCCTTGGCTTGGACAATGATCTGATAGTCTTTCTTCCTCTCCCTGTCCAGCTTAGGGTTCGCAACGTATATGATTCCTATAAATAAAGAGAAGAATAACATTTGTTATTAGAGGTGCTCTTGGTGTTTGGTTGGTCTGTGATGCAGAGTGATGCCAACAGCATGGGTTCACTTCCCATCACTGGCTGAGGTTACCATGAAGAACTCTCCATCTCAATCTCTCTTCTCACCTGAGGCATGGTGGCCCTCTGGTTAAATAACCACCAGTCATCTGTCTTTCTCTCTCTCTCCCTCTCTCTCTCCAATAAGAGAACAGCACTATGGCTTTGGTAAGACTATGGTGACACAACAACAAATGCCATAATAAGTGAGATTTATCACAAGCAAACTTTATAAAGGAAACCAGACTTACAAAGATATCTCAGCCTTTCCACATCTCCAGGAAACGGCCCATATAATAGGTCAGGTTAAAGTGGAGTGACTGTTACACACTCAAGATCTCACACGTAATTGGTTTTAATGAAGTTGGTCGCAAGAGGAATACTGACCGGGGCACTGGGGAGATCTCCCCTGCTCTGTTTCAAAGTAGTGACTGTGGAATATTTTACATCCTGCCCTGAGAGAGTGAACAGAGCATCATCTTAATGTCTCACATGAAAGGAGGTACCTCTGACAGTGCAGCAGCCCCTCAGTTGTACTGTAGGAGACTGAGCCTGGATTATGTGCTTGAATGAGATTCAGGGGTATGACAAACACGCAAACAAGGAGCAGGAATAGACCATTCAGCCACTTGAGTCTGCTCTGCCATTCACTAGGTCAAAGCTGATCTGGTTATTCCAGATTCACCAACAACAAGAAGACCCATTTACTTCCACTCTCTGCTTCCTACAGCTAGCCAACTTTCTGTCCATATTGATATGCTACCCCCTACTTCATGCACTGTTATTGCCTGCAATAACTAATGCATGCACTTTAATGCCTGTTAACAGTGGCATAAATGATCACATTGCCTTCATTCTTGGTGATAAATATGAATGAAAATACTTGGACACTGGGGATTACTCTCTCGCTCTTCTGTGAAATTTTCTGTGAATGCCTCATCCAAAGACAGAGAACAAAACTGTCCAAAAGGAAAAATTAGAACAGGAACCCCTGAAATGAATTCAGCTACTTGGCTGAATGCTAAATATGCTGATGGCTTTTTGCTACCATTCGTTCTCCTTTCCCCTATCCAGTGCAAATGGCAGCTGCTGTTTTAGTCTGACTCTGTCTTGTGTCTCTGGAGAAGGCTGATTTCATCCCCAGCAGTTCAAGTGAGTGGGATTGGAATTGATCACAGGTACTGCTTACCGCTCATCTGATCAATGGAGAAATTCTTCTCATTGTTCAGAATCTTGTAGGTCACTTCTGTGTGTTTGCCAACGGTTGGGTCATCCGGATCATGAGCACTAACAGTGAGAATGGAAGTTCCTGCAGCGGAGGAACAAAGGCACAAAACAGCAAAGTCACAAGTTATTAAGTAACTCACTCATACCCTACACTGTTACTAATATTTGTAGAGGAATGGGTTAATATTTGTTTGGTTTGGAGGAGTGCATGGTCACTCTAGTCCCACTACTCCATGGGTCACATGTAACCAAAAGTAAGCTAATGCTTTTCATTGTTTACTCTGTCTGATTGTAAAACTCTCACAATGCAAACAAACTCCCTTTATCACTCTAGCTTTCTCTCATACTGGGTTTAAAAATAATCTAGAGATACTGACAAGTTAATCACTAAAATCTATGATACACCAAAATTCACATGCCACTAGTTTACACTCCAAATTCTAAAATAATTGGTATTAATGTAGATATAAATCATACACCTTACATAATGACATCAAATAACCATTGGCAGTTCCTAAATTAAAGTTTTAGACAATTCACTGAAAGATGCTGGTTTCACAATATGACCTGATCATCACATCATCGACAACCTTGTATAGAAGCAGAAAGAGGTGTAAAAACTGTAATGGGGCTGATGACAAAGAATCATAACGTAGACAAAAACCAAAAGAACTGCAGATGCTGTAAATCAGAAACCAAAACAGAAGTTGCTGGAGATAGTAAGAACTGCCGATGCTGGAGTCGGAGATGACACAGTGTGGAACTGGAGGAACACAGCAGGCCAGGCAGCATCAGAGGAGCAGGGAAGTTGACGTTTTGGGTCAGGACCCTTCTTCAGAAATGGGGGAGGGGGAAGGGAGCTCAGAAATAAATAGAGCGATGAGGGGTGGGGCTGGGGAAGGTAGGTAGGATGGTGATAGGTGAATGCAGGTAGGGAGCAGTGGGGATTGGTCAGTGAGATGGGAGGGGTGGATAGGTGGGAGAAGATGGACAGGTTGTGTCAGGTCAAGGAGGCGGGGATGAGAGGGAGGGTTGGACAGGGGAAGATGCCGGGGGTGGGGAGATTTTAAAACTGGTGAATTCCATGTTTAGGCCATTGGACTATATGCTCCCGAGGTGGAATATGACGTGCTGCTCCTCCAGTTTGTGGGTGGTGTCATTGTGACACTGGAGGAGGCCCAGGATAAACATGTCACCCAGGGACTGGGAGGGGGAGTTAAAATGGCTAGCAACCATAAGGTGTTGTCGTTTGTTGTGTACAGAGCGCAGATGTTCTACAAAACGGTCTCTGAGTCTAGGCTTAGTCTCACCCATGTAGAGGAGGCCACATCAGGAACAGCGGATGCAGTTGACCAAGTTGACGGATCTGCAGGTGAACCTCTGTCTAATGTGGAAGGTTTGTTTGGTGCCTTGAATGGAGGTGAGGGCGTAGGTTTAGGGGCAGGTGTAGCACTTCCTGTGGTTGTAGGGAAAGGTGCCAGGGGTGGTGGGCCTGGTGGGGAGTGTGGAGTGGACAAGGGAGTCACGGAGAGACTGGTCCCTATGAAAGGCAGATAGGGGTGGAGAGGGAAATATATCTTTGGTTGTAGGGTCGGATTGCAGGTGGTGGAAGTGGTGGAGAATGATATGTTGGATGCGGAGTTTGCTGGGGTGATATGTGAGGACAGGGGGATTCTGTCTTTGTTTTTGTTGGGGGCAGGGGATGTGAGGGCAGAGGTGTGGGAAACGAAAGAGATGCAGTTGAGAGCATTTTCGATCACCAGAGTGGTAAAGTTACGGTCCTTGAAATAGGAGGACATCTGGGATGTGAGGGAGTGAATCGCCCATCTTGGGAGCAGACGCGGCGGAGGTGGAGGAATTGTGAGGAGGGGATCGAATTCTTGCAGGAAGGTGGGTGAGGGGAGGTGTAGCTGTGGGAGTTGGTGGGTTTGAAATAGATATCAGTTTCGAGGCGGTCACCAGAGATAGAGACAGAGAGGTCCAGGAAGGAGAGAGAGGTGTCAGAGATGGTCCAGGTGAACTCGAGGTTGGGGTGAAAGGTGTTAGTAAAGTTGATGAATTGTTCAAGCTCCTCGTGGGAGCACGAGGCGGCGCCGAAACAGTCATCAATGTAGCGGAGGAAGAGGTGGGGGATCGTGCTGTCAGCAGGTTTGGTGGCATCTGTGGAGGGAAATCAGAGTTAATGTTCTGGATTGAGTGACCCTTCTTCAGAGCTGATGATAGCTAGGAAAATGTCAGATAGGCTGGAGGGAAGGGTTAAGAAGTAAACGAAAGGTGGCGGTAGAGCCCAAAGAGAGAGAAGAACAGACAAAGGAGTGATGATGATCCTGCTAGGAGGGTGAATAGCTGTTAATGGTAACTGTTTGTAGCTAGCAATGGGTTGTGTGTAACAGCAGTGTATGTGATAACAAGGCCTGGTGTGTAGGGGAGGAGGGTAGGGTTGGGGTTAGGACATGGGAGAGCTCAAGCCCTAAAGTTGTTGAACTCGACATTGAGGGGTCTTTTTTGCAGACAGAAATCATAATATAGAATTGACCTTGCTGGATGATACCATTAATCACCGGTCTTTCACCAGGAAAATTGTTAATGCATAGGAGGCTCAACTTCCTTCACTACATCATAAGCTCAAATCCAGCCTCACCTGAGATCACAAACAAATAAAATAACAGAGACACCAACTATCCAGATAATCTCATCATTGGCATTGAGCAAAGACATTAATACCTGGACATTAATACCTGGTCCCTAGTTCAGGGACAATACAATGAAGATACAGTCACTCAGCAAACACAAAAGCTGCCAATGCATCTCATTCAGACATCATATATGATCTTCAAAGAACAAAGAAAATTACAGCACAGGAACAGGCCCTTCAGCCCTCCAAGCCTGCACCGATCCAGATCCTCTATCTAAACCTGTCACCTATTTTCCAAGGATCTGTATCCCTTTGCTCCCTGCCCATTCATGTATCTGTCTAGATACATCTTAAATGATGCTATCGTGCCCGCCTCTACCACCTCTGCTGGCAACATGTTCCAGGCACCCACCACCCTCTGCATAAAGAACTTTCCACGCACATCTCCCTTAAACCTTTCCCCTCTCACCTTGAAATCGTGACCCCTAGTAATTGAGTCCCCCACTCTGGGAGAAAGCTTCTTGCTTTCCACCCTGTGATTTTGTAGACCTCAATCAGGTCCCCCCTCAACCTCCGTCTTTCTAATGTAAATAATCCTAATCTACTCAACCTCTCTTCATAGCTAGCGCTCTCCATACCAGGCAACATCCTGGTGAACCTCCTCTGCACCCTCTCCAAAGCATCCACATCCATTTTGGTAATGTGGCGACCAGAACTGTACAGAGAGGAGAGACAAAAATGCTCAGATATTACTGGAGGCCCTAAGGAAAGATTCATTCCAGTGTAACTGAGATAGATTCTGCATCAACTACCTCAAAGAGTGGCACTGGGATCTGAGTACTGAACATCGACCACCGCCTTTGATCAGGAATACTATCAACCAGAACAGGAAGAGTGGTAAAGAGACCAGCCACGCTGACCCTGTAATGTTAGGACTTTAGGGGAGAGATGGTGGGAATGTAAACAGTTACAAGGTCATGAGATGATCATTTGGGATTACATCTGGAGGGAGATGCAGAGGATGAAGTTAAATGTAATTGTGAAGAAAATAGTGAGATAAACATGGGGCCTGGAAAAAAACGTCAGTCTGGGAGGATGGAGTAAAGTATGTTTCTCAGACATAAGGTCTTGGCTGTGATCGTTGTGAAAAACATTGTTCATTACAGCCTGTTTTCATGTCTGTCACAGAGAGAGACATTTCGATCATTCAAAGCTCACAGAACAACAACCCCAAACCTATATTAACAAAGAACTTCCAATGTTTTAGTGTAACATCCCTCTCTTTCCCCATTTTTAATGGAAGCAGTAACCTATTTATTCTCCTTTGTCTGTTCTCCTCAGAGGGAAAAGGAATGCCACAGGAAAGTTATGCATTAGTCCTTCAGTATCCCAGACAACTTCAGTCTGTTGCTTGCAGTCAATGCTGTTGTCCGTGACCTGGTTTTTCGGTTACTTTGTTAGTGCGTACGGAAGCTGCAGCTGAAACCAATGTTGTAGTGCAAACAACTAAGAACATTGATAAAAATGACAATTACTCATATTCATGCCAACCACTAAAGGATTGGAATTCCGTGGGGGAAGCGAACGGAGTGCCACAGGAGACAACTGATGGAGCCAGGACCTGGCTAACATTAATGACAGGCTGTGAAATAACCTCCACCCCACACAACAGAGGGACAGGAAAATTCACATGCTCAGAGGAGACACTGGCACCTGTGAAGGAGCTTCAGGAGCAGGTATTCATATCCAATCCCACGCTGCCACTGACCTTGGAGTGTTTAATGGTAACAGTGTAGAAGTGAGCTTTCCTTTGTATCCAACCTCGTGCTGTAACTGTCTGGGGAGGGTTTGATGGGGACTGTGTAGAAGGAGCTTTACTCTGTATCTAACCCTGTGCTATCCCTATCCTGGGAGTGTTTGATGGGGGACAGTATAGAGGGAGCTTTACTCTGTATGTAACCCTGCGCTGTCCCTGTCCTTGCAATGTTTGATGGGGGCGGGGGACAGTGTGGACAGAGCTTTACTCTGGAACTAACTCCGTGCTGTCTCTCTGTATCTAACCCCATGCTATCCCTGTCCTGGGAGTGTTTAATGGGGGCAGTGTAGACAAAGCTTTATTCTGTATCTGACCTCATGCTGTCCCTGTCCTGGGAATGTTTGACGGGGACAGTGTAGAGGAAGCTTTACTCTGTGTCTATCCCCATGTTGTCCCCGTCCTTGGAGTGTTTGATGGCAGACAGTGCAGAGAAAGCTTTATTCTGTAGCTAACCCCATGCTGTACCTGTATGGGGGGTGTTTTGTTGAGATGTGTAGCGGGGTTTACAGTATATCTGACCTCTGTTTAACCCTATGTTGACTCAAGTTGCCTTGTTCTTACCTGTGTTGGACATCTCAGGAACAGTTCCATTAAATGGATCTTTTGTAAATATAGGTGCATTGTCATTCAGGTCCAGAACATTAATAGTAAAGTTTGTCGAAGGACCCATTTGTTTCTTAGACTTTATGTCAATCACAAATCCTTCCAGTTTGTAACGATCCTTCTTTTCTCGATCCAACTCTCTGAACACAATAATGTTTCCAGTGTCTGGATTCACCTTAAATATAGTCCCCACACCCTCACCACGTAGCTCGTATTTTGTTTTTCCGAACTCGTGTCTTCCTGATTCTATCTGGAAAGTAAAATAGACATATTTCACCGTTAAACATGCAGATATTCAGGATTCTATTCCCCAGTTGTGAGATGTCAACATTCAGCACATGGGAAATCCCATTGACAATACACACCCATCCAATCACACAGCACCCACTCCCCCATGCTCAATGGTGGTTCTCAATCAGACATGTTGCAATGTTAAAATTATCATCATTGTTTGTAAATTCCTCCCTAGAGAAAGAGAGAGAGAGAGAGAGATGGCAACGTGAAGAGTGCAATTAATATTTCGCTCCTGTAACTTAGGAATCACGAGCAGATTGGTCCATGTGTGTTATGGATTCACAAGCCTATAAAAAGATGTTAAGTTCTGCCTATTTCTATTCAGGGACAAAGAGGTATGATATTTAGCACTTCAATGCTGTAACATTCGATGAGCACATGGTTGATCTGGTGTTCAAAACTGCATTTTCCTCTCTGTAACCTTCAATATCCTTGCCTACCAAATATCCATCCCAGCCACGAGTAGATTCAAAGACCCAGCCGTCACTGCCAACTGGAGAAGAGAATTCTTACGAGATCAAAAATAGCTACTCATCTCTGCCTTAAACAGAAGACCTCTTATACTTAAACACCATTCCTTAGTTGTAGTCCCTCCCCCATGGGGAGATATCCTTTTGGCATCCCTCCTATCCAGCACCCTCAGGATCTTTTATATTGCAGTTAGATCATCTCTTATTTTTGCAAACTCCAAAGGAGACAGGGCCAACTGGCACAGTGGCTCAGTGATCAGCACTTCTGCCTCACAGTGCCTGGGACCTGGGTTTGATTCTAGCCATGGGTGACTGTGTGGAATTTGCACATGCCCCCTGTGTGGGTATCTGCTGGATGCTCCAGTTTCCTCCTGCAGTCCAAAGATGTACAGCTTATGTAGATTGGCCATGCTAAATTGCCTGTGATGTCTAAGTTGTTTGGATTAGCCACAGGAAATGCAGGGTTATAGGGAAAGGGTAGGGGGATGTGTCTGGGTGGGATGCTCTTTGGAGGAGTAGTGTGGACTTGTTGGGCCAAATGGCCAGTTTCCACACTGTAGGGATTCTATAAGCGTTTCTGTGTGAGATAATCACTTCATCCCAGGAATGAGTTAAGTGAGCACTCTTGGAACTGTTTTTAAAACAATTATACCATATTTTTAAAATGAGGAGATATAAACTGTATGAAGTATTCCAATAGAAATACACCAAAATGCCCTTACTTCTATATCCCAATCGCCTTGTAATAAACACTAACATTCTATTTGTCTTCCCATTCACTTGATGAACCTGCAATAAACAACGACACCCAGATCCCTTTGCACTGTTGATTTATGCAGTATCTATCTGTTTAGGCAGTATTCTACTGTTCTATTCTTCTTATCGAAGAGGACAAGTTCACATTTTCCCACATTATGCTTTATCTGCCAAACTTTTGTCCATGCATTTGACCCAGCAATATCCTTCTACAGACTCTCTACCTCTTCTTGATGAGCCTTGGTGATCTCGGTATACTTAGCTACCAAATATCCAGTCTCTTCATCCAACTCATTAGTCAAAGGCCCAGATTTCACCCTCCACTCCGTTCTCTTTATGAAATTGCTCTTGTTGTTGGTATGTAAATCAATTTCAGTATTTTGCAGTTTCCATTTTCTTTGCCAGCTGTGCTTTTGTTGCTAACACTTTCACGGCTGGATCACAGGATCCTGGCTATAGGTTCCACCCCAGGAGCAAAACAATCAAGCTGTCACTCCAGGGCAATGCTGAGGGAGTGCTGTACTGTCGGAGGTGCCGTCATTTGGATGAGATGTAAATCTGCTTGTCTGGGTGGATGTAAAAAATCCCCAAGGACTATTTCGTCGAAGAGCAGGGGAGTTCTTTGGTGTCCTGGTGAAAAGTTCTCCATCAAACAAATATCACAGACAAAAAAGAAATTCCCTGGTCATTGCAGCTTGTGGGAGCTTGCTGAGTGCAAATTGAGTGCTGTATTTCCTGCATTTCTACAGTGAGTACAGATCAGAAAGTACATCATTGTGTTTAAAGCACTTTGGAACATCTGGACACAGTGAAAGTGCTGTATAAATGTAAATTCTTTCTTTTCCTGGTTTCCCTTTAGTGTGTTAACTCTCTAGTTTGAATTTTGTGAGATATCACCACTGTAGAAGCTGTACTAACTCATTGCCTTCCAAGTGCACTCCTTGTTCCAGAATTATGTGAATGACCCTTGATCCTCAAACCGCTCACCCAGACGCCCACATATTCCCAGTCCCTATATCTAGATCCCAGGATTTAACTGTATTTTTCGACAAGTTGTACATTCCCAAATGCTGCTTGTCCCCACAATGGTCCCAGCGACTGGGACTCTTCATTCCAACTGTGGACCCTGAGACCCCACTCCCCCACCGTGCGGCCGATCTCAAGGTTCCCTCCCACTGTTTCCATGTGCCGAGATCATTCCCAAGACTGAGGAGTCACTGCCCCAATGAAACTTCTTGACTCTGCTGCTTTGTTCAGAGAAAAGACATTCCTGAACAGAAGACCCAACACCAAACAGGATTGCCAGCTGGAGTGTAACTGGGGACTGTCCCTGTGAATTGCCACACTGTGAGATTCGGTTATATTCAGGATGTCCAATGCATCAGCATTCATCTCAAGCCTTTTATACCTGAAGTCATATCAAAGCCTCTTAATGACAATTGAAGTAATTACTTGAACTGTTAAAGCCTTGAAGGAGATTTGTTAGCTCAATTGGCTGCGCAGATACTTTGCACTGCAATGTGATACTAATGCTGTGACTTCAGTTCCCATAGTGGGCTGATGTTACTGTGGGGCTTCTCCTTCTCAACCTGTCCCCTTGGCTGAGATGTGATGACCTTTGAGTATAAGAGTTAAGACATGATTTTGATGTTGTACAGGACATTGGTGAGGCCTCCTCTGGAGTATTGTGTCCAGTTCTGGTCTTCCTTTTAAAGGAAGGATATTATTAAGCTGGAGAGAGCTCAGAAAAGATTTACCAGGATGTTGCTGGTAATGGAGGGTTTGGGTTTTAGGAGGGGCTGGATGGGCTGGGACTTTTTTCACTGAGGTGTAGGAGGCTGAGGGTGACCTTCTAGAGATTTATAAAATCATGAGAGGCATAGGTAAGCTGAATGGCAGGTGTATTTTCCCTAGGGTGGGTGAGTTCAAAACTAGGGGGCATATTTTTAAGGCGCAAGGAGAAAGATTTAAAATGGACATGAGGGGCAATGTTTTACACAGAGAGTGGATCATGTGCAGAATGAACTTGCAGAGGGAGTAGTGGATGCGGGTACAGTTACAACGTTTAAAAGACATCGAGATAAGTACATGTATAAGAAATATATGGAGGGATATGAGCCAAGTGCAGGCTTCCACTACTTCCAGTAGTGAAGAGGAAGGAATCTTACCTTTCCGATTTGTCTGGGTTCAGTTGCACCTTCCCAGCTAGCGAGCTGGTTCCAGATCCAATCTGATTTTGGGTCACTGCTGTTGACTTTGAGGCTTAGCCCTGATTGTGCTGCCCAACCAATAGTGTAGATCAGTAGCCACAGGGGAAACATTGCCCCGAACATCTCAATGACCTGTAACACAAAAATAAAGGAGATTTCATCCTCTTAGCTTGATAAGAATTACCTTCGTTCCACTGTCTCATTAGAGAGAAATGACTGGTGGCAGTTTAATCTGAGTGTCACTACACCTCAGACAAGGGACATTTATGATTAGGTCATCTGCTATAGGACCTGAACCACACTGTTGTTGTCACTCCCCTCTGTGTGCCAGTCATCTAAGCTAACAAACCCAGCACATTTTAGGTGACATTATGACTATTCCAATACTCTCAAGGATGTCCTCTCATCCTCCCTCCACTCATGGTAAGCTGGAGCTCCTCCAATGCTCCATTGCCCACAATCCAACTCCCAACAAAACCCATTGCTGCTGCATTGACTGCCTGTCATTGGTCCTAGCCAAGCAATGTCACTGTTGTAAAATTTTCATCTCCGATGACAAACCCTCCATGGCCTCACCCCTCTCCATCACTGTAACCTCCTTCAACCTCACAATCCTCTGAGGGTATGAAACTCATCCAATTTGGTGAAAGCAGAGACAACAAATCATTTCAGTCGGAAATTTGATGGGCACTCGAGGGAAATAATCTTGCAGGGCTACCAGATGAAAGCTGGCAGAACGGGGAACGACTGGATTGGTCTACAGAGCGCCGATATGATGCAGTGGTCCAAATGGACTCCTTCTGTGCTGTAATACCTCTCTGAGTTGGATTATCTGGGAATTGCCACTGTGACTGATTATTTTTTATAGGAAAAGGGAGCTCTGAGGTATTCCCGAGAGGCGGTTCCTCAGAAACAGATACTGTCAAAGGCTAAATGGGATGTTAGGGTGCTGGGTGCCGAGGGTGTCAGAGGGGTAGGGGGGATAAGTTGCCAGGTAAGTAGGGTGCCAAAGGGGGAGGGTGCCAGGTAAGTAGGATGCCAGCTGGGAGAGTGCCACAGAGTCATTAAGTAATACCGTATGGAAACAGACCCTTCGGTTCAACTACTCCATGCCAACCAAGATTTCCCCCAGGGAAGGAGAGACCAAAACTAAGGGGCATATTTCTAAGGTGAGAGGAGAAAGATTTAAAAGGGACCTGAAGGGCAACACTTTCACACAGAAGGTAGTTCATGTTTGGAATGAACTAGTGGAGGACGTGGTAGATGCAGGTACAATTACAACATTTACAAGGCATCTGGATGGGTACATGAATAGGAAGGGTTCAGAAGGATATGGGCCAAATGCTGGCAAATGGGACTAGTTTAGTTTGGGGAAACCTCGTTGGCATGGACTAGTTGGACTGGAGGCTCTGTTTCCATGCTGTATGAATCTATGATGTGGTGTTTTGAGTAGATCAGTGAAAGGGACAGGGTGGAATTGTGTCTGGCTGAGGGCAGGTTTGGTCGGGTTGGCGGAGGGAGGGATGGTGGGGGTGCTTCCAGAGTGTGTGGGTGGTCTGGGGAAGGTTTGGCTGGGTAGGGGTGGGGTTTGTGGTATGGTGGGATATGGTACTGGGAGTTGGGAGAAGGGGTTGTGTCAGGTCTGGTGCAGCATTGCCTCTAATTTTTCTGACATGCTGAATGCGACAGTGATGTCTGGAACTGGAAGTCAGTATGTTGATCAGTGTGTTGATGCTGATCACTGTGTGTGGAACATTGGAGCAGTCGCACATATACAGCTGTGCAGCTTAGAGGGTATGTTGGTCTGGTCAGCAAGGGGCTTAGGATCAGGCCTGGCGGTGTTGTCCCTTGGGGGTGTGTCAGGCCCCAGGAGCTGTCAGGTCAGGGTCTGAGGGAGGTGTAGTTGGGTGTGCGTGTGTGTGTGTGTGTGTGTGTGCGCGCGCACGTGCGTGTGCGTGTGCGTGTGTGTGTGTATGTGAGGTAGGTATGGGGTCAGTGTTACAGCCACTCAGGAGCTCAGCTATTAGACCGAATAGTCCAACTTTGCCTGAGCCACTGTCTTATTTCATCAGAACCATTCAAGTGCCTCTCCTTTTTAGTGAAGAATTTAGGAGAGTTCACAAGCAGAGAGGAATTGCCCCTTAGAAGATCCAGTTTCCCTGGCAATTCCTCGGGAGTCTGCTACAATGGAGTTCTGCGGGGTTCCCCTGCACGCTTCCCATCTACACTGGAATAACAACTATCTGTCCAACACAAACACTGCACCAATGGACTTTATCAATCGTTTTCCAAAACTCTTCTGAGCAGCTCCTTCCAGATCATTGCAATGTGTTGTGTAAAATACTCTTCATCTCATCCCTCTGATTCTTTAGAGGTGTTTTAATGTGGATGGATTAAGTTATAATGCCAGCACTTTTCATTAAGCTTCATCCCCCTCTTTCCTTCCTACAGCGGAGTAAACCACATCTTTGAACTAGGATCATATGAATCCACAAGGATTCACAATTATTGCCTCTTTTATTAACTTTATTGTGATGAGGCAGCTTGAAAACTGCATTCTGAGCTTTAAATAGGTTCTGTTCCTCTAACACACCCTTCCTGTCATTTAACTGGCTGGTGTGTTGCTTACCAGGCAATGCTTCCCATTGGAATCGTTTGCATGTTTGAGGGAGGAGCACTGTCCTTTCCTATTGAAATGCTAAAGTGAAGAATTGATATTCTCCTTGTAAGGTCTGGCTCCTTAAATGGGAATTTATTGTTGGGAAGAATAATATCTGATGAGAGAAGAAGGTTTTACTTATGGTGTGTCCTTCAGAAAAGTTTCAAAGAACTTTACTTCTGACTGATAAATTCCCTGTTGACTTCTGCACAGCCAGTTAATGAATATAAGTTGTTTTTATGGACAAAAATATAATCTCACAGACACAATGTCAAACCATCACACAGCTGTCGGTTTATAGAATCATAGAATTCCTACAGTGTGGAAGCAGGCCATTTGGCCAATTAAACCCTCACTGACCCTCCTATGAGCATCCCAATCAGATCCACCCTCTACCTTATCTCTGTAAACTTGCATTTAGCATGGCTAATCCACCCAGCCTGCACATCCCTGGGCACTATGGGCAATTTAGCATGGCTAATCCACCCAGCCTGCACATCCCTGGGCACTATGGGCAATTTAGCATGGCTAATCCACCCAACCTGCACATCCCTGGGCACTATGGGCAATTTAGCATGGCCAATCCCACCCTAACGTGCACATCTTTGGTTCAAGATCCACTCCAGACAGTTGAGGTCAAAATCTCAGCTGGCACTCTGGTGCAGTACAGAGAGAGAGCTGCACTGTCTGAATAGCCACTTTTCAGATGATGTCCAGATTGTGAGCAAGTGATTCCTGCTCTCATTTCGAATTGTGGTACTTTTAGGTTCAATGGAACTACGATGGAGTGAATTACAGGCTGGAGGCCAAACCACCCTCTCCTGAAGGCCCTTTCCTCATTGACGGAGAAGGTCATATCTATTTAACTCAACCACTGGACCGGGAACAAGAAGCAGAGGTAAACTATAGACTCATCGGATCCTAGAGCACACTATGAAGCCATTTGGCCCATTGCGCCTCTGCTGGTCATTTGATAGCCCTGCACTCCAGCTCTTTCCCCACAGCCCTGTCTCTGATGAATCAGTTTACACCTCCTTTTCAGGTAGCATGTTCCAGATCACCAGAACTCAATGGCATTGACATTTGTGCCCTCTCATTACTGATCAAGCTATCAGTGAAAACACTTTGACCTAAACCATTCGATCATACCCGGCTTAGAATTCTGGCCACCACAATTACATTTCTCCTTGGCTGTGTCTGTCAAACAGCTGAGGTTAAAAGGTTAATGGAAAAGGAATTGAAGAGAGGAAGTTGTTTCACCTCTCTAGTGGACAGTAAAGAATCCATGACATTTCAATGAAGAGGAAGGAAAGTCTGGCCACATTTCCTCCTCAACAAAGATCACACAAAGAAACAGATTATCTATTTATTTATCAGAGTACTAAGGTTTTGGAGTAGATTTGTAGCTCGGGTTGTGAGTGTTGAGGTTGGTTGGCTCGCCGAGCTGGCTTGTTGTTTTGTAGACGTTTCGTTACCGTGCTTGGTAACTGCTCACCCGAACCAAGGACGCACTCCCCGCCATGGGGAGGACCAATGTCATTTACAAAATCCCCTGCAGACACTGCAAGAAACACTACATCAGACAAACAGTAAGGAAACTAGCAACGATAGTACATGAACACCAACTGGCTACAAAAAGACACGACCGATACTCACTCTTCTCAAACCACATGGACAAGGAGAACCATGACTTCGACTGGGACAACACCAAGATCCTGGGACAGGCTAGGCAGAGACAGGCACGGAAATTCCTGGAAGCATGGCACTCCACGAAGCATGCTATTTATAAACACATTGAACCTGACCCCATATACATTCCACTATGGAGGAAACCCGGAAGGGAGGCAATCCATCGCAACGGACCCCAGAGTTTAAAAACCAGGCGGGAAAACACACTGATGCTTCATCAGAGGCTGCACTGAGGATGTTACCAAGCACGGTAATGAAACGTCTGCGGAACAACAAACCAGCTCGGCGAGCCAACCAACCTCAACTTACCAGAGTACTGTCATGGAAAGTTGCTGTGTGTAAATTAGCTGCTGTGTTCATTTCACTCTGACAACAATTAGGCTGCAAAAAAAATACCCTTTGTGCATGGAGTGGTTTGAGAAGTTGTGTGATTATGAAAGGTGAGTTGTTTTAAGTGTATGGATTCTTCATTTCACGTTTGAATGAAATAACTTCACTGAAAAGTAAACTTAACGTCCAACGTGATTAATGTTTCCTGTTTTTATATCAAACGCCAACAGCTCAGTTGAGTGGCAGTGAAAAATCGACGCAGAGGAAGATGCAAGGCAGGTAACAAATTTCCTGGTGTCCCCAAGCTGAAAGCAACTTATTCAGCTCACTGATGTTAATTTGTGACATTGATGCAAAATGAGTGCTGCATTCTCAAAACACCAATGGGCTTTTCATGATAAATCTGAATGAGAGAGAAAATGAAAGGATGGAGGCATCTCTGAATGTTAATTGTCTTTATCAACAGATACTGCTACTTGCAGCATTTTCTGTTTTTATGGTAAGCGATTCATGTTCGATTGAATCCTCAGAACCCCGAGATAATTGAGGTCTTGAAGATTATGAAAGGGCTCGACAGGATACAAGTGGAGAGGATGCTCAAGCTTGCGGGAGAGATTAAAACTAGTTCCTATGCATGCAAGATAATCTCTAATAATTCCAATAAAGGGTTCGGTGGATAACTTCCTATCTCTTTGTATTTATTCCTGGGTTGTGGATGTCACTGATGAGACCAGTATTTATTGATTACAGGGCAGTCAGTCACATTGCTGTTGGTCTAAACTCACATGGAGAACTGAGCATGTGAAGATGACAGATTGTCATCATGTCATATTGAGCCTGATGGGTTTTTCCAATGGCCATCAATGGTCACATGATTACCATTAGGCTGTCCTTTTAATCCAGATTGTTATTGCATTCAACTTTCACCATCTGGTAGGATTCAAGCCCATGTACCCAGAACATTACCTGGGTGTCTGGATTAATAGCCCAACAATAGCACCACGAGGCCATTGCCTCCCCCGAGCTGACTATCTTTCTGCCCTCTCACCTACTAATTGACTTGAGTCTACTTGACCAACCATTGCCGCCCCTTTACCAGCTGAATAACCCCCAATTAGGCTTGACTACTCCTCCTACCTTGACCACCCCCTAAACTGATTGCCCATCCTGACCTGACTACCTCCCTAACCTGGACTAGTTGGATCGAAGGATCTGTTTACATGCTCTATGTTTCTACGACGCTTGACCCACTTATCCACTCACTCACCTGCCACCCTCTGCACTGACCTCACCAATGTAACCTTTCTACTATACACATTGACACAATGACCAATTTGATAATATTCCCACTGGGCATTGAACCAGATCTCTCGGCAGTTACTCCTATCAAGAGGAGGAGTGCAGTTTTCTCTGCACAGACCCTGCAGCACTGCAATGGAGCTCTTCGATGAATGTTGAATTTTTGGGAAAACTGGGCTCGCAAGACACCGTGAGAAATGTGGAGCAATGTTATGTGCGGAAAGGTTCACGTGCACCTCCAACAATAATTGGAGGCGAGTATTCTGTGCAGAATTATTCAAGTACTGAGGAAAGTGATTTCCACTTCCACGGGATTTCAATCCATCAGGGTACAGGCTCTCACACATGATGGGCTCTTTAGATTTGGAGGCTCAACAGAATCTCAATAGATTCCTGTCTCCCTGACTTTCCAGACATTTCCAATTAACCTGTTCAGGCATGTAATAACATGCATAGAACATAGAACAATACTGCACAGGGACGGGCCTTTCAGCCCACGGTGTTGTGCTGAACATGATGCCAAATTAAACTAATCCCCTCTGCCTGCCCTTGGTCCATATCCCTCCATTCCTTGGATATTCATGTGCTTCTCTAAAAGTCCCTTAGATGCCCTTATCGTACCTACATCCACCACCGCCCCTTAGCAGCATGTTCCAGACTCCTACCATACCCTGTGTAAAAAATCTGCCCCTCACATCTCCTTTGAACTTTTCCCTCTCTCACCTTAAATGCATGGCCCCCAAGAATTAGACAGTTCAACTCTGAGAAAAAGATTCTGACCATCAACAGATCTATGCATCTCATAAATTTATTGACTTCTGTCGAGTCTCCCCTCATCCTCTGCCACTCCAGAGAAAACAACCTGAGTTTTTCTAGCCTCTCCTTCGAGCACACACCCTCTAATCCAGGCAGCATCCTGTTAAACCTCTTCTGCACCCTCTCCAAAGCCTCCACATCTTTCCTGTAATGTGGTGACCAGAATTGAACACTGTGGCCTAACCAACATCATATAAAGTTGCAACATGACATCCTGACTCTTGTACTCAATTCCCCAACACAAACAGGCAAGATGCCATGTGCCCTCTTTCCCACCCTATCTACTTGCATGGCCACTTTCAGGCCACGTCTGGAACAAGTGAGACTTGAACTCACGTCTCTTCGCTCAGAGGTAGGGACATAACAACAATAGCCCCTTCCCAACTTTGCAGAATGCTAATGTGGCTGACATTCAATTAACCAGAACACACTTCGAATTTGATTTCAGTGACACTCAGCACTAATTTGCTTTTGTACCAGGACACTAGGGAGACCTCCCCAAAATCTTGGTTTAGTGTCTCATGCAAATCTGTCTCTCAGTCACAAATTAGTGATGGCACTTACAGCACAATGAAGAAAGAAAAGAAGAACAGAACCTGCATTTGTTCAACAGCCTTTATTATCCCAGAACCGATCAAAACACTTGATAGTCAGTGGAGTAACTCAAGTGTCGAAAATGAATTTAAATGCAATCAGATCATAACCAAATATTCTGTTTTTCTCATGATATTGGTTAAGGTGTAGGCATGCTGGGCCAGGCCAGCATTTATTGACCATCCCTGATTGCCCAGAGGGCATTTGAGAATCAACCTCATTACTGTGGCCCAGACCAGGTAAAGATGGCTGAAGGCCATTTTCTGTGAATTATTTCCCAAGCTGCAGACATATTTGTGTTTTACATTTTCAAGAATGCCTAACAACAGGAATTAAACACCAGTTTCAATCCTGGTCTGTGAGTGCTAGTTGGCACGAGGGTCACAGCTAAGAAAATTCCTATCCACCCCTGCACTGCAGGTGGAAAGAAAAGATACTCTCTCACTATGTAAGCTGCATCTGGTCACCGTCGCAAGAAACAGGATGACAGATGTTATACTATACTGCAAAAGCAAGAATCTCAAAATCAACTGCATACTTACCAATGTCTGTTCTACCAGTCTCACTCAAAGTAACGGCTGCAATGTCCCACTGTCTACTATTCACAGCACCCTGAGACTGATCTGTATATATTTTTCAACTTTTATCTTTATTTGGGCTCACCTCTTATTCTTAATCTATGTGTATTGTGTTCTGGTATTAATCCTTCTTGTAACCGTTCAACTCAGTCTTTTAATAGATTAAGAAAGCCTGATTAAACTGGTTCTTTTTAAACATAAATTTGTTTGGCTGGGGAGAAAGACAGCCAAAGGAAAGGAATCTTTTGTAAATTAATATTGTTATGACCAACTGAAGGGGATGTGGTGAATAAAGAAGGCACATTCCTCCTCATCAGGGAAAGTCTCAGTTTGGAGAGGATATCTCATCTGGATCTGTAATTATTGGGGAACTTCACCCAGGGACTGGTCATGACGGATGTCATTTGCACAATGACATGCATTTCAAAGCGATCTTCAAAAAAGTAAAAGGAGCAAGGTGCTTCAAAGCAGCTTTAATATAAAAAACATTTGACCTTGAGTCATAGAGGAGGCATATTGGCACATAGAGATAGTAAGGACTGCCGATGCTGGAGTCAGAGATAACACAGTGTGGAGCTGGAGGAGCACAGCAGGCCAGGCAGCATCAGGGGAGCAGGAAAGTTAATGTTTCAAAGGATCCTGACTCAAAATGGCAACTTTCCTGCCCCTCTGATGCTGCCTGGCCTGTTGTGTTCCTCCAGCTCCACACTGTATTATTATTGGGCACACACTTGTTCAAACTGGTGGGATTTAAGGATTGTATTGAAGGAGGAGGGGGAATGATTTGAGAAGCGAATTCTAGACCTTAGGTCCCTGGAAATGGGAGGCACCTCTGCCAACGGTGGATCAAACAGATTGGGCAATAGTCAGAGAAGCTGGATATCAGAGCTTTAGATGGCAGTGGTGCTGACAGGGATTATAGAGTTCGATAGAACGTAGGCCCATCCAGACAATTGAACGTAAGGATGTAAATTTTAAAAAGGGATGCTGTTGTATGGGAGCCAAGATAGACTAGTGAGCCAAGGCTTTGTGGGCAAATGGGTTTTGGATGAGTTAAAATTTGCAAAATTTGCAGAAGGTGGGTGGCAGCCTAGAAGAGTATTAGATATGAACAAGGCTGGAAGTAATGAAAACAGTAATTAAGGATTTAAGCAGTAGATGAACTAAAGCATAAAGAAATGAAATGATGTTCTTTCTGCTCTTTTTCTTCAGTGAAACGAGAATTGAATAATGATAGCTTCCACTGAACGCCAGTGTACTGGGACCACAGTCAATCGATGAACATCTTGCAAGGAACTGGTGTGAAAAATCTTTGTGATTTAAACCAAGGTGCTAATCTGTCTATTTCTCAACAGGTTAGCAACTTCATCAAACCATTGGCAAGCATTTCAAGTATTTCCTGCAATGTGTGATCACACTGGTTACTCATTCAGTGAATACGATGCCAACCCCGCCCCCCCCACCCCCACCCCAGAGATGTGTGCAGGAGAATCATTGCTTATTTCATTTGCAGAGCATCATCGTAATGTGCTTGTGGAGTCTAATTGTCTTCAATAAAATGCCCGAACAAATAAATTGCCCACAATATATAACATAGAAACTGACAGCACAGGAGAATCATACCAGTGCTGTCTCTACAAAAGAGCTATCAATGTATCGCATAGTGTCCTCAACCCAACCATCCTCAGCTGCTTCATCAATGTCCTTTCCTCCATCATAAGAGAAGTGGGGACGTTCGCTGATGATTGCACAATGTTCAGCACCATTCATGACTTCTTAAATAGTGACTGTACATAAATTAATACACTGGGTTCTATTCTGTGCAGACAGAACATGCACCTATTTCAACTCAACAAAGTCGGTGACATCTGTTTGCTCATTCATTACTTAGGGTAATGCCCTGACTAATTAGATTCAACTTGCCTGGTTTAAAATTTAAACAAATTTTGGCATTTAGCTGTCAATTAGCACCATTGAGAGCATTCCACTTGGAAACATTCTACCAATTAGAGTTAACTTGCGGTCAACAAGCACTGTCCTCTCATGAGGTACAAATTTGTTCTTTTAAATTGGTATTCTTGCGAAATGTCCTGATAAGTGCAAGATGAAATTCTCCTCATCTCTTCTCTGGTTTCTATTCTAACTTTCAGCCAGACAAATTTCAGTTTCTAAAATTAAAATAATTTGATTGTACACTTAGAGCAGCCTCTCATTGACTCCTTTCTTTAGTGTGTCTTCCTGATATGGTGTGGTGGGTGTGTGGAATGTGCTGCTGGCAGTGGTAGTGGAGTCAGATACTTTAGAGAGTTTTAAGGGATTCTTGGATAGGCACATGTAGGGTATGCAGGGTAGATTGATCTTAGTAGGATAATAGGTCAGCACAACATCGTGGGCCGAAGGGCCTGTACTGTGCTGTACTGTTCTGTGTTCTATGTTCTATATTTTATTTATTGATTTGTGTTAGCCCGGTGATGCCAAAAGAAGTTTCTGAACCCATGATCTCTGCCACCCAGACGCATAGGGTCAGCCAGCACACAGGAACGCCACCACCTCCAAGTGCCCCTCCAGGTCATACACCATCCTGACCTAGACATATGTTAACTTTTCCTCCATCATCTCTGGGTCAAAGCTCTGGAACTCTCTCCCTAATTGCACTGTACGAGCACTAACAATCCATGGCCTGTAAGCAGTTCAAGAAGGCCCACAGCCCTCGTCCCCTCCCCCTCCCTCCCCGAGGGCAATAGAGGACGAACTGTAAAAACCACATCCCAGAGAATGAAAGTAATAAAATTAGACTTCCTTCATTTCCCCCTATATGAAACCTCTGTTGGGCCTTTGGTTGTTCAGTGGCAGTTGCCCGACCAGCTTGTGAAACCATGACAGAAGAGGGCATTCTATGTCAATCACTTAGTTGGAGACAGGAGACACATAGAGAGTAGTCAGTATAAAAGTTGTAGATTCACTTCCTACAGAAGAACATTGGTGAACCAATTGAGACTTTCTGATGTTCTGCAGTTTCTACAGTCATAATGTTTGTACAGAATGTAAGCATCGTTGAGATAAACACTGCTGACACGTTCCAAAGTATTAGGGAGTTCACAGTCATCAGGATAGGCACAAGAATACCAAACCTCAAAGGGAACATCAATTTACAATGCATGTGAGAAAAAGCATGCTGATTGGTTGGCACCTGGATTCTGATTGGATGAGATGTTGCCATGGTGAATGCCCTGGCGTATTCTGCATGGTGACTTATCAACCAGAGTTGACTCGCTTTTTTTGAATTCACACTAAAATGTTAGAGGATAGCTGATCCTGGGATTGGGAAGGTGGAGGGTGGTGGCTGGAAGAGTGAAGTCCAGCAGATATTGAACAGAAAGAGAAAGTTTAAAAACAAAGAGTAGGTTGAAAAAGGAACACTGGAAGAAAAGTATTTTAGGGGGTCTTTCTTTAAGGTGGAGAGAATGGGATACAGGGGCATGTTGCAAAATGTGGCACCATCAAAACTGAAAAAAAAACAAGCAGTTTGGTTGTTAGAGATGGAGGAAGCTTGCAGGAAACTGAAAGTGGCTAAAAATTTAAATAAACTTCTGATAGCCTCCATTGTGTGAGAGATCGGGAAAGAGACTGAGAAAGGTGGCATTAACACACAAACCCAGAGCTATCCATCTCCAGCACATCCCCACCCATCCTCACATGTTGCCTAACTCTTTCAACAGAAGTGAATGGCTGCTTCAGGGCTCAGCAGAGCTGGTCTGGTCTTTCCAACCAAGTCCCAAATATGCAGGCTGTGAGCAAGCGACCTGAGCAAGCACAGATTGGGGAATTGCAGGGCACACAGACACAATTGTGTGGCACAGGTGGCTTTATGGTTAGCACTGCTGTGTCACAGCACCAGGGACTGTGTTTGATTCCACCTTCGGGCAACTGTCTGTGTGGTGTTTGCACATTCTTGCTGTGTCTGCGTGTGTTTCCTCTGGATGCTCCGGTTTCCTCCCACAGTCCCAAGATGTGCAGGTTAGGTGGATTGACCATGCTAAAATTGCCCATAGTGTGCAGGCTAGGTGCGTTAGCGATGGGTTAGGGTAGGGGAGTGGGCCTGGGTGAAATGCTTTTCAGAGGGTCACTGTGGACTTGTTGGGCTGAATGGCCTGTTTCTTCCCTGTAGGCATCCTATTAATTATTCAATCTACACTCGGAGGAGGTTAGTTCCCACAACTCTGCTGAAGCCTCAGGTATCGCTGATTTACTACAGAATGGAATACGCTTGGTTATAGTTTAAATTGCATCATTCTTTCATCTGTACCTCCTTGCCAGACTCCCACTTTCTAAATATATTTGTCATTAATCTCTACCTTTCTATTCCTTTAGTGCTCTTTCTTTCACATATATCTGATGAGGAAACCCCCTGCTGCCTATCAGGTATGTCTTCCCTCAGCTGATGAATCAGTACTCCTCCATGTTGAACAACACTTAGAGGAAGCACTGAGGATGGCAAGGGTGCAAAATGTACTCTGGGTGGGGGATTTCAATGTCCACCACCAAGAGTGGTTCGGCAGCAGTACTATGATCGAGCTGGTCAGGTCCTAAAGGACATATCTGCTAGTCTGGGTCTGCGGCAGGTGGTGAGGGAACCAACAAGAGGGAAAAACGTACTTGACCTCATCCTTACCAATCTGCCAGCTGCATCTGTCCATGTCAGTACTAGCCAGAGTGACCACTGCACAATCCTTTTGGAGATGAAGTCCTGCCTTCACATTGAGAATAACCTGCATTATATTGTGTGGCATTATCACTGTGCTAAATGCGACAGACTTCACATAGATCTAGCAACTCAAAACTGGGCATCAATAAGGCCAGAGGCCATGCCAAGAGCACCAGGCATATCTAAAATGTTGTGTCAATCTGGTGAAGCCACCAAACAGGACTACTTGCATGCCAAACAGCAACAGCAGGAAGTGATAGACAGAGCTAAGTGATCCCACAACCAAAGGATCAGATCTAAGCTCTGCAGTCCTGCCACATCCAGTTGTGAAAGGTGGTGGACAATTAAACAACTCACTGGAGGAGGAGTCTCTGCAAATATCCCCATCCTCAATGATGGAAGAGCCCAGCACATCAGTGCAAAAGATAAGGCTGAGGCATTCACAGCAATCTTCAGCCAGAAGTGCCGAGTGGATGATCCATCTCGGCCTCCTCCAGTGGTCCCCAGCATCACAGATACTAGTCTTCAGCCAATTCGATTCACTCCACGTGATATCAAGAGGTTGGAGACACTAGATACTGTAAAGACTACAGGTCCTGACAACATTCCGGCAATAATACTGAAGACTTGTGCTCCAGAAGTTGCCGGTCCCCTAGCCAAGCTGTTCCAGTACAGTTACAACACTGGTATCTACCCAACAATGTCAAAATTTGCCCAAGTATGTCCTGTACATAAAAAGCAGGACAAATCCAACCCGGCCAATTACCGCCCCATCAGTCTCCTATCGATCATCAGGAAAGTGATGGAAGGTGTCATCAACAGTGTTATCAAGCAGAACCTGCTCAGCAACGCCCAGTTTGGGTTCTGCCAGGACCACTCAGCTCCTGATCTCATTACAGCCTTGGTTCAAACATGGACAAAAGAGCTGAATACCAGAGTGTGGTGAGAGTGATTATCCCTGACATCAAGGCCACATTCGACCGGGTATGGCATCAAGGAACTCCAGTAAAGCTGGAATCAATGGCTATCAGGGTGTTGAACTCTCTGGCGTTTAGAGCCATATCTGACACATAGGAAGATGGTTGTGGTTTTTTTCCTTTATGGGATGAGGGTGTTGCTGACCAGGTAGCATTTATTGCCCATCCCTAATGGCCCAGAGGGCAGTTAAGAGTCAACCACATTGCTGTGGGTCTGGAGTCACATGTAAGCCAGACCAGGTAAGGATGGCAGTTTCCTTCCCTAAAGGACATTAGTGAACCAGATGGGTTTTTCCTGACAGTTGGCAATGGCTTCATGGTCATCATTTAGACTTTTAATCCCAGATATTTATTGAATTCAAATTCCACTAGCTGCTGTGGTGGGATTCGAACCCAGGTCCCCAGAACATTAGCTGGATCTCTGGATTAATAGTCTAGCGATAATACCACTAGGCCATCGCCTCCCCTTATTGTTGGATGTCAGCTGCAGGACATCTCTGCAGGAGTTCCTCAGCATAGTGTCCTCAGCGCGACCATCCTCAGCTGCTTCATCGATGACCTTCCCTCCATCACAAGGGAAGTGGGGACGTTCGCTGATGATTGCACAATGTTCAGCACCATTCATGACTTCTTAAATATTGAATTAGTCCATGTTCAAATGCAACAAGATCTGGACAATATCCAGGCTTGGGGTGACAAATGGCGAGCAACATTCGTGCTACGCGAATGACATTCAACGGTGTTACCATCACTGAATTCCCCCACTATCAACATCCTGGGGATTACTGTTGACCAGAAACTCAACTGGACTCACCACATTAACACAATGGTTGCTAGAACAGGTCAGAGACTAGGAATACTATGGTGTGCAACTTACCTCCTCACAACCCAAAGCCTGTCCACCATGGGCAAAGGTACAAGTCAGGAGTGTGATTGAACACTTGCCTGGATGGATGCAGCTCCAACAACGCTCAAGAAATTCGACAGCAACCAGGACAAAGCATCCATTCCCTCCATCACCGACGCTCAGTAGCAGCAGCGTGTACTATCTACAAGATGCCCTGCAGAAATTCACCAAAGATCCTCGGACAGCACCTTCCAAACCCACGACCACTTCCATCTAGAAGGACAAGGGCAGCAGATATATGGGAACACCACCATCACCAAGCTCCTTACTCACCATCCTGACTTGGAAATATGTTGCCATTTCTTCAGTATTGTTGAATCAAAACCCTGGAATTCCCTCCTTAAGGGCTTTGTGGGCCAATCTACAGCACAAGGCCTATGGTGGTTCAAGAAGGCAGCTCACTCTCATATTCTCAATGGCAACGAGGGACAGGCAAAAAGTGCTGGCCAAGGCAGTGCTGCCCACATCCATTGAGTGAATAATAAAAAAATGACAGTGAGCAGTGAGTTGTTTTGAGAATGTAATTCGGGGTTTGAGTGGCTGTTACAGCTTATGAAGTTTGACACTTTGACGCTCATAATCATAGCATGAATCACCCAGGTAATAAGCCTGAACAATTTACTGTTGATGTAAATTTAGCAAGTGTTAGTGTAGAGGTCATATTACTGGTGTAATCTAGCACTGCGGCAATTTGAGAATATCTTCTTACGTGCTGAAATCTGGAATCATTTAAAGCAACCATGATTATTGTTAAAACCCAACTGGATCACAAGCGTCCTTTAGAGAAAGAACTCATTGTTTAAGATTTGGTGCCTCACAATCACATCCAAACTAATACCAGTGATTGTTTCAGTTCCATCAGAAAGTTAGGCAAGGTAGGGCACTGAACATGGATGCCACCAGAAATTATTTAAATCACATTTGTTCTGCTATTATTGTTCTGTGTTTAGTTGATGCTTACAAACCTAAACTGGGGAACAGGAGCTCAATTCAATTTCACCAGCGCTGAGGCAATTGAATGACTGGTGACAATATGTATCCGACAAATTTATTTTGTACAGACAGCATTCTGGATTGCTTGTCAGCAGTCACCTCCAATGCTCAACCTGTCTCCCAAAACTCCAGTTGGAAATTCTCACAATAATGATAGAACATCTTACAGCCTCCACCAAGTACTAGACCTGGAACAGTGCCAGATAAGAAAGCTACTGGGGAGGAGAGGGAATAGGAAAAGAACAAAGAACAAAGAACAAAGAAAATTACAGCGCAGGAACAGGCCCTTCGGCCCTCCAAGCCTGTGCCAATCCAGATCCTCTGTCTAAACCTGTCACCTATTTTCCAAGGATCTATATCCCTCTGCTCCCTGCTCATTCATGTATCTGTCTAGATACATCTTAAATGACACTATTGTGCCCGCCTCTACCACCTCCACTGGCAACGCATTCCAGGCACCCACTACCCTCTGCGTAAAGAACTTTCCACGCATGTCTCCCTTAAACTTTTCCCCTCTCACCTTGAAATTGTGACCCCTAGTAATTGAGTCCCCCACTCTGGGAAAAAGCTTCTTGCTATCCACCCTGTCTATACGTCTCATGGTTTTGTAGACCTCAATCGGGTCCCCCCTCAACCTCCGTCTTTCTAATGTAAATAATCCTAATCTACTCAACCTCTCTTCATATCTAGTGCCCTCCATACCAGGCAACATCCTGGTGAACCTCCTCTGCACCCTCTCCAAAGCATCCACATCCTTTTGGTAATGTGACGACCAGAACTGTACGCAGTATTCCAAAAGTGGTTGAACCAAAGTCCTATACAAGAGTAGACAAAGCAGGAGCAGTATGAACCTGGATTATGATTAGACAGCCTGAGTTGTGGGGTTGCAATTCAGGCTGGATTTGACTGAGAAATGGCATCTTTCCTGACTGCAGAGTAAAGGTTTAATTTCCCAATATGGAAATAATAAGCTGCATTTGTAGTTTTTAAAAACAAATATTCACAGGGTTGTGGGCATTGCTGGCTAGCCCAGCATTTATTATCCATACCTTGAGAAGGTGGCGGTCAGCTGCCTGCTTGAACTGCTGCAGTCCATGTGCTGTAGGTAGACCCACAATGCCCTTAGGGAGAGACTTTCAGGATTTTGACCCAGCGACAGTGGAAGAATTGCGATAGAGGTCGACATTATGGTGTGTTTGGTTGGTATGATAGTGGTGTTCCTATATAGCTGCTGGCCTTGTCCGTTCAGATGGACAAAGGTGATGTCAATTGTGAATTTCTGCAGTGCATCTTGTGGATGATACACACTACTGTTCCTGAACATTGGTGGTGGAGAGAGTAGATGCTGAAGGTGATGGTGTAGGTGCTAATCAGAAGGGAAACTTTGTCTTGGATAGTGCTGCGTGTCTATAGTGTTGCTGGAGCTGCAATTGTCCGGGCAGTATTCCATCACACTCCTGACTTGTCCGTTGCAGATGTTTGGGGAGTCAGGAAGTGAGTTATTCAATGCAAGATTCCTAGAATTTCCCGTACAGTTATAGGAAATTACGTTATGGAGGACTCTGAAGAGAGATGGACTATTTAGACCTTATGCTAGGTCCGTCACTTCCTTTTTATTTACCAGATGTGGACATTTCTGTGGGAATTCAAAATGACAGAACAGATCCTCAGAATCAGAGTCAAATTGTTTTGGAAGAAATTCAAAGAGGCCTTTCTCACACGGAGTTTTCAAGCAAATTTGTTGCTTTCTGTCCACCAATGTGGCGTGCTGGAGCTTTCAATACTGAGGTATGAGGAATAGTAACAGGAGCCAGGATTGATTTCCACTGGCTGGTTCTGGCCTGGGCCTCTGGTCCCATTCCCCTTGGCTCCAAGGAAACCCCTCTCCCACCACCCCTAACAGCCCCAAGCCCTGGTAGTTGCACCCTCTTGTAGCACTCCTGACCCAGGCCCCAGATTTGACCAGTCCTGTGAGGGGACACTGTGGTGTGGATGGTGAGAACCTGGTGTAAAAAAAAGGCCTCCTTGAGAGACACTCACTGTGTGAAGCCTTAACATGGTTTGGCCTGGCACTTCCCTGCATTCCTCCTCTCAGTGTCAACATCGAGAGAGTGGGAGGGACGTTGCCCTTCAGTGGCTAATAATTTACAACTTGAGGCCTTAACTAGGGTGGGCCATCTTGAGCTTCACCCACAAAATATCCAGTTAGGCCAGGGACAGGTAGAAATGTTCTCTGGGGAGTTTTGTGGCTTCCCCACCATCACCTACAACTGGGCTAATGGGGTTTACATTTCTGCCCCTGGGGTGGGACTCAAGCTCAAAGCCAGTTACTTTATCAGTGGCACCTCCCTGTGCAGTCTGCTCAGTGAGTATCCTGTTTTAATCAGCAATTTATATCGATTGCTCCCCTCCTGTTGTCTTGAGTTCTGACGTGCTTTCCACGATCCACCTATAGAATCCCTTAAGCTAGCTTTTGGAAGTCACAACGTGGGATCGCATTGAAGACAAAGGAACAAGTGTCCCTAGATTGTGAGATTATGAATCCACTGTAACTTTCTGAATGTAAAAGAAAATGGGTTAGAGTTTCAGCAGTTGTGCTTCGTTCTGTGATGTGATGCTGTTTTAATTCCTGCTTATACAATGTATAGTGCCGCTGAAATCATGTAGTGCTCCAATTCTGTTTGGATTTGTCTCTCTCGTCTTTTCAAAGATATTCTGCACCGGACAGAACCATAGCTTCTCCCAACACCGAATGAGGCCATTCAGGCCATCGCTACTACTCTTTTGAGGAGCTATCTGAATATCCCCTGTTCTTTTCCCCGCACACACTGATTTCTTTCCTTTCCAAATATTTGCCCAATTCCATTTTGAATGTTACTGCTGAATTTATGGCACTATTTTAGGCAATACACGTACAGATGCAACACATTAAAAAAAAATTCTGGACTCTTGTCTTATTCGCTTTCCTCCATGAGAACTTTCAGGGCTGCTGGTGAAATAGAGTAAAATGAAGAGCTCCCTGACAATACCAGCACGGTCATAATGGGCTGAATGGCCTGCACTGATCAATGTGCTTCATTCCATTCCTAACAGCACTGTGGGTGCCCTTATATCTCAATGCAGTGGTTCACCATCGCTTTCTCCAGGATGGTAAAGAATGGAAAACAAATGCTGGCCTAGCCAGGGACCCTTGCATCCCATGAATAAATCACAGAATTGCTACTGTGCTGAAGGAGGCCATTCAGTCCATTGTCCTGTGCCGGTTCTATTCCCTAGTGCTTTTCTCCAGCATTTTCCCTATATCCCTGCACGGCATTTCTATCCAAACAACCCTCTGGAATGCCTAAATAAATAAATAAAAATACTTCCAGATATTCTAATTCACTTGAAGATTATGATGGAACCTGGTTCCAACACTATCTTTAGCAGCTCATTCCTGACCACAATGATCCACAGACTAAAAATTAGCTGCTACACCTGCTTCTTTTGCAAAACGCTCTTGAATTTCTGTTGACTCCACATCGAGTGTCCTGCCAGAGGACGTGTTGATTCTGCTTGTTACAATCAGACAATCCCAACGGGTATCAGGCTTTGCTACTTGAAGGTTTTACATCACACGCGCATCCAACTGGATCAGACTTGAACAGTAGTTTGCAATCGATCACTCAGACATGGGAAAAGCAGGCAGAATAACATCAGCTTCAACCACAAGGAATTCTTGGGGGGTTTTAACAAAGCAAGCTGCCCCATGGAGCACCCTCCCTCTCAAGGAGTCTGGGAAGTGACCTCCTCTCATTGAATCACAGAATCCCTACAAGCAGGCCACACAGCCCATTGAGTCCACACTGACCGTCTAAACAGCATCCCACCCAGACCCACCCCCTACCTTATCCCATCCCAATAACTCTGCATTTGCCATTGCTAATCCCCTTAGCATACACATCCCTGGAAACGATGGGCAAATTAGCACGGCCAGTCCACCTAACCTGCAATTCTTTGTGACTGTGGGAAGAAACTGGAGCATCCGGAGGAAACCCACGCAGACATGGGGAGAATGTGAAAACTCCACACTATTGCCCTAGGGTGGAATTGAACTCAGGTCCCTGACACAGTGAGGCAACAGTGCTAACCACTGAGCCACCGTGTCAACTTCCTGTGCTGAGCATGGCTCTCAGTACTACCTAAATGATTTGATTATAGTTAGTCCGTTTCCCAGGACAACAAGGGGTTAGATACAGAGTTACTCTCCCTCTACACTGTCCTAATGAACTTGCTCAGTACAGGGACAGCATGGGGTTAGATACAGAGTAAAGCTCTATCTCCACTGTCCCCTATCAAACACTCCCAGGACAGGGGGCAGCACAGGGTTAGTAACAGAGTAAAACTCTCTCTTTGCTAATCTATCAAACGCTCCTAGAACAGGGAGCAGCACGAGATTAGATAGTAAAGCTTCCTCTTTATTGGCCCCCATCAAATACTCCCAGGACAGGAACAGCACAGGGTGAGATACAGAGTAAATCTGCCTCTACACTGTCCCCATCAAAAACTCCCAGGACTGAAACAGCACGGGTTTAGATATAGAATAAAGCTTCCTCTACACTGTCCCCATCAAAAACTCCCAGGACAGGAACAGCACAGGGTTAGATACAGAGTAAAGTTCCCTCTTCTGTGTCCCAGGTCAGCAACCACATTGTTTACCTCGTACAGTGTTGATTCTCAGCCATGGAGAAGCTTGAAATCACTGTCGCTCTGCCATAACCCACTGATAGTTCCAACTGTTGGTAACTGTACTGTCCCTCCAATTACTTACTGAATCAAATTCACTCACCACTTTTCAAATCACGTCAGTCCCCTGAAGTCCTGTTTACATCCAAAAGTAAGGAATATTCAGAGACACACGTATATAGTGCAGATTATTGCGCTAGCTTGCAGAGTTGACTTGTGTGGTTGTGATGTTCAGTGTGTTGTCCAGCTTTCCAGAGCTGTTTGTTCCTCTGTTTCTGCTCCTGGGACCCAGCCTGTTTGCCATTCAGTCATTTCCTGACATTGTCCAACACTTTTGTGATATCAGGGCTGAGGGCTGAGAGTGTCGGAAACCAGATAAATTGAACATAATTATCCCAAAGTAGCTACTTGCTTTTCAGAGACATAAATGGTGATTTAAATAATTGCGTTGTATGACACATAATGGATTTTGGGAGTTGCCTGCAGCGTGAACTGGTCACACTGTGGGTGTACTTAAGCCAATTCAAATAAATGATCACTCTCATCGGTTTACCTCATACATTTTCAGTTTCTCTTTTAAACAGAAAAAGGGCTCACTGAAGTGGACAAAGTGGGAGCAGGGTTAATTTCAAAGGAAACACGGTCTTCACCCTCACAACTTAGACCCCTTTGACCTGTAGCTATGTCCCTAAACTCGAACCAGTAATTGTCCCCAAGTGAATCCCTGATACCTACAGCAGTCCCCTTTGAAACAAAATGATCTGAAATGAAAACGGAGATAGGAACAGCTCTTTTGTGAATTTAAAAAAAAATGTTGTTGAGGACATTATTTGGTTAAAATAAAGTTGAATAATATCGACATAAGAATGAGCAAAAGAGTAATCTCGAAATGGAAAATTGACCCAATGAACTTGGATATTTTTTGATAAATTAACCCCACCTTCTAGTCCTATCCATCCTGTTCCAAAAACATGTACAATTGTCTCTTGAATCCTTTTAACAGTCTGGTTCAATGACCCTCACTGATAATTTAGTCCATAACCTCAATATCCTTTCATATCTCCCATCTTGACTTCCCTTCTTACTTCTCACTTCCTCATTTTATTTTTAATCGTGTCCTAGACAGTTCAATGCACCACTGCACACAGCAATTTGTCCCCACTGAATGTTTCATTCATTTTTATACTCTTCATGGAGATATGGGCCATTTATTGCCCATCACTTTGTTATATTTGAGAAGATGCTGATGTGTTTTCCTCCTATGCATAGTATTGTACCAAGAAGGTGCCGTCAAGGTGCTGCTGGGTACTGAGTTCCAGGTGTATGAACTGCGGTGAAGGTACAGCCAATATAAGGAGTTCAGGTCTGACTCAGATGAGGGCAAAATGCTGCAGATGCAGGAAAACTGAAACAAATACAGTGAAGGCTGGAGAAACTCAGCAGTCTGGCAGCATCCTTGGAAGAGAAACATAGTTAATGTTTTGGGCCTGGTATGACTCTTCTTCGGAAGTTCTGGGCTCTGAAAAAGTCAAAGCTTTAATTCAGCTTTCTCTCCACAGGTGCAGCCAAACCTGGTGAGTTTCTCCAGCATTCTCTGTATGTGTTTGAGCCTGATGTAGAGATTCTGAGCAAACAGCTTCAATGTCAAGACACCTACAGCCCAGAGATAGTTCAGACTGGATTCTCAATGTGCACCAGCTGCAATAGTAGCTGGAAGCACAAAATAAAGCAGGAAGCTTGGAGGTGGAGCTGACCTCAAGGGATTGTTGACCTTGTCTTTGTAGCTGATGGAAGATGTGTGTTCTTACTGTGCAGGAAGCCTTGGGAAATTGCAGCTGCCGCAGTGACGGAGAGAGTGCCTGTTTGAGGGACTTCAACAATGTGACACAATACAGAGTGGACAATAGGGCTGAGCTCCTGTTGATGAAGTACTGTTACACTCATGCTGGTTCAGCTGAAAGGAATCTGAAATTGTGAATTGGCAATAACTTCAAAAGCAGCATGCATGTTGCAACTGACGTCCATGTCCCCCTGGGGCATCTTGCACAATCAGGAGTTCATATCTGCTCAGGTTAGGATCAGTTCCTGGAGCAGACAGCTGAAGAGAGAGGATGTCAGTGTGAACTTCTACCACTTAGCCTGGAGTTTAAAGAAAATACAGAGATCATTACATTCAGCTGAAAGAAAGAGAACGTTACTGCACTCCTTAACAGCTTGTTGTATGAGATCATGTTAAGCCAAACAGAATGAAAGGGTCCCACGTGCGACATTTCAGTCTCCCTGGGTCAGAAAGGGGTTGTCCAGCCTGGGTTCTCTCAGAAGGTTGTAGGCACAATTCCCACCCCAGGGATTTGAGCATGCAATCTAGTCCGACCCTTGCAGTATCAGTGAAGAAACGTGAGAAATCAGAGCAGGAACAGTCCATGCAGCTAGCTGAGGGAGCGCTGCACTGTTGGACTTGCATGGGGCATTAAACCTGAGGCCCCATTGGCAAACAGTCACAACGCGCTTTTGTGATGAAGGAGCTTTCTCTTGTAGGAATTTAGGAACATCTTAAAAAAGTAGGAGAAAACAGAGTTAAAGTTTCGGGTCCAGTGACCCTTCCTCAGAACTGAGTTCTGTGGGGCATGAACAGGCTGAAACAATGGGTCTACCTGGACAATCCCGTTTGTGGATTTTTGGCAGGAGGTAGAAACGAGCTGTGCAGTGTTGGGGAACTATTAGCTTGGAAGCAGATGGGGGGAGATCACCAGATGAAATGAGATCCATAACCGTAGGCTTGATGTGCCATGGTGGGGTTATGGTCCAGGGGAAGGTAGGAGGAGGTATCTGAGAGCTGGCGCTCAGCCTCTGCAAGATAGAGGTCAGTACGCCAGACAACAACAGCACCCGCCTTATCGGCAGGCTTGATGACAAAGTCAGGGTTAGATCTGAGTGCACGGAGTGCAGTCAGTTCAGAGGGAGATAGGTTGGATTTGTTGAGAGGGGCAGTGAAATTGAGGCGACTAACGTCACGTCGACAGTTCTCAATGAAAAGATCGAGTGCAGGTAAAAGGCCAGAGGGAGGGTTCCAGGTGGAGGGAGAGTGTTGGAGCTGGGCAAAGGGGTCTGTGGGACGGGGAGAGGAGTCTTGTCCAAAGAAGCGAGCACGGAGGCGAAGATGGCGAACGAAGAGTTCGGCATCATGTCGTGCCCGAAATTCTCTAAGGTGGAGACACAGAGGGATAAAGCTGAGGCCTTTGCTGAGTACAGAGCGTTCAGCATCGGAGAGCGGAAGGTTAGGAGGGATGGTGAATAGCTGACAGGAGGTGGGGGAGTTGGGGGTGGGGATAGAGTCAGAAGGAAGGGGAGGAGAGGTAGGTTCCAGAGGGCCATGGGTATTTTTGAGTTGGTGCATCTTGTGGGCCTTGATGCCTGAAAGGAAAAGAAAAAGTTGCTTGTTAGCACGACGAATGAGCCAGAAGATGAAGTGGAACTGTGAGGTGGTGCAGCCCTGAGCCAGCACGTTGCGATGCTGTTGGAGAGAAAGGTGGAGAGTGTGCATGTGGCGCCGCATGGCACTGAGTGTGGATCTCAGGATGCGGCGAGAGCAGCTGTCTGTGGAACGTTGAACATCACGGAGATATCTGTGATCCTGGGAGGATTCAAAACATTAGGGATGAAAATTCAGTTGGAATCCACGTGGGGTGAGTCTGAGCTGGAGGCAGTCACTGAGGAATGTGATATGGCTGTGGAAACGAGTTTTGGCAAACACCAGGAGTGACACTGAAATTAATGTCAGTGGGCAAGAAGAGAGATTGGAACGGAAATCCCGTTGGAGAGAGGATCAGAACTTCTTCAAGGTGGGCACGCCTGGAAGAGATGTGACAGTGAGTTTAATACTAAATAAAAACCGAAAGAACTGCGGATGCTGTAAATCAGGAACAAAAACAAAGCTGCTAGAAAAGCTCAGTGGATCTGGCAGCATCTGTGAAGGAGAAAACAGAGGGGTCTGGCAGTATCTGTGAAGGAGAAAACAGAGTTAACGTTTCAGGTCCGGTGACCCTTCCTTGTTTCCTTGTTTTTGTATTCATCGGAGACTACGGACCTGACATTTTGACAGCATTGGCTGCCCATGATATCACAAATAAAGCCTCTTTACTTTGAAGTCTAAAGCTCCGGTGTGTGACTAAATTAATGGCTTCAACACCCACGCTTCTTTGAGTTACATCTTCCCAAATTTTAAGTGTTTCCCCCAGTATTTCATTTCAAACCCTCCTTAATTATGCAGCTTGCAAGAACACCGGCCCCCAGTATGGTGTAGGTGTAGACCATCGCAACAATGCAGCCCCCACTTTCCCAGTATTGGTGCCAGCGCCCCATAAGGCATAGCCCATTTCCACTGCACCCCTCCTTGAGCCAAAAGACCAGAAGGCCATAACATATCAGGGCAGAATTAAGCCACTTGGCACATTGAGTCTGCTGCACCATTTGATCATGGCTGATATATTTCCTAACGCCATTCTCTTGCTTTCTCGAATAATCCTCGATTCTTTTACTATCCAAGAGCCTATCTGTCTCTGTCTTGAATACACACAATGACTTGGCCTCCACAGCCTTGTGTGGCAACGAGTTCTATAGATTCGCCACCCTCTGGCTGAAGAAATTCCTCCTCATCTCAGTTCTAAAGGGTCAACCCTTCACTCTGAGGCTGTGCACTCTGGTCCTAGTCTCTCTTACTTGTAAAAACATCTTCTCCACCTCCACTCTATCCAGGTCCCTCAGTATTCTAAAAGTTTCAATCAGATCACAATCCTCTCCAATCTTATTTGCCCTGTGCCAGTTCACACATGACTCAGGTAATAATCCACCTGTTACCTTTGAGAGTCTGGTTTTAACTGTGGCACTGAGCTCATTGTACTGTCTACGCTGAAACTCTTTCTCTGTCCATCAGATCTGTGTACCTTGTATCTAGTTGCTATTCGGCAGAAAACTACATAATTGGTCAGGACATGAGACTCTCTTGCACATCAAATTGTTTTTTCTTTACCAAGCAGGGCCTGTAGGTCCCTATCCTAAAGGAGAATTTTTTTTTATTTATTCACAGGGTGCAGGCATCACTGGATGTGCCAACAATCATTATCCATTCCTATTTGCCCCTTGAGAAGGTGGGAGTGTCCTGCCTTCTTGAATCGCTGCAGCCCACGTTCTGTGGGTAAGACCACAATGTCCTTTGGGAGGAAATTCCAGAACTATGACCCAAAGACAGTGAAGGGGTAGCAATATATTTCCAAGTCAGGATAGTGAGAGGCTTGGAAGGGAACTCGCAGGCGGTGGTGTTCCTACGTATCTGCTGCCCTGTGTTTTGTGGGTTGGGAAGGTGCTGTCTAAGGATCTTCAGTGAATTTCTGCAGTGCACCTGGTAGATGGTATGGACTGCTGCTACTCAGTGTCTGTGGTGGAAGGAGTGATGACTGTAAACCTACCTTATTGTGAGCATTAGTACAGGGAACTAATGGAATAGAAGGCCCCCACGATGATTACCAGCCCTGTAATTTCCCAATTTGTTTGTCCGGTCTCCTGTGGAGCCTTTGGCATGTCTTTACTATGTTAAAAGTGCTATATAAATTCAAGTTTTTAGCTATTGTTGAATCATGAACCAGAGGAAGCAGCTGTGGAACACTGTCACCAACAACAGGAAGTTATTGATGAAGAATGGCAAGTGGAAAGAACAAAGAGATTGCCACTAATACCTCCCGTGCTAAGGTCAACGCTCGGCAAGGATTGTTAGGGGTTTTCAATTCTGAATCATCCTCGCTGTCTTTAGTCCACCACATCAATGTCAATTCAGAATTACAAAGCTCAGCAGGGCCGATATAATATCGACAATGCGTTTTAGAAATTGGAATGGGGGAGACATTTTAGCCTTTCAAGCTTGCATTTCTCTTCAAGTGCTTGGTTGGTTTATATTTTATCTTCACCCACCTGTCTTTGTTCCATTTTCACTTAGACTCATAGAGTCATACAGCACAGAAACTGACCCTTCGGTCCAACTCGTCCATGCTGACCAGATATCCTAAATTAATCTAGTCCCATTTGCCAGCATTTGTCTCATATCCCCCTAAACCTTTCCTATTCATGTACCCATCCAGGTGCCTTTTGTATGTTGTAATTGTTCCAGCCTCCACCACTTCCTCTGGCATCTCATTCCATACCCACCCCATCCTCTGTGTGAAAAAGTTGCCTCTTAGGTCCCTTTTAAATCTTTTCCCTCTCACCTTAAACCTATCCCGTCTAGTTTTGGACTCCCCCACCCTGGGAAAAAGACCTTGGCTGTTCACCCCATCCATGCCCCTCATGATTTTATAAACCTTGACAAGGTCAACCCTGCAATCTTATCACAAACTACTGTAGCCTTGCCGTAAATGTCATGCTCTAACTATTGAGTTGAGGCTTGAGACAGATCAGCCACAAGTTTATATAATGGCCTGCGAGGCTGAATATCTCATTCCTTCTCCTATTTCTTATGGTCTTACATTGTTCAATCTCTGCATCTCCATTCCCTGTAACAGATTGATCACAATATTTTGCATTTCTCGCTTTAGATGCGCTATTAAAAATATTAATCTCTGATTCAGCATGAGTTACTGAGTTCACATTTGCTGTTCATTATGAGGGACCTATTTAGCTTCCATGGCTGGTTTGTGATGCAGAATGATACCAACAGCGCAGGTTCAATTCCTGCTCTGGCGGAGGCTACCACGAAGGACTTGCCTCCTCAACCTCTCCCCTCACCTGAAGTGTGGGGACCCTCAGGTTAAACCACCACCAATCACCCTACTCTCCAACAACAGATCAGTCCTACGATCCAGTAAGACGATTGTGACTTTACATTTATGGCAATTTCCATAATTCTGCGTAAAATGTGTGATTTCTAAATACTTTCCCAAAGAAAATTCTGATTTGGATTTTAAATCTTCCTTCCTAAACACTTCAAGCAGGGGAAGACATTCCTTTTTATATTCCAATGTCCAAGACTACACACTGAGGGACACATTGAAGCCTGGGGCAGCTGCCTCAGAGATGCAATGGTAAAGGTGGTTATCTAAAGTCTTTGTATCATAGCCCCTCCAAAGGAAATGAAAGCTATTGAACCCTTGGATTATGTACTTTAGAAAAAATATACATTGGAAACCAAGAGTATTGAAAACACATTGCTGCACCTCAGAATGAAACATTCTGTATAGAAAATAAAATTACATCTGTTGCTCATTCTGCAGTTTACAATTTGCAATGTTTTACCCTTGATCTGTATAACTGATATGGAACATATATTGTAAATATCGAGTCTGTTACAGTCATATTAAGTGAAACGTGGTGAATGGGGATGAGTTGAATATTATCACAAATTCTGTCAGCTTCAAGTCGAAATGCTTTCGTAATTTTGATGCACAAGTGTTTTGAGTAAAGTATATATTTGAAAAAATATATTTCTATCTATCCCATCAATTCAATAGCAGAACTGAATTATCTCAATTATATAATTCCTTAACATTTCATTTTCCAAGGAAGAAGAACCAATTTTATGCAATCTCTCCTCATAGCTAATGATTGGAGATCTAGCTACGCTCTGTTACAAAGGGTTAGAGTCAGAAGTCACACAATACCAGGTTATGGTCCAACAGGTTTATTTGAAATCCCATGCTTTCAGAGCACTGCTCCTTCTTCAGGTTCACCTTCTGACTTTGTCCACTCCAATCCAACACTGACACTTCCATATCACAGAGGGATGAAGCCACTTATACCAATATGGATGATGTCCCCTTGAGATTTTGTTCTTTGACAATGACTGTGCTTTGACCGATACTGAGAGAAATTGGTTGATGATTGCAGCTATATAACATTCCTAAATTTCTCTTTGATCTCCAAACACTTATTTGCAAGGTGATGAAAAGTTTATTCTGGTTATAATTCCAGTAGCTCGCCATATTACATCAGAGAGCATCTGCTGCCCCTTTGACGTTCCTCTGGCCTAATTTAAGACATCCAGACAACAATCGCATGCTTTTTAAAATGAGATCCTGCCATTACAGGAAAAATATGATAACCACAGGGACTGGGTTAAATACAGCGCATTGGATTGAAATTTAACCAGTGCTTAGGAGGTTGTGTTAGAAACTCAGAACTGGCACTGAGCAGGCATAAATGCCAACTATTAGAGGGCTTCAAGACAGTGATGTGAGAGCACAGAAGCAAGATAGTGACAGAAAATAATACTATTTAGAAAGTTTATAAATCAAATCGAGAGACTGGAGAAGCTGGGATTGTTCTCTTCAGCATGGAGAAGTTTAAAGGGATATTTTAAAAAGTTATTCAAACAGTGAAGTGGTTTTATGGAGCAAGTAAGCAGACTCTGTTTCCATTAGCAGGAAGTTGAGCAACCAGAGAACGTAGTTTTAGGATAGCTGGCAAAAGAATCGAAAAGGCTGATGTGGATGAATTTTTAACGCAGTGAGATGTGATCTGGGACACGCTATCTAAAAGGGTTATGGAAGAAAATTTAATGGCACTTTTCAAAAGAGAATTGGATAAATATTTGTAAAGTGTGTTTTGTTCAGAGCTATGTAAAAAGAGCGGGGGAGTGGGCATTAATTGGATAGCTCTTTCAAAGAGTTGGTACAAGCCCGATGGGCTGAATGGCCTCCTGAATCTTTGGAGATGTACATGGTGGGTGGAATTCTTGGCCAGAAGTCTCTGTGATTGGTTTGCGGTTTAAATTTTTACCTGAAATGTCAAGTTACCAATGAATATCCAGACAGGGGTAGAATGTTGGGGAGAAAACAGGTGCAGAGTATTGTTTGTCCAGTAGGAAATCCACCTGAGGTCATTCCATCATCAACGCCTTTGTCTAATGTTCCAAATTTCACATTTAACCCTGATTTGGACATAGATGGAAATATAATTCAGATGTCCAGACCTGTCAATGTGAAAACAAAACAGAAGTTACTGGAAAAGCTCAGCAGGTCTGGCAGCATCTGTGAAGGAGAAAGCAGAGATAACGTTTCAGGTCTGGTGACCCTTCCTCAGAACCAATGTGAAGCTGTGCAACAGTATAGTTTGGATGTTGAACTAGTATTTCGACTGAACTGGCACCATGGTGGGAGTTATTGATTCAGTAGTGCATTTGTAACTGATGAAACAACGCTAATGCCAGCACCTAAAAGATTCAACAAAAATTTATTACAGCTCTTGTTATATGCACGTTATAGTCACAGGCACAGCATTGTCTAGGCTAATAATAGACTATTCATTTATAAACAGTAGCACACTCCCCTCAGCATGTCATGCTTCAAGTGGTCTCCTATGATGGAGCATGAGAGCTTTATACCCACAGGTCACATACTAAGATGATCGTTTGAGCATATCGCATGCTGTACACTAACTGTAATATAGAGCAGGCTGCACTGCTTTTGGAAGAAGGTCAAAAATGTTCAAGTGTTCGAAGTTACATCTAACACGCCTGAGGTGCATTGACTGTTTGTGGATATGATGTTGGAGTGGCAATATTACTGGAATAGTAATTCTGCAGCTCAAACTAATGCTCGGGGGATATTGTTCAAATCCTACCATGGAGTAGATTCAATTAATAAATCTGGAACTGAAAACGAGTTATAGTAATAGTAACCATGAAGCTGTCATTCATTGCTGTGAAAACACATCAGGTTTACTAATGCCCTTCAAGGAAGGAAATCTGCCACCCCCATGTGGTCTGGCCTACATGCGATTCCAGATCCACAGCAATGTGACTGACTTCAACTGCCCTCTGCAACCCATTCAGTGTGAGGGCAATCAGGGACAATCAACAAATGCTGGACTTGCGAGCAATGCCCATGAAAGAATGAAGAAAATAAATTTTGGTGTTAAAAAGACATTACGCTGGAAGCTGGCCCAACCCAAACACCTAGACACATCCCCCATCGAATTAATAGTCCTCTGAGTCCAAAGCTATGTAGGTTAGGTGGATTAGCCATTGGAAATGCAGGGTTACAGGAATAGGGTAGTGGGGTGGTCTGGGTAGGATGCTTTCAGAGGGTCTGTGTGGACTTGATGGGCTGAATGACCTGCTTCAACACTGTAGGGATTCTATGATTCTATGATGCTATGAGTTTCTGTCATTGTAATAATTATGATATAAATAAAATATAATACAAGCACATTACAGCATATAAAGAGGCCACTTGGCCACTGAGTCCACTCAGTCCCAATCCACTCCTCTCTCCACTGCAAGTGTATTTCCCCTGATTGCCCACCTAATTTCCTGTTGCTGTTACTTATCATCTCTACATCTACCCCCTTCCAGACAGTAGGACATTACCTCTTGCTGTGCCAAATAGTCCTTCTTCACATCTCCTACACAACTTGCTCCAAATCTTCACTCTGTTTCCTCTAATCCTTGTACCATCAACTAATGGGAAGAACTTTTCTTTATCTATTTTATATAAACGTGCCATCAGTTTGTAAACCTTCATCAAATCTCCCACACTTCGAGGAGGAAAGGGAATATTCGAAGAAGATCTTTAAATTTAGTTGTTATTTATGAACTCAGGGGCAGAATGAGTCTATTCAGCCCATCGAACCTGTTCTACTATTTAATACAGTCATGACTTATCATCCATGTTAATGGCCTATTTCCCCACATTATCTCTCTACACCATTGGTATTTAGAAATCTGTCAATCTCGACTTTAAACTCAAAAACTGAGCTTGTACAGCCCTTTGGGAGAGAGAATATCAAAGAATCAAAATGCTTTGTGTAAAAACAAACTCCCCATCTCAGACCTAAATGGCATGCTCCCTATTTTGAAATTGTGTCCCCAGTTCCAGAGTGTCCAACCGGGGAAACATCCTATCCGCATCTAATCTGTTCATCCGTTTAAGTATTTTGTAAATTTCAGTAAGATCACTCCCATTCTTCAAAACTCTAGTGAATACATGCCCAGTTTCCCAATGTCTCATCCTGGGACAGACCTGACACCCGAAGAACAAGCTTGCTGAATCTTAGTTGCATGCCTCTGTGGCAATAATATCTGTCCTGAGGAAAGGAGACCAAAACTGCATACAGTATTCCAGGTATACTTAACCACACTGCTGTACAATTGAAGCAAGTCTGATCCTCAAATCCTCTTGCAATAAAGGCTAACATTCCATGAACTTTCCTAACAGCTGTAAATTATCCTTCAGTGACTTACTGACAATGACACCCTTCAAATCTTTGCACCTTGTAACCTTTCACAATTTTGTAAATACTCTGCACATTTGTTCTTCCTAGCAATCAACTTTACAGTAGACTTTTGCAAGACAATTGCCAATGCATTCATATCTCCGTAGCTATCTCATTCAGTACTCTGGAATGGAGATCATCAGTTTCTCCAATATAAACTTCTTGCTGATACTAATTTCCTTCCATTTTCTCATTCTCCCTAATCCCTAATTCTAGGAGATTTCTTATATCTTCCTCGGTTCACTTGAACCTCTGTAGTCCATGTGCTGTGGACACAGCCACAATGCTGTTAGGGAGGGAATTTCAGGATTCTGACTCAGCCACAGTGAAGGAACAGTGATATATTTCCAAGTCAGGAGGGTGAGTGGCTTGGAGGGGAACTTGCAGGTGGTGGTGTTCCCATATATCCGATGCCCTTGTCCTTCTAGATGGTCGAGGTCCCAAGTATGGAAGCTGATGTTAAGGGACCTGGTGAGCTGTTGCTTTGCATCGTGTAATTGGCACATGCCTCTGTCCATCAGCGGTGGAGACAGTGAATGTTGAAGATAGTGGATGGGATGTCAATCCAATGGACTGCTTTATTCTGGATGGTGTTGAGCACCTTGAGTGTCGTTGGAATTGTACTCATCCAGAGAGGCTGCTGTCAAAGGGACTTGTACCTACAGTGCATCTTGTAGATAATACACACTGCTGCTACCAAGCATCAGTGGTTAGGTGAGGGAACGTTGAAAGATTTATTATTTTACTGATGAGGGTGAATGGAAACTTTAATTACAGCTTCACTTTAGAAATAATCTAAGTATGCACAATGTGGAAAATGTTTTTAGGATGTATAATATCAGACAATGGAGACTTTTGTAATGCCTTCTATTGATTAAATGATGTTTCAATTTGTGAAATTCTGGCTCCAACAATTGCTTGTTTTTCAACCTTTTGAAGCTGCCTTTTAAATAAAGAATCTGCTACTCCTGTTTTTATTACATTGGGTTCAGTCTCTCTCCCTTTCTGTGTATTGTTGTCAATTGTTACACTATAACACTGGGTCAGCCGATCTCAGACTCCTGCCAAAACTAAACTTGGCACAATCTGCAGCTCCTTCTAATTACTTTTCAATGTGTAGACTGCACAGTGAGCAGGCAAATCACAAAATGAAATGAGGAAAGAACTTGCATTTACCTGACTCCTTTCAGGACCATAACCATTGTATACTAGGAGATGCTGCAATTAATATGCAAATAGTGAGCTTTGATAATCAGTAAACTGATAACTTGTATATTGTCTGTTTTGGGAATAAAGGCAAAGTGCTATGGATGTGTGAAATCTGAAACAAACACAGGGAATGCTATAGAAACTCAGCAGATCTGGCAGTATCTGTGGAGAGAGAAACAGAGCTAACATTGGGTTCAACATGGCTCCTCTTCAGAGTCCATCCTGTAGATGGTACACACTGCTGCTGCTGAACGTCAGTTCTGAAAAAGACACAAAACATGAACTCTGATTCCCACTCCACAGATACAGCCAGACCTGCTGAGCTTCTCCAGCACTTTCTGAGCTTGTCTGAGCTGTTCTAGGTGTGTTTGACAGATATTTGCGATATCCAATTGATCTGATCACTTTGACACTGCAAAGTTCCAGAAAGAGACTTCCCACAAAGGGATAGTAGGAACTGCAGATGCTGGAGAATCTGAGATAACAAGGTGTAGAGCTGGATGAATACAGCAGGCCAAGCAGCATCAGAGGAAAAGGAGAGATGATGTTTTGGGCCTAGGCCCTGAAGGGCCTAGGCCCGAAACGTCAGCTTTCCTGCTCCTCTGATACTGCTTGGCCTGCTGTGTTCATCCAGCTCTACACCTTGTTACCTCTGTTTTCCCACAAAGGGAATTGAGTTGGAGATTGTGTTGACAACATTGTGGCTCTGACTCTCTGACACTCTTCACCGCTGCCCATTGGGAGGTCTGCTTTACAGAACTCTTTCTGACACTCAAACCTGAGCTAATTGTGTCTAACAATTCTGAATATTCTTTCAGATGAAAGGGCTGGGAATGGAAAGGAACTCAGGTGTGTTTTCTTCTAAACCAGTAATTCTCTGCACCTCACTCTGTTACTGTGTCTGGTGATTAATTTGCATCTTGGCATTGAAGTCGCAAATATGGCCCCCATGAATCCTGTTTTCACAGAAATTTCTGGCTGAGAATTTCATTCACTGTGTGCATCTTCGGAGAATCATACAGCAGAGAAAAAGATTCATTCAGCCATTGATTGGATCAACTTGCGCTGGTCCTTTCAGAGAACCATTCAATTAATCCCTGATGCCTAGCCCCAAAACTATCACCTTCACAAATTTATCGTTTCCCTTCAGAAAACCATATTGATTTGCTCCCATCGCCCTCTCAGGCAACGTGTTCCAGATCACAACTACACACTGTGCAAACACTCTCCTTCCTCTGGTACTGCTGTAATGCTCATAAATCTCTGAGCTGTGGTTGTTGCCAATCTCGATGGTGCAGAGGCCGACTTGTTATTTATCTAAATCCTCCCATGGATAGAGAAGAGCAGTGGCTGATTTATTCCTAAACAAATATTTCCAACAACACTCAAGAAGCTCGAAACCGTCCAGGGCAAAGCAGCCCGCTTGATTGGCATCACATCCACAAACATCCACTCCCTCCATTACTGATGCTCAGTAGCAGCAGTGTGTACTATCTACAAGATGCCCTGCAGAAATTCACCAAAGATCCTCAGACAGCACCTTCCAAACCCATAACCACTTCCATCGAGAAGGACAAGGGCAGCAGATATATGGGAACACCACCACCTCCAAGTTCCCCTCCAATCCACTCCCCATCCTGAACTGGAAATATATTGCCATACCTTCGGTGTTGCTGGGTCAAAATCCTGGAATTCCCTCCCTAATGGCATTATGGGTCTGCCAACAACTAATTGATTTTTTGGTTCAAAAAGGCAGCTCACCACCATCTTCTCAAGGGGCAACTAGGGATGGGTAATAAGATGTTGGCTCAGTCAGTGATGCCCATGTTCCATGAGTGAATAAACAGAAGGCTCACTAAAGGTAAGTAGTGCTGGTGAGAGCAGGGCCTCTTCCCTGAAGTACGGCTGAACATTCACAAGAACGGGGAGGTAACAGCCTAGTGGTGTTATCACTGGATTGTTAATCTAGAGACCCAGGTAATGTTCTGGGGACCTGGGTTCGAATCCCGCCATGGCAGATGGTGGAATTTGAATTCAATAAATATCTGGAATTAAGAGTCGAATGATGACCATGATTCCATTGTCAATTGTCGGAAAAACCCATCTGGTTCACTAATGTCCTTTAGGGAAGGAAACTGCCATCCTTACCTGGTCTGGCCTACATGTGACTCCAGACCCACAGCAATGTGATTGACTCTGAACTGCCCTCTGGGCAATTGGGGATGGGCAATAAATGCTGGTCTGGCCAGCAATGCCCCTCAACCTGTGAATGAATTAAAAAAAAAGAAAACCATGGTTTTGTGTTATCAAAACATTAACACTCCCCTCTTCACAATCTCACCTCCTCCTTCCCTGTCTCTCCTAACACCTCGAGCTGTCCAATCTTCTTCTGATTTTGGCCTACTTCAGGCAGCCCTCATTTCCTTTGCCTCAACACTAATGGCCATGTCTTCATTTGTTTAGAACCCGATTTCACAGAATCTCTATCTCTCCCACCTTGGAGAACATAAGAAAGAGGGAAGAGGAGGAGGTGGCCATTCAGCCCCTCAAGACTTCTCCACCACTCAGCAAGTTCATGATCTTATATCTCTAAATCCACTGTATTATGGGCCTGTTGTTGAGATGTCAGGAGGTATCAGCGATGTTGGTTTTCATGCGCAACAGGCTGTGAAGGAAGGATGGAATGGTTTGTACTCGTGAGACAGAGGTGTGCAAGACCATGAGGGGCATGGATGGTTTGGATAGAAAGCAGCTCTTCCCCTGAGTCGAAGGGCCAATAGGAAGGGGAGCCTAATGTTAAAGCGAAAGTCAACAGGCTTAGAGGAGATTTGGGAAAAACCTTCTCACATCCTTGGTGGGAATCTGGAATGTACTATCGAGGAGGGTAGATGGGGATGGAAATCTCACAATCTTTAAAAAGTACTTGGATGAGAACTTGAACTGTCACAACATTCAAGGCTGAGGGCCAAATGCTGGAAAATGGGACTAGTGTGGATTTAGAACAGTTTTTTGTCGATGCAGGCTCAATGAGCCAAATGGCCTCCTCTGTACTATATGAGTCCATGATTTTTATAAAGATGAGCAGAATAAAAACATGAGACAGAAGCTTCACAGCAAAATAAACTAACCACCTGCCTACACAATCCCTCGCTACCCTTCATACCCAGAAATCTATCGAAGAGCCCCGACCCGAAATGTCAGCTTCCCTGTTCCTCTGATGCTGCCTGGCCTGCTGTGTTCCCCCAGCTCCACCCTGTGTTGTCTCATCTATTGATCTCTGCCTTGAATCTACTCAATGATGGCATAGCCACAGCTCTCTGGGATAGGGAATCCCGGAGATTCACGACCTGTAAAACCTAATCCTTAGTCATCTGTCTCACTATTTCTTTATTTTTATTTTCGCAAAAGATTATGGGAAAGATATTATTAAACTAGGGAGGGTACAGAACAGATTTACCAGGGTGTTGCTTGGAATAGAGGGCTTGTGTCATAAAATTAGGCTGGAAAAGCTGGGACTTCATTCATTGGAGCGTAGGAGGCTGAGGGGTGACCTTCTAGGGGCTTATAAAATCATGAGGGGTATAGATAAGGTGAATGACAAGAGTCTTTTCCCTCGGGTGGGGGAGTTCAAAACTAGGGGGCATATTTTTAAGGTGAGAGGAGAAAGATTTAAAAAGGACATGAGAGGCAACATGGTTTACTCAGAGAGTGGTCTGTGTGTGGACTGAACTGCCAGAGAATGTGGTGGATGTAGGTACAGTTACAATGTTTAAAAGACATTTGGATAATTATGACTCTATAACTCTCTGTGGGCATCACGAGTGATGTCAGCATTTGTTGCCCATCCCTAATTGCCCTGAACTAATTAGGTATCTAGGCCATTTCAGAAAAGAGTCACTCACATTGCTGTGGGTCTCGAGTCACATGTAGGCCAGACTGGGTAAGGAAGGCAGTTTCCTTCCCTAAAGGACATTAATGAACCAGGGTGGTTTTCCTGATAGTCAAAAATGGTCATCATTGAACTCTTAATTTCAGATTTTTATTGAATTCAAACTTCACCATCTACCATACTGGGATACCCATACAACCCTTACAACCTGGGTCTCAGAACATTACCTGGGTCTCTGGATGAACCGACTATTACCGCGACACCATTGCGGCCCCGGAGCTGTGAGGCTCAGTGTCTGATAACACTCCTGTGAAGTATCTTGAAATGTTCTGCTACGTGACCGGTGCCACGTGAATGCAGCATTGTTGTTGCTTGAGGTGTAGATTGCAGAAACAAATGGTCACAAACTGTAACCTGGCACCCGCCAGTTTTCCCAGGTTGTGTGTGTGCGAGAGGGAGAGAACTGGTGGGTTGTGTCCTAACAAGAACCTGGACCCTCTCCATGAGCATGTGAGAAGTACTAGATGCTGCAGGAGGAAAACTCAATGTGTGCTAAACACTAGCTTCTTCTGTAGAGGTCACATTCCACTGATCCTGACAGCTAAAGACTCGCATTTCCTCTCAGCTCCCTTCCTTCCTCTCCCGCACTGCAGGTTTGAAGTCTCCAACAATGTAAATGTGACTCACTTCCTTCATTTCCTTTTGCCCTCTTAAACAATGCAGCAAATTAGTGCAGACTATGCTGTTTTGTCTGGTTCGAACCCTGAAGCCGAAACTGTCCAAACTGGCCTCCCAAAGCCTGATCTTGGCATTACCTCTATGACAGAGCAGCTGTGATCACGCAGCATTTCTCTATTTCTCTGTGTAGAAAGACACCATTCAATCATTGTGCCTCTGTTGCCTCTTTGAAAGAATTATCCAACTCGTTCCACTTATCCTGCTTGTTCCCCAAAGTCCTTAAATCACACAGAGTGACAGAATTGTTATGGAGGCTATTCAGCCCATTGTGCCTGCACCGTTTCTATTCCCCACTGCTAATCTCCTGCCTTTTCCCTGTATCCCTGCACATCATCCAATGCTCCTCTCGAATGCAAAGATCTTTACCTACAGCTTCCATTTGTATCACACTTTTAACGTAATAAGACGCAGCAAGTCGTTTCACTGAGAAGAAATATGAAGACATGTTTCCAAAAGCTTGGTCAGAAAGGTAGCATTAGGAAAGAGGAGAGAGAGAGAAATAAAAGGATGTAGAAGTTCAGTGAGTGAATTCCAGAACCTGGGGCCTAGGCTGGAAACAGTCCAGCCCCTAGTGCTGGGGTTGCTTAAGAGTCCAGATTAGGATTCAGAGCAGAGAGCAGTGCTTCTTGTAAGGCTGGTGAAGGATGGCAGAGGGGAGAGGAGCTGAGGTTATGGAAAGGTTCAAAAACAAAGCTGAGGATTTTCAAAATGAGATCGGGAGCTGCTGTAGATTATTGAATGCGATCAGTAACTGCTAAATTTGAAATGCAGCATTGGACAACCCCAACTCACATATAGGAAAGGTAATTCTCTAAAAGAGCTCTTTAAGATTCTGAAGGGATTGGATATGATAGAGAGGCATGCTTGCAAAGAGAGAGAGGGAGACAGAGAGAGTCAGGGAACTGTAACCAAAAGATGCTTTTCATTGAGTTCTTTGTCTGAAGGCAGATTCTTGCCAATGACTTGCTAAACTCCACCAAAATGAGAAGTCACATGACACCAGGTTATAGTCCAACTATAGCTCAGCGCAAGCTGGAGGAACAACACCTCATTTTCCGCTTGGGGACCCTGCAGCCCTCCGGACTCAATGTTGAGTTCAATAATTTTAGGGTCTGAGTACCTTCTCCCATGTCCTTACCCCAGCCCCTACACACCAGGCCTGTCATGGACTGCAACCACAAGCAACCCATTGTCAGCCAGTAATGGTCCCCATTAGCAGCTATTGATTCCTCCAGGTTGACAGTCGTACATTGCTTTGTCTGCCCAACTGTTGTTCTGTCTCTCTCTGGGCTCCATCATCACCTTTCATTTACTTCCACCCCTCCCTCCCCGCCCCCCAAATCCATCTTTATAATTTATACCAAACCTTTCCTAGCTATGGTCACTCCTGAAGAAGGGTCACTGAACCTGAACTGTTAACTCTGCTTTCTCTCCACAGACGCTGCAAGACCTCCTGAGTTTCTCCACCAATTTCTGCTTTCGTTCTCGGTTTTGTAGCCTGTCCTTGACTGGTCTATATGTTAATTTCTGTGCATGGTAAAACAGTCTATAGAAGAGGCATGGGCACAATAATCACCTTGGTTAATCCTAATGTTGTACTGGGAATCTCTCCTTCATGTAACATTGGGAAACCCTAACATTAACATTCTACATGGAAAGGAATCATTGGTACAACATTTCCACTGCTGTACTCCAGCTCTGTTCCCTAGTTCAGTCAGTTGAAAAGCAAAGAAAGCAAGGCAAGGCATTATTCTCTCTGCCTGGATTGCTGATCACATCTACAGGATTTCCCTTGGAAAACAAATCTTAAATGTTGAGAGCAGGAAACAGGGCAATGCTACAGGATGATGCAGTGAACCTTTCACATCGCCATTCTCTCAACCTGTGATTGTTCAGTCTCAGAGAGGCTCTCACAAACAGTTTGAATCTGAGGCTGCTCTGATTTGTATTACAGAGAGATTCTACAGGATACAAGTGAGTGGGAAGTGTTCTAGTCTGAAGGGTTTGAATGCAATGAGAGTAGTGAAAAGTTGTCGATTTAATTTAAGTCAAATTAGGTCGCTGTACTATGGAAATAAATGGGGGGAATTTGATTCACTGGGACTCTGTGCAATGGATGGGTGGGAGGGGGGTGCAGTTAGCTCAGTTCACTGGATTTGGTTTGTGTTTCAGAGAAGCACCAACAATTCCTGAACCAGCTGAGGTTACCATGACGGACTCTCCTTCTCAACCTCTCCCCTTACCGCAACCCTCAGGTTAAACCACCACCAGGCGTCTCTCTTAAATGAGAGAGCAGCCCTGTGGTGACTTCTATACCAGAGAAGGGAAAGGAAGGGTTTATTCCACGGCGATTCTATATAATAAGCAGCAACGGGAAAGGTCTTTGAATTTGATAAAAATGTGGAATTTTGAAATGGAAAGTCTAGCCTAACGGTGACAATGCTAATTGTAGTTCATTAATGTCTTTTATAGAAAGAAATCGATCATCCCTACCTGATCTAACTCCCACAGCTGTGATTCTTAATTGCCTTCCTAAATGGCTCCAGCAAGTCACTCAGATCACAGAATAATCAAGGACAGGCAGTAAATGCTGTTCCTGTCAGTGATGCCCACATCAGTGGTCTATTCATACATGATATCTGACTGGTTAGCGCAGCTGCTTCACAGTGCCAGGGACCCCCAGGTTTGATTCCAGCCTCGGGCAATTGTCTGTGCCGAGTTTTCACATTCTCCCTGTGTCTGTGTGGCTTTTATCCCACAGTCCAAAGATTAAGTGGATTGACCATGCTAAATTGCCCCGTAGTGTGCAGGGAAGTGTACGTTACGTGGGCTGGCCATGGGATATGCAGGGTTACAGGGCTAGAGTACGGGGGGTGGGGTGGGTCTGGGTGGGATGCTGTTTGGAGGGTCAGTGTGGACTTGATGGGCTGAATGGCCTGCTTCCACACTGTAGGGATTCTATAATTCTATGACATCATGCGATCAAATCTTTTAAAAATGGTCTTTCCCCATTAGCAACTCAGCTGGAGCTATCGCTGTAGCTGCATGAGAGCTGGTCCTTAATCAATAAAGAACCAAGATAGCTTGGTACCTAGTGAAGCTGTAGGCTGTTTCTTCAAGCCTGTCTTCAAAGTTTGGACTGCTCTTTTTGTCAGTACGTTGGATGATGGATGGTATGGATCTGTCCTTATACGGTGAATACTATTTCAGTTCAGGAAATACTCAAACATCCTGCTGGTAAATGAAGGCCTGTTATCTGTGACCAACACCTCCGGGAGTCCATTTATTGCAAAAGAGGCGAGCAGTTTTCTATCATCATCTTCCTGTTTGACGAATGAACCGAATGCACATTTAGTCACTTTGGGTGGGCGTACACAATGACTAAGAACATTGAGCTCACGATAGGACCTGCATAGTCAATGTATAAATGAGTTCAGGGTTCACCCATCCATTCCCACCAATGTGGGCGAGCTTCTGGTGGTAAGTTTTGTCCTTATTGGCACCCTAGGCACTGCCTCACCTATGCAGCTATGTGTGAATCCAATCCTGGCCACCAGACACAACTTGTTGCCAACATCTTCATTTGGGAAAGCTCTGGATGACCCAGATGGAGCTCAGCCGGTATCTGGCAGTGACCTTTGTTCGGGACATTCACTCATGCTCCCCATAATAGTATGCCAGCCTCTGCTGTGATCTTGTCTCTCCAGGTCCAAAAAGGTTTCAGTTTTGGTTGTGATGGCCCTTTGGTTTCCCCCATCACCACCAGCTGTTTCAGTTTTGCCAGGATTGGATCGTTCTGCGTCCGCAGTCTGATATTGTCAGCTGAGACTGGAAGTGTGTGTCGAAAACTTAAAACCATATGGACTCTTCCAGCGGCAGTACCACCGGTGGTGTATATGCTGGTGGGAGGCAGATCAATGCATCCACATTTCCTACTTGGCTTCCCGGACGGTGTTCCAACTTGTAATTAAACACACTTAGTATCATTGTCCACCACTGAATTCAGCCTGAAGCTATGGGAAGCACTGCCTTGTCCTCATTGGGTAGACCAAGCAGGGGATTGTGGTCCATGACTATTACAAATTTACATCTGTAAAGGTACTGGTGGAACTTCCCGACTCCAAATAAGACCGCTACACCTTCCTTCTCTATCTGGGTGTATTTATGTTCTGCATTAGCCAAAGTCCTGGATTATTGGGCTTTCCTCTCCATTGAGCCACCTATGAGCTAATACTACCCTGATATCATACGGGCAGGCATTGCATGTCAATACCAAATCTTGCTTAGGATCATAGCGTGCCAGCACCTTAGAGGATGACAGCTGTTTCTTCACTTCCCTGAAGGATGTGGCTTGGCTACACAACCATTTGCAAGGCTGATTCTTTTTCAAAAGCAGCTGTAAGGGTGCCAAGATGGAGACCAGGTTACGTATGAATTTTCTGTAATAATTCACCAGGCCAAGGAAAGACCTAAGCTCCAGCAGAGATGTGGGAGCCAGGGTTCCTTTGGTCACCCGCACTTTATCTTCCAAAGGGTATAACCCAATTTTGTCAACTCTGTAGCCCAAGTAGGTCACATGGGGTGTCAGGGACACACATTTTTCCCTTCTAAGACATACACCTGTCTGGGAGAAACATCTAAGAACTATGTCCAAGTTCTCTAAATGTTCCTTATTGGTCTTCCCTGTAATTAGCATGTTATCTAGATAAATAGTGACCTGGGATAGACCTTGTAAAACGTTTCCCTCATCAGTTGAAAAGTTGTACAGGCTGACAGCACCCCAAATGGCAGTCTCATGTATTGGTACAAACCCTTACAGGTATTAATTGTACCATACTTCTGGGAATCCTCATCTAACCGCAATTGCAGGTACTCATGGCTCATGTCTGGCTTTGTGAAGAACAGCTTTGCAAATAAATGCTCTGTGTGAGGTGTTGGGTATTTGTCCAGCTGCGAAAAGTGGTTTACCATTTGTTTAAAACCCCCACAAAGGTAAACCAACGCATCAGGCTTCACAATTAGTCCAACCGGTGCTGCTCTTTCCCCACATTGATCATTCCTTCGCTTTCCAACCTTCTGATTTCTGCCTCTACATTTGCCTGTAAGACAAATGGCGCTGGGTGGGCCTTGCAGAATGGCTTCCTGGTCAACATGCAAGGTGGCCTTGCCTCTTTCGATAGCCCCTAGACGTTGCTGAGAAACCTCTGGATATTTAATGAAGACTTCACTCAGGTAGCCATTTTCTAATTGAAAAATGTTGAGCCAATCAGGGTGAATCTTTCTCAACTAATTTCACCTCATTAAGCAGGGGCCTGAGCCTTTTGCTATAGCCAATGGTAACTGAACCAGCTGCTTCTTCAAGAGACCGGAACCGAAGTTGTACCCTTAATCTGTGAAGGTTCCCTGGTATAGGTTCTCAGTCTAGCTGAGGTCTTGTGTAATCTTCAGGGTTGGTGTCCAGAGCGAATTTTGTTAAAGACTGTTTCTGTGATCACTGATACAGCTGCACCGGTATCAACCTCCTTTAGAACATGGTGACCATTTAACCAGAAGTTTATTTTGATTGGTTCTGATTTGAAAGTTGCTAAGCAATTTAACTGTTCCGAACCAGATGTAGGTGGGCTTTCCAGGGTGTGCACTCTCCTGGGTACAGGCCTATGAGTTCTCTAACTCAGTTTATGTCTAGTCTCAAGTTCGCATACCGGCAGCAACTACAAAGGCTTGCCAACCTGGATCCTGAAAAACATTTTAACCATTTAGCTGAGGCTTGGCTTTGTTTTGGGGATTTGCTGTGGGCTGACTTTGAGTCCTTCTGTTCAGGATATGTCCTGAGTCAGACCATGCAATTGTCTTCACTCAAGTGGTTTTTCCCAAGCTCATTCGGATTGGCGAGAGTGTTCATCAGAATACCTTGTAACTGACAATCTCCACTTCCCGCATTTTCCAATTATAAAGCCAGTTGTAGTGCCTGTTCAAAGCCCAGCTGAGTTTTAGCTAGCACATACTTTTGCATGACCACATTGTTAATCCCATATGCTAACTGTCCTCTTAGCATCTCATTAAGGGTTAAACCAAAGAGTCACATGTCTCTGCCAGTTATCTTAACCTAGTTGAAAGTCCCAATACAGATTCCCCCTGGTTCTCAAATCACCAAATAAAACCGATAACATCTCAGAATTAGAGGCTCAGGGTTGTAATGTTCCTTAATTCAATCTTTTGACAGGTTATAGCACCTGTGTCTCAGGGAAAGTTAGGCTCCTAATAACTGAAAAAGCTGTGGGTCCGCAAGCTTTTCATCTGTTCCAATGTCATTTGCCTAGAAGAAATAACACATTCTTTCCACATACTGGGCCCAGTCTTTGACAGCAGGATCAAATGGGCCAAGCTTCCTAAATACCAGCATGATGCTAGAAATGTTCCCCCAAACCCAAAAACAACTGATGCAAGTGGATTTCTTCAGAAGGGCTCTTTTCTCTTGTTGCCACTGAAATAAATCCACAGAGGTCAGTATCCTGTCACCAAGTCACCCTTTATTTACATGTGGAAAGTCCTTGACACTGATCCAGCTCCCTTAGAGCCAGCTCTTAGAGTGAACGGAACCCCTGACACTCCTGTTTATATCTGTCAGCCAGGGCTCCCTGATTGGACCAGGTAACAGCCCCAATCAGGGAACTCAGATTCTGTGAAGCCCACCATGCTGACCTCATTGCAATCACAACACTTGTAGCTGTTGGCCAGTTGCTGGGGATGATCCTCTGCTTCAGGATGGGAGTTATACTGAATCTGGTATGGGCATCTTGGATGTAGAAATGTAATCTGGAAATGGGAGCTGTGCACGCAGGGGAGGAGCTCGGAGACACTTCTTCACACAACCAGTTACAGCATTCATAACAAATTGTTAACTTTTGCTCAAGTTACAAACTCGGTGTCTGATATCTGTTATTTATAAAGTCTGGTCTGGAACAATTGAGTAATTTTCAGGCTTAGTGAGTATTTTAAGGCCATTCATTGCACGCCTAGTGTTAGTGGCTGATTTAGTTTGGCTTACGGTCCCTGGGGTGTAACTATTGAAACAAAGAAAACAGGAGCAGGTGTAGGCCATTCAGCCCTTTGAGACGGTTCCACCATTCAATAAGATCATGGCTGATCATCCAGCTCACTCCCCTGTTCCTGCTTTCTCCCCATACCCTTTGATCCACGTACCACGAAGAAATATAACCTACCCCGACTTGAAAATATTCAATGTTTTAGCCTGAAACTGCTTTCTCTGGGATGGCATTCCACAGGCTCACTAGTCTCTGGGTGAAGAAATGTCTCCATATCTTGATCCTAAATTGCTTACCCTGTATCCTTAGACTGTGATCCCAGGTTCTGGACCCTCCAGTCTTTGGGAACGTCCTTCCTGCATTTACCCTATCTAGTCCTGTTGGAATCTTTTAAATTTTAGGTCTTTATGAGACGTCTCCTCATCTTCTAAACTCCAATGAATATAGTCCTAACTGATCCAGTTTCTCTTCAGTGTCAGTCCCATCAGGAATCTGTCTGGTGAACCCTGTGTATAAAATGTATGAAATTGCGATGGTTTGAACTCTGAAGACAAATGAGTCCCTCTAGTGGTGCTCTTCCTCCTGTGACGTTGGGATGTTAAGGAGGGAGAGGGTTCAGGTCAGGAAGGGATCCAATGCTGCAGTTCGTGCTTGTAACTGAGGAATTCCCACTCTTGCATCTCCATTTCAGGCCATCCCCATTCCAGGTTGAATCAGCCACGGGAAGTCGGAATCCTGCTGGATAAGAAATGTGTGGAATCTGCCCCTGCCCCACACTCCCCATGCCTGGACATGTCTGCTGCTACAACTGAAGATATTTCTATCCCTCTGAGTCCCGGCCACAGGCTGCAGATCTAGGATTATCCGCAGTGATCCCTCGGGAGGATGCATGACCTGGGGCAAATCACATTGTGTAGAACCTACTCCCCAGGCTAAATCTCATGGTACAGCCCCTGTTTCTCCCTGGGACAGATCTTATGGCGCAGCCCCTAAACCCCTGGGGCACATCACCCTGTGCATGTCCCTTTTGTCTGGGTAAATCAGCTCACCCTCACCCCATTCCACCACCTCACCCAGGGCAAGTCACCCTGTACAGACGGTCACCACCTCTAGGGGCAAATTACACTGTACTGAATAACAATCACCTCCCCCCCACCCCCCACCGTTCTAAATTCAGCGAATGAATTTTCCCTACCATTCAGGCCAAGAAAGTCTCCAAGTCTTAAGGATTAATATCAGTTGAATCACTATTCCCGCTGACTTCAATATGCTCCTCCTTACATCTTATATCTGTCTGGGAAGTGTGGGGCTGGGTGTATTACCGTGTGGAAATGTGGGAGAGTTCAGCAGGTCTGGCACGGGAGAGGGGGCGAGAGGGAGGGCGAGAGGGAGAGAGTGTGGGAGAGCGAGAGAGAGAGAGAAGGAAGTAAAGTTTATATATCCAGTAGACTCAAAAGATAAATAATGATAAAAAGGAAGTTGCATTTCTGTAGCACCTTTCACAAGCTCTAGATATTCCCCAAAGCACTATGAAGTGCAGAAACTGTCATGATATCAGAAGTGCAGCAGACTCTTTTTTGCTCACAGCAAGATCCCACAAAACAGTGGCAATGACTCGTCTCCACATGGACCCAGGAGAACTCCCATGCTTTCCATTCAGAATGGCAGCAATGGGAGCTTTCATAACCACCGGAGGGGACACAATGTTTTTGATTAATAAGTGTAGCAACTTATCCGAGAGGTGCTAGCTCTGACAACGCAGCACTTCCTCAGAAATGCATTCACAGTGTCCGTCTCAGTTCTCTGTGGTCGGGTTACAGGCTAGAGGTTATAAGGTAACTCAGAGGTAATAATATGATGGAGTTATGGCTGGTGCTGCATCTCTTGTGCTGTTGCAATGAAGGTTTTTCACTCTATTCCTGACTTCAACCTGTTTTTAAATTAAAAGAAATGAAGAACTGCAGATGCAGGAAATCAGAAACTAAAACAGAAATGGCTGAACAGTTTTTCCATGAATTTCTATTTCTTTATCAACTTCTCTTTTCTTGATGACATTGGGGATAATTGAACAAAAGTGCTGGAGGACTGTAACAGGTACAATGTAGGAGAGAGAGAGACGTACTGCTGAAGCTTTCTGCCTTCCACAATCAGGATGAATGCAAGAATGCCAAATCTCAGACAAGATCTGCAATGTAAACTGCAAGAGGGGAGGCTGTTGATTGGTCAGCCTGCCACTCTGAAGAGCTGAGGCATTGCCTCTGAGAAGGAAACAGGAAGTTATAGCCTCCCCCATCCCTCCACCCAACATATCAGCATTTGTATAACCCAATGAATAACATTTGGGGTTGGATGTGATTCTGACATCCAGAAGCACTTTTTAATTCACTTGTGGGACATTGACATCAATGTCAGCATTTATTGCCCGTCTCTAGTTGCCCTCGAGAAGGTGGTGGTGAGCTGCATTCTTGAACAGCTGCAGTCTTCCTGCTGGAGGTTGACCCACAATGCCCTTTGGGAGGGAATTCCAGGATCTTGACCCAGTGACACAGAAGGAACGACGATATATTTCCAACTTAGGATGGTGAGTGGCTTGGAGAAAAGCTTGCAGGTGGTGGTGTTCCCATGTATCTGCTGCCCTTGTCCTTCTAGTTGGAAGTGGTCGTGGGTTTGGAAGGTGCTGTCTGAAGATTTTCTGCAGCTCGTCTTGTAGTTAATACACAACCAAAAACAGAAATTGCTGGAAAAGCTCAGCAGCTCTGGCAGCATCTGTGGAAAGAAATCAGAGTTAATGTCGAGTGACCCTTCCTCTGAACTTTGCTTCTGATTTACAGCATCCGCAGTTTTTTCAGTTTTTATTGTAGATAGTACACACTGCTGCTCCTCAGTGTCGTTGGTGGAGAGAGTCAATGTTTGTGGATGTGGTGCCAGGACGTGGACACAGTTTAAAAATAAGGTGTAGGCCATTTAGAACAGAGTTGAGGAAAAACTTCTTCACCCAGAGAGTGGTGGATATATGGAATGCTCTGCCCCAGAAGGCAGTGGAGGCCAAGTCTCTGGATACTTTCAAGAAAGAGATGGATAGAGCTCTTATAGATAATGGAATCAAGGGTTATGGGGATAAGGCAGGAACAGGATACTGATTGTGGATGATCAGCCATGATCATAATGACTAGTGGTGCTGGCTTGAAGGGCCGAATGGCCTACTCTTGCACATATTGTCTATTGTCTATTGTCAATCAAGCGGGCTGCTTTGTCCTGGATGGTGTCAAGCTTCTTGAGTGTTGTTGGGTCTGCAACTCATCCAGGCAAGTGGGGAGTATTCCTTCACACTCCTGACTTGTGCCTTGTAGATGGTGGGACAGATTTTTTTTGGGGGGGAGGGATTTTGTCAGGAAGTGAGTTACCAGCTGCAGTATTCCTAGCCTCTGACTTTCTCTTGTAGCCACATTATCTACGTGGCAGGTCCAGTTCAGTTTCTGGTCAGCAGTAACCCCCAGGATGTTGACAGTGGGAGAGTCAGTGATGGCTTCTGGGAACAAAAAGGGGTTGCTTGCCTTTTGAACAGCAAAACATTTGCAGTCACTGAGTGATCACTTCGCCGTGCTCAGATCAACAGGAACCTGCTGTCAATGTGAAGTCCTGCCTGGTGAGTAGTGCCAGACACTGCAACACTCAATCACTGTGAAAGTGATGTTCCCCCTGCTCAATGTTCCCTCTCAGGAGACCGATGCTGCTGTGCTGCTCTTCAGAGTCCATCCCATCTCGTCGCTACCTGTTCCAGATGTACAGAGCACATCCTGCTAAGATTATATGGCTCAATCTGACCAGAATGGACTGTGAGGCACCCCTGCCCTCCTCAGACTGATCTCAGCCTCAGAGCCTCATGTTCAGGAGGCCTATCACCTGTTCCCACATGGCCTTGGGTGAAGAATGGACTGCACTGAATCTGCCCCATTCAGGGGCTTGTAGAACCGAGTCACCCGCATTGGTTCCATGGGGTAGACCTTGTCTCCTAGTGGTAAGGAACCAGGCCTTACACTGAACCAAGAACATGGAGTTCACAAGGATGTAGGTGTCATGGCAGCTTCCAGGATACCTGGTACTGTCTTCTAGGATGGAACTACTGAAGATCACAGATGCACATGTACTTTGCTGGAATGATAATGAAGCTTAGCTGTGTTGTGACCTGACATTCCCCGTGCGCTCGGTGGATAGTCCATAGGTTCCTGTAGCTGGGGAAGACAGATATCATTCAGAATTCCGACCAAGGATCACTGGACTTGAAACATGAACTCCACTGATGCTGCTAGGCCTGCAATCTCTGTTCTTGTTTCAAAATCCTATCGCCTGGGCTGCGGCACTGACCTTGTCCCAGGGAAGTGAGATGACGTGTGCACTTTGTTACAATCTGCATCGGACTCAGTTCCGATACATTTGTGGGAGATCCCACACAGGATCCATGGAAGGAGTCAGTCACAGAAAGGTTCACCACATTTGTCATCATGATGATCACAGGGTCACCAGGTATGGTCTACCCTTAAGGTGCCTTTTCCAGCAGCTGGCATCTTTCAGGCCAGTGTCTCAGGATACCCTCAACAAACACAAAGGGTAGCATTGGTCCTCCCCTTACATTCCTCATTTATTTCTCTGCATCATGAATGAATCACAGCACCGTTGACAATATTGTCCTTCTATGGTTGGTTCCATCAGTCACATTTCTAATGAGCTTGTGCGGAAGAGTACTGGAAACAGACCAGGCCCTGACAGCATGGACAGAAATGGTTTAACATCATCCTCCATGCAGGACACTCTGAGAGAGACAACCTTGGAGTGTATCTACAAGAACCTTTGGCTTTGGGACATTATTTTGATGATTACAGCATAAGTGATCTCACAGAAATCAAAGACTCCCCATAGCGTGGAACCATCCCAGTCAGACCATTGAGTTCACACTGACCCCCCAGACAGCATCCCATCCGGGTCCACCCTTACCCTACCTCTGCAACCTGACATTTCCCATAGTTTACACTTCTTGCCTGCACATCCCCAGACACTATGGGCAACCTGGCATGGCCAACCCACCTAACCTGCACATCTTTGAACTGTGCGAGGTAACTGGAGCACCCGAAGGAAACCCACACAGACACGGGGAGAATGTGCAAACTCCACACAGACAGTTGCCCGAGGCTAACCACTGAGCCACTGTGCTGCCTCTTGTTTTCATTCTTTCCTCAGAGTGAGAATCCCACCGTTCGACAGTAATGCAGTAAGAGATTATTACAACTGTTTACTGATACATTGCTCCCCATCACATCCCCACATCCCTCATCACCTGTGAAAGACAGCATTGAGTGCAAGAGCATTTTGGTGGATATTTACCCATTCAAGGGAGGGGAGATCAACTCTGTGTCCTTGTCAATGAAGTAGCTGTGCATTTTCTTTGTGAATAGAGTTCTGCAGGTTGCCGTTGGTCCACTCTTGCTGTTGAGACTGTGCCTGTTCTCCTTCTCACTTGCTGTCTCTGTTATATCAGGAAACCTTGAGCTGTGAATCATACTCTCACCTCTGAACATAGAACATAGAACAATACAGCACAGGGATGGGCCTTTCACCCAATGATGTTGTGCTGAACATGATGCCAAATTAAACTAATCTCTTCTGCCTGCCTTTGGTCCATATCCCTCCAATCCTTGCATTTTCATGTGCTTATCTAAAAGCCCCTTAAATGCCCCTATTGTATCTGCCTCCACCACCACCCCCTGGCAGCATGTTCCAGACTCCTAACATACTCTGTGTAAAAAACCTGCCCCTCACATCTCCTTTGAACTTTGCTCCTGTCACCTTAAATGCATGCCCCCTAGTATCAGACATTCAACTCTGGGAAAAAGATTCTGACTGTCAGCCCCATCTATGTATCTCATAATTTTATAGACTTCCATCAAGTCTCCTGTCAGCCTCTGCTGCTCCAGAGAAAACAACCCGAGTTTTTCTAGCCTCTCCTTAAAGCTCATACCGTCTAATCCAGGCAGCATCCTGGTAAACTTCTTCTGCACCCTCTCCAAAGCCTCCACACCCTTCCTGTAATGTGGTAAACAGAACTGAATGGAATATTCTAAGTGTGGCCTAACCAAAGTCTTATAAAGCTGCAACATGGTATCCTGACTCTCGTACTCAATGCCTCAACCAATAAAGGCAGGCATGCCGTACACTTTCACCACCCTGTCTATTTGCATGGCCACTTTCAGGGAGCTATCGACTTGGACCAAAAGATCCATCTGTACATCAGTATTGTTCTGGGTCCCGTCATTATCCGTATTCTTTTCCTTAACATTTGATCTCCTAAAGTGTAGCACTTCACACTTACCTGGATTAAACTCTATCTGCCATTTCTCTGCCCATATCTGCAACTGATGTATACCCCGCTGTATCATTTAATGATCTTCTACATTTTCCACAACTTCATCGATCTTTGTACAGTCTGCAAACTTACTAACCCACCCATCCACATTTTCAACCAAGTTAGTTATATATATCACAAACCGCAGTGGTCCCAGTATGGATCCCTGTGGAACACCACCAGTTACGGAGTTCCAGCCTGCAAAACGCCCTTCCATCACTACCCTCTGCCTTCTATGAGCAAGCCAGTTCTGAACCCATGAGACCAAGTCACCATGGATCCCAATGCATCTTAACCTTCTGGATGAGCCTACCATGAGGGACCTTGTCAAAAGACTTACTAAAATCCATGAAGAGAACACCTGCTGCTCCACCCTCATCGATCACCTTCATCACCTCCTCGAAATATTCAATCAAGTTAGTAAGATTAGACCTGCCCCACACAAAGCCACGCTGACTGTGCCTGATTAGGCTATGCTTATCCAAGTACATGTAAATCCTTTCCCTAAGAATTGTCTTGAATAGATTCCCAACCACCGATGTGAGCCGCATCGGTCTGTAATCTTCTAGATTACCCTTGTTTTCCTTCTTGAACAGAGGAGCAACATTAGCTTCTGGCCAGTTCTCTGGGACCTCTCCAGTGGTGAGCGAAGATACAAAGATCTTGGTCAAGGCCCCAACAATCTCCTCTCTTACCTCTCTCAGTAACCTGGGGTAGATAGTATCGGGCCCTGGAGACTTATCCACCTCAATGCTCTTCAAGAGACCTAACACCACTTCTTTCTTGATCTTAAAATGCCCTAGCATATAAGTGTGCTCCACAGAAATCTCACTATCCTCCATATCCTCTTATATCCATAACCCTAACCTAACCCTAATCCTAACCCAAACCCTAACCCTAACCCTAACCCTAGCCCTAACCCTAACCCTAACCCTATTGCATAGGTGAATATTGGTGCAAAGTACTCATTTAGGATCCTGGCCACATCCTTTGCCTCCAAGCACAAGTTCCCTCCTTTATCCATGAGTGATCTTACCTTCTCCCTAATTATCCTTTTGTTTCTAATGTATCTATAGAATGGCCTTGGGATTCTCTTTAACCCTACTAGCCAAGGTAATTTCATGGTACCTTCTTGCTCTCCCAATTCCCTGCTTCAGTCTTTTCCTGCTTTCTTTATATTCCGCATGGGCCCTGTCCAATAATAGCTTCCTAAACCTTGTATACGCTTGTTTTTTCCCTTTTGACTAAATTCACAACCTTCCTCGTTATCCAAGGGTCCCTTACCTTGCCATTCTTGTCCTTGCACCTTTCTGAAACATGCTGGTGTTGAACTCTCGTCAGCAGGTCTTTAAACATCTCCCACATGTCAAACGTGGACTTGCCTGATAACAGCTCCTCCCAATTAACACTCCCCAGCTCCTGCCTACTACTCACATAATTTGCCCTCCCCCATTATAATAACCTTCTGCAGGGTCCTTGGTGTATCCTTATTCATGGCTGTCTTAAAACTTGAGGAGTTGTGATACCGTTTCCAAAATGTTCTCCCACCTGGCTAGGCTCATTAGCAATACAAGGTCCAGTATGGCCCCTCCTCTGTTTGACTTTCCATGTGCTGTATCAAGAAACCCTCTTGAATGCACTTAACAAATTCTGGCCTGTCTAAGCCTTTTGCTCTGAGGCTGTCTCAGTCAATGTTGGGGAAGTGAAAGTCACCTACTATTTAATTTGTTTTTTTTATTTATTCATGGGATGCAGGCATGATTTATTGCCCAAAGTCAGCCACATTGCTGTGGGTCTGGAGTCACATGTAGGCCAGACCAGGTAAGGATGGCAGTTCCTTTCTCTTGAGGACATCAGCAAACCAGATGGGTTTTCCCCCCAAACAATCAAAGATTCTTAATTCCAGACATTTATTGAGTTCAAAATCCACCATCTGCTGTGATCGTATTCGAACCCAGGCCCCCAGAATGTTACCTGGGTCTATGGATTAACAGTCCAGCGATAATACCACTGGGCCATCACCTCCCCACCCCTATGGCAGCTCTGTTGTTAGTGCCATGGGTTTAGATTCCATTCTAGGGACCTGAGTACTAAAGCTCAGCTGACACTTCCCATGCAGCACTGAGGGAGTACTGCACTGTCCTTCAGGTGAGACATCAAGCCTTCTCAGGTAGGTTTAGAAAACCTCATGTCAATGTTTTGAAAATGGGCAAGGGAGTTTTCAATGAGGTCCTGGCTAATGCTGATCCCTCTAGCAACATTATCTGGTCCTTGAGACTTCGCAGTTGGTGGGAGCTGGCTGCAAATCGAAAAGTTCTTCATCAACTATAAAACTCGTCAAGAAAGGTGCAAGAGACAGAAAAACAGAATGCGCTGCTTTGTAAATGCTGGGATAGTGTTGCTCTGGGACAAAAGTGCCACCAGAGGGCAGTCCTCCACCACATTCCAACACGTCCCTGCCACCATTCTCACCTTGTTAATGACATTATTGTCTTCACTAATGATTCCTGAACCACCATCACCAGACTAAAATGTACGGCTGTGCCAGTCTGACACAACGCACTATTGAAAGAAAATATTTAAAAAAACATTTACTAGTTTTATGCTTGGTGCCTTGACTACAATCCAGAGCCCTACCTGATAAGTACACAACTCATTAAGTACCAATTTACAACCCGTCAATTTGTTTTGCCAATAGCCATATATTTTGGGTTTTTTTTGAGGGGCCTGGTGGAGACTGTCTTTTACCCTTCTTTGGTGCTGTGCTTAGTCAGAGCAAGGGAGGGAAGGCTGCAAGAAACTGTAGCCTGTTGGGGGACATAAGTAAATTTCTTTTACTAACAACAGGTTATTACAGTTCAGTCCGTCTCTGTACCTTTGGAAACAGAAGCGGTTTGAATTAAGACTGGCATTTGAACTGAAAGAAGGCAGAATCCTAGAATCAAAGGATTACATATCATGGAAGGAGGCCGTTTGGCCCTTCGTGTGTGTGTTGGCCCTCTGTTACAGCTTGTTTTTACTTTCCTCCTCTTTTCCTGTAGCTCTGCAAATTTTTATCCTTCCAACTGTTTATCCAATTCCACTATTTTGAAAGCTACTTTTCAACCTGAACTTCTGTGAGAACTTAAAATAAATAATGCTGAGAAAAGGCACATTTTGTTGAGGCATTTTGTTTTTGCACACATCAGGACTTTTCGCAAGAATGAGAATACAAGGGGAACAAATTTTATACTGCAGGAGAAGGGAGTGCTGATAGGCTGGTACACTCTTTTCATGTAACCTCATGTAAAATATCTGATACTTCTTAAAGTATAAAATGCTGTTCCTCTTTACGTTGGTATTTTTACTAAATGTCCTGCGAGTGCAAATCAAAACTCCTCAGCCATGTCTGCCTTTATTCAGCAATACTTAAGTCATAGAATCACAGAATCATAGAGTACAGAAGACACCCTTCAGCCCATCATGTCAGTGGCAACAAAAGGCTACACCAGCCCCGCTTTCCTGTACTAGGCCCAGAGCTTTAAATGTTGTGACATTTTAAGAGCTCCTAAAGAAAATTATGAAGGTTCATAGCATCCCTATAGTGTGGAAGCAGGCCATTCAGCCCAGAGACCCTTCCAAATCCCCAGGATCCTCTCCCTGGCTTGGTTCTGTGCATCCAAGCAACTACTTTGAAGGAATAGCCAGTAAATTATTCAGCGAATAATTGGACAGCTCCCAGGTTCAATTCACTAAGTGTTTAGGGGAAACCTGGAGAAGTAGATGAGGGAACAATCATTACAACACATGATCAGGAACAAGAGGAGGCTATTCAGCCCTTCAAGTTTACTCTGCATTTCAATGAGATCACCGCTGATCTGATTTTAACCTCAACTCTACCTTCCTGCATATCCAAATATTCTTTCAACTACGTGGTAATTGAGAATCTATCTCGCTCTCCCTTAAAACTATTTAAAGATTCTGCATCCAGTGCTTTTTGAGGTAGGGAATTCCAAACACTCACTATCCTAGAACAAAGCACAAACAACAATACAGCGCAGGAACAGGCCCTTCAGTCCTCCAAACCTGTACTGACACATTTTGCCCTTCCATACTAAAGCTGTCTCCACTTACAGGATCCATATCCATCTATTCTCTTTCTATTTATGTATTCGTCCAGGTGCTTCTTAAAAGCTTCTGTTGTGTCTGCTTCCATCACCTCCTCTGGCAGCACGTTCCAGGCACTCACAACTCTTTGTGTGAAAAACTTGCCTCGTACATCTCTTTTAAACTTCTCCGCCCTGCACCTTGAGCTTGTGTCCCCTAGTAACTGATGCATCCTCCCTGGGAGAAAGCCTCATTCTTTCTACTCGATCCATGGCGGGATCGTCTGAGAGAAAAATGTTCCCTTGTCTGTCTTAAATGTGTGCCTCCTTATTTTTAAAACATGACCTTTAGTTCTTGATTTAGGATAGGGGGATTTAGAAGAATATGCTGCTGGAGCAAGATGTGGTAGAGTAGGAGGACTTTCATGTGGAGCGTAAACACTAGCACGAATCAGTCTTATTTTGCTTAGTTCCTTTGTGGGAATTGTTAGATTGAATGGTTCTGGGACTGTGTTGTACATTCTTGTTAATGTGGCAAAGAAAGGTTGGGAAGTGAAGAGGGAGGATTGTGGCTTTCGAGGATAAAGGTGTAATTGGGTTCCAGTGCCGGTTGGCAGGAAAGGCAGGTGTGTGAAATGCATTCCCAGTCCAGAGCTGTGACATAATGGCAGCTCACAATGAGACTGCCAGGCTTGACCAGTCCACAAATACCTTGACGACATTGGTGTGTTCACTGAGCTGGGAGGTTTGATAGGAGACATTTCGTACCATTTCTAGATGGCATCCTCAGTGCTGAAGATGTCACCTAGTAAGTGGGCAAAACGTCTGCTGTCAAACCTCCCAGCTCGGCGAGTACACCAACATCTACAACCAGCACAAGAGCTACAAATCTTCTCTCAAACCCTGACCACTAATACCTGTTGGCTGGGTAGTCACATGGTGAATGATGATTGGCTGGCCCACATGAGAATGAACACCTCGGTGATGTAACAGGAGGGGTAAGAGAAGATGTCAATTTCCTCTTCCTGATCATAACTTGGCTGCTGTGAAAGACTGGGCAGGGTGTATCAGTTTAAGAACTGTTCGATATAGTTCTTAGGCCTAAGTGGTTCAAGGGAACAGGGAGAAAGCAGGAACAGGCTACTACAGGCTTGAAAATCTGAATGGCCTACACATTCTCCTATTTTCTATATTTCAATATTTAACAAGTATACGGGATCATTGGTGTCACAAGTAGGGTACAAAAGCAGGGAAATGTTCCCCTTGTCAAGCCCTCTAAGAATCTAGAATGTTTTTCAATAAGGCCACCTCTCGTTCTTCTAGATTCCAACAGGCCCAACCTACTTAACCTCTCCTCATAAGACAGTCCCTCCATTCCCAGTATCAGCCTATTGAACCTTCTCTGGACTGTCTCCAATCCCAGTCGACCTTTCCTTTGATAAGGAGCCCAAAACGGTTCACCATATTCCAGCTCTGCTCTGACTAGTGCCTTAGCAAAACCTTCTGACTATTACATTCCACTCCTTTTGAAATAATGGCTGACATTCCACTTGCCATCCCTAATACCCGCTGAAATTGGATACTAGCTTTTTGGTGATTCGTAGAGGATGCAGAGAGATTTACTGGAATAGTTTCAGGAATAAGGCTCTATAAACTATCTGGAGAGACTGAAGAAGCGGGGATCATTTCTCTTTGAGCAGAGAAGGTTAAGGAAACTTTTAACATCACAAAGGAACATTGAAAATCATGGTAGAGCAGAGAGACAGAAATGGTTTCCAGTAGTATGGATGGTTGGTCATCAGAGGAGATGCAAATTTCAGTGCATTGGCGGAATAATCAGAAAGAAAGAAAGATATGCACTTATGTAGCACTTATCACAATGATTGGGCACCTCAAAATGTTTCCAAGCCACTGAAGTGCTTTTGAAGGGCGTTCAGTGCTCTAATGGAGGAAAGCTGTGTGCACAGCAAGACCCCACAGCCAGATAATGACCCGATAACATGTCTTTCCTACTGAAGGTGACAGAGAAGTCCCCTGCTCTTGCATGAAATGAAATTGGTCAGAGGTGAGATGAAGAGATTCTGATTTTACTCTGCAAGTTGCTATGATGCTTCCCCTGGCTGCAGTGCCTAGAACTAAGGGACAGATTCTCAGAGTTTAGAGGCAGGCCACTTAAAGCTGTGTTGAGGAGGAATCCAGCAGGTCAAGCAGCATCATAGGAGCCGGAAAACTTGACGTTTCGGGGCTAGACCCTTAATCAGAAATGGGGGAGGGGAAGAGGGTTCTGAAATAAATAGGGAGAGAGGGGGAGGCGGATAGAGGATGGATAGAGGAGAGGTTAGGTGGAGAGGAGGAAGACAAGTCGAAAAGGCAGGGATGGAGCAGTTTCAAGGCCGAAGAGATTATGAGAGAGTTGCAGTGGGAGAGAGATTCCCTGAGGTTTGTCCGGAGGGAGGAGGGTAACTTCTTCAGGGCCTCTTCGACTTGTCTGCCTCCTCTCCACCTATCCTCTCCTCTATCCATCCTCTATCTGCCTCCCCCTCTCTCCCTATTTATTTCAGAACCCTCTTCCCATCCCCCATTTCTGATGAAGGGTCTAGGCCCGAAACGTCAAGTTTTCCTGCTCCTATGATGCTGCTTGACCTGCTGTGTTCATCCAGCCCCATGCTTGTTATCTCGGATTCTCCAGCATCTGCAGTACCTTTTATCTTTGAGGAGGAATCAGCTCACTCAGTGACAGGTCAAGCTTTGGGAATTCTCCTCCATAGGATTGTGCAAATTCAATCATTCAATAGCTTCAAGACAAAGATTGCTAAATTTCTAGATAGCTCCAACATCAAAGGACCTTGGGTTAGTAGAGGGAAATGGCATGGAGTTAAATCATCAGCCATGATATAGAATGGCTGAATGGCCCGATCCTGTTACTATGTTGTTACAACATAGAATTTGCAGTGTGGGAAGTCCCATGATGGGGCCTGATATTGCCTCTTCTACTGCAGGCAGAAATTTGATCAAACTCTGTCCCATGAACCTTCAATACGTAAACTCTAAAATTTTGAGTTGAAAGTCTCAGCTAAGTTGGAGCTTGGTGAAAATTCACATTTTTCATCCTTTTTACAATATTCACACATGACATGTACAAATTACATTGTCAGGTTTCTCCTCAAATACCGTGACTAATGTGCTCTCAGCAATCTTCTCATTCAGCTCACAAGGTGAAAGCCTTGGATTTGTTTCCCCATTTCTTTTTTGTAGACTCACAAATGCTGGATTTTAAATAAGATTTCAGGCACAAACACATGATACGCTCTGTACCCAATGTGGTTCATAGAGAGCTCCTGAGCTTACTGATCTGCCAGGCTTGCAATACTGCAATTTCAAAATTCTTTCCTTTCATTTCAAGGATTTGCCGCCTTGCCTCTCACTCTGTGTCTGGGCAGCACGATGGCTCAGTGGATAGCACTGCTGCCTCCCAGCACAGGGATCCGAGTTCGATTCCACCTTCAGGTGACTGTGTGGAGTGTGTACATTCTCCCCGTGTCTGTGTGGGTTTCCTTTGGGTGCTCCGGTTTCCTCTCACAGTCTGAAGATGTGCAGACTAGGTGGCTTGGCCATGGGAAATGTAGGGTTATAGGTTAGGGAGGTGGCTCTGGGTGGGACATTCTTTGGAAGATTTGTGTGGACTCAGTGGCTGCATGGTCTGCTTCCACCTTGTAGGGATTCTATGAAATCCCCCTGTCCCACAACCCTCTGAGATATCAGAGTTCCTTGACATCTGTGATCACCTGCTCGCAATTTTAATCACCCCATACTTGCCTGAGAGACGTTTAGTGATGGGATTGCTAGAGGAGAGTTTATAGGGAATTTCAGGAGCACAGGGTCTAGGCTGCTTAAGGGATCAGCACTGGCTAGTGATCCAGGTCTCTGGGACCCCTCCAACAGAGAGATTTGAACGAGGGTCAGGGGAATGAGCTCTCTTATGCAACAAGGAATGTCAGTGAGTGCTGGATGGAGGGCAGAGAGGTTTAGGGAGAAGGGGTCAGAAACCCACAGGTGATGCACCTGAGGGAGTCTTGAAAGTGTCTGCCTCTTCTCATCCTGAGGGCAATTTGTGTTATCAAACCCTTACCGTTAAACATAGAAAAGATCGTCTGGGATCACTGAGCTGTGAATGCCACTTGACACAGCCTCTATCCTAATGGCATGGGGAGCACCCAGGATGCACATTGGTGAGTACATCAATGTCCTTGGGTAGCTAACTCTAATTGGGTATATCCTTGGAGGTGTCATCATACTCACCACCCTGACTTTGAAATATATCGCTGCTCCTTCACTGTTGCTGGGTCGAAATCTGGAAATCACTCACTAAGGGCATTGTGGATCAACCGACAGTATATGAAGTGAAGTGTTTCAAGAAGGCAGTTCACCACCACCATCTTAAGGGCAACTAGGGACGGGGCAATAAATGGTGGCCCAGTTTATGAATGGGAAAAAATCAGCCTTTGACCTTGAACTGTCCTTCCCCACTGTCTTACCATTGGTCAACACAGATGGAGGCTTGCCTTCTGACAGCAAACAGGAAGGGGTCATCCACTTTCTTAACCAATAGAATTAATCCTGACTATCAGTCAAACAGCATCATTTTCCATCTCTAGAAAAAAAGCTTAACCACGCATTTTTGTTTACATACCTCAATGATCTTTCTCCAGGATTTTCATTTGTATCATTGGCACTAAATACTAGTGTAGTGATTGCAATGAGGTCAGTCAGGTGGACCTCATAGAATATAAGTTCTCTGATTGAGGCTGTTAATCTGGTTCAATCAGGGAGCCCTGGCTGGCAGACAGAAACAGGAGCGTCAGACATCCTGTTCACTCCGAGAGCTGGCTGTGAGGGAGCTGGGTCAGTGTCATGTACCATGCACGTGTAGATAAAGGGTGTCTTGTTGGAGGGATACTGGCCTCTGTAGAGTTATTTCAAATAGAACTGGTCTACGTAATAGAGCTTGTGTATGCACAAGGGGCTGAATGGCTCCCTCTGTGCTGTAATAATTCGGTGTTTGTCTTGGAGTTTCATACCTAATTCTCAAACATTCCAGAGCAATTTTACATTTGCACAATTCCTGACTGCCCCACTTGTACACTGAGTAGGATCAGCTGTAGCTTAGTTGGGATTGCTCTTGCTTCTAAGACACCGGAGTCTGGGTCCAAGCCCCATTCCAGGAAACAAACCGGACTTACTCTGTCAGTGACCAACTGAAACGCTTACTTCTGAGTGAACTGTTAAACTGAGGTCCTCACTCAGGTTGATATCAAATATCCCATGTTTCCATTGAGAAGAATTGCAGGGGAAATATTCTTAATCAATATTTAGCCCTCAATTGATGGCACAACAGATTACCTGTTGTTTGTGAGATCTTGCTGTGCACAAATTGGTTGCCGTGGTTCCTACATCACAGCAGTGACCACATTCCCAAAAATAAACTCAAATTGCTTTGATACATGTGGCGAATGTGTCAGTCTCCCTTTTGATAGGAGACTTGCTGCTGAGGTTAAAATCAGACACTGTTGTGAACTAAAGGGAATTTGTGGTCCCTAATAAGCTATTGCCAGGGCTTGAAGAGGTGGCTTGGTGGTGCCTTGAAGATGTGAAGTACAGTCTTGGCTCAGATTGTCTTCAGAGTTGAGTGAGGCCTGTCAAAAAAAAATTTAAATCCAGCACAAATTGAAGTCAAGTGAGCCAGGCTGGTTTTCCTACAGAAAAGGAATGAAGATTGTAATTAGGCAGTCCAGTACTGCACTTTTAAAATCCATGTCAATCTATTCCCAGGCATCAAGAGGAGAATATTACACTCTTTGCCTGTAACACTATCTACAAATTAGTGAGCGCTGGGGCTGTACTTCATAGTGGAAACATGAGATAGACAAATGGAAAACAATGGGATTTTAGCTCCTGGACATCCCATTTATACATCTCTGCTAATGTAGCTTTGCTGGTTAATTGATTTACTTGTGTACCTATCACTTGGTCCAATATACACTGGCAATATAAGAAAGGGTTGCTACATCTGATGAGTGTCTAGTTTCGTCTAACACAGCAATGCTTGGTGTACAAAGTGGGGACTGACTACTGGTATGTGAATTTACATTCTCAAACCTTCTGCTTTGCCTTCTGATTCTGCAAAATGAAATGTTTCCCTTTGACAGTGGCATTTTATTTGTTACAATATAAACAGAGAGAAGGCTAGAGATACTCAGCCGGTCTGGCAGCATCCGAGGGGAGAGATACAGAGTTAATATTTTGAGTCCAGTGTGACTCATCTTTGCTCACGTTGGATTTCCAGTCCTTTGTGTTTTACTTATTCTTTGGGATATGAGTGTTGCTCATAAAATACAACATTTATTATCTCTTATTACCTCGGAGAAGCTGGTGGTGAGTAGCCTTCCTGAATTACTGTGTTCTGTGTGGTACAGGTTGATGCTGTTAAGCGACAGTAAAGTGACCTGTAGTTCCAAGTCAGGATGGCATGTGGCTTTTAAAAAAAAATTTCATTGGATGTGGGCATCACTAGCAAGGTCAGCATTTGCTACCATCCCTAATTGCCCTTGAAATGAGTGGCTTGCTGCATTATTTTAGAGTGGACTTGTGAGTCAACTATATTGTTGTGGGTCTGGAGTCGCATGTTAGCAGATCAGATAAGGACCTTAGTGAACCATATGGGTTTCAGGAGCATAGGAACAGGAGTAAACTATTCAGACCCACCATTCAATAAGTTTGATCTGTAGCCTAGCTCCATACACCTGCCTCTGGCCCATATCCCTTAATGTCAAACATGTGTAGGTTAGGTGGACCGACCATGCTAAATTGCCCATAGTTTCCAGGGGTGTGCAGGTTAAGTGGATTGGCCATGGGAAATTCAGGGTTACAGGGAAAGAGTTGGGGGATGGGTCTGGGTGGGATGCTCTTCGGATGGGTTGTATGGACTTGTTGGGCCGAATGGCTAGCTTCCACACTGTAGGGATTCAATGATTCTTTGATTCTGTGATCTTTGCTTTACAAAAATTTATCCATCTCAGATTTAAAATGAATAACTGATCATGCACCCACTGCCATTTGTGGGAGAGAGTTCCAAACCTCTACCTCCCTTTGCGTGTAGAAGTTCTTCCTAACATCTCTTCTGAATGGTCTGGCCCTAATTTTTGGACTATGCCTCCTACTCCCAGAATCTCCAATCTGTGAAAATAGTTTACCTTTATCTACCTTGTGTTTTCTAGTTAATATCTTGAAGACTTTGATCAGATAACCCCAAACTTTCTAAATTCTAGAGAAGATAGGCCTCATTTCTGTAATCTCTCCTCATAACCTAACCCCTGAAATTTAGATATCATTCTTGTAAGACCCATGTTGTACTTGTTCCAAGGCCAGTAAATCCTTTGATTTTTGATTGATCAATAAAAAAATTCTGGAGTTAAAAGTGATCCTAATGGTTGATCATGTAACCATTAATTCCAGAATTTTTTATCACTTTCAAATTTCACTAGCAGTTATGCTGTTATTCCAATCCATGCCCCAGAACATTGGCCTGGGGTTTAGGATTGCTAGTCCAGCGACATTATTGCTGTTTAAGACCTCCCATTGTAGAAGGTGGCGTTTTCACATTCCTGTAGGCAGTGGGGTTTGGGAGAAACTGTTGAGAATTCTTGGTTAGAAAGCCAATGTCAGTGGCTGGCACTAAGAATCAGATCACCCCATTGTCCACGGAACAGGAATGAGATGCCATGGCATGCAAGCTTCAAAGAGGAGGTGCCCTCTGTGCAACATTTCCCATAATTTCTAACTGTCTTGAGGTAATTAAGCACTCCCACACTGATTCTGGGCACTTTGAGGACAACTGGGAAACACCAGTTACTGTTCATCAAAAGATTTCAACAGGTTCTTGATTTTGAGGCTACCCGTCACTAGTAGACCCTCCCCATCACATCCCACCTCAAGAAAATGGTCTGTGGACAATATGGATCCGGGGAAACTAGCTGCAAAATTCACTACCTGCCACCTCTGCTCATCCTCTGTTTGAAGATCATGATCCAGATGCTGATATCGAAAGTCATCTTCAGAAATTTATGTCCATCTGGCATCTGTGTTGAGTCTCATTCACTCATCATGTGCTCTGCTCACTGACCGACATTGGCTCCTGGCCCATCAATATCTTGATTTTATAGTCATCATGCTTGATTCAAGTCCTTCCATTGTCTCGCCCCTTCCTATCTCTGTCATTTCTGCCAGACTGAGATCTCTCCGAAATCTGTATCTTCCACTGACTCTGCCTTCCTGACCATGCTGAATTTTAATTGCTGCATCATTGGTTCCTGTGTATTCAGTTGCACCAGCACTAAACTCTGGAATACTCTTCCTAATCCTCTCTGGAATACTCTTCCTAATGTTATCTTGAATTCTCTTCCTAATTCTCTTTGGAATCCTTGTCCTAATCCTCTCAGTCTCTCTGCTCTCTTTTCTTTCAGACATTCCTGAAAACTTATTTCATTGACTAGGCTTTTGTTCTTATGGTTGATGACCTGCTGATGTGGCTTGATGTTTGCCAATGATTCTGTGAAATGATTTGGGTCCTTTTACCATGTTGTTCTATATAAATGTTGTCTCTTTCGAAAACATAAACTACTACAACAGAGGTAACATGACTCTGGCAATTCACAGTGTACACTGCCCTCACAAATATAGTTCCCCCAAATAGCCTCCTTTACATAAATAAAACCAAAAGAAAATTGTGTGCACAGTCATTTCAGTTGCACATTACAGAATATCTAATATAAATGAGCTAAATTTATATCTGTCCCACTTTATTCAGTCTCCACACTTGCATTGCAAGTGTAATATTTAAATTGTTCAATTCCTTGAGTTGTGTGCATCATTGTTGTTGGTTTTTCATCTGGTATCTACTCTTCCCTGGGGTTCTTTCTCTGGGCAATGTTCCTCCCATCTTCAATGTTGCTGCTGTTGTAACCGCTATCGCTGATCCTTTGCCTTTGTCGGGGAAGAGTAGACCTGTGAGATTAATTGCTATTCTTCACCAATTTCTTTTTTGGCTCTGTTAGAACGTTATATGTTTCACACAGATCCCTTCTGATTCTTCTGAACTCGAGTGAATTATGGGCTGTGCTGAACAAATCTCACCTCATAAGTCCTACTGGTCCCTGTATCAGTCTAGGGAACATCCACTGCATTCCCTCCGTGTCGGGCATATTCTTTCTTTGGTAGGGGGACCAAAACTGCACGCAATACGCCATTTCTCCATGCCTTGTGTCATTGGTATCAAACTACTGAGTGACTTCAATGCCGACATTGCACTAACTTGGCTCTAGTTGCTGTCACTAGTTGTTTGATCCGACTGGAATCCGCCTCTTTTTCTCTGCCCTAACACTACTGAACATTCTTTGCATGAGCCTATGTACATGCCTACACTCTGATGACAAATTAGGCAAGAACTTTGCTTGGTATTTCACATATCCCACAAGTTGTTAAACCATCCTCACATCTGTTGGCTACTGAATCTCTGTTACTGGCCCTCAGCTTGTCAGCATCAGAGTGAATTCCTTTCACAGTCAGCACATGGCCAATGTCGTTAACTTCATTCGTCTTTAATTGCATCTTTTACCCGTTCAACTTCACATTTATGTGACAAATTCTCTCTAGGAATCTAACCAGCTTCTGATGGTTGTTTACAATAGCTCCTTCCATCCTAACACCGATAGACAAGCAGATCATCCACAATAACTTCTGCTCTGGGTTTAATAGCCAAGCTGACAATGCCACTAAGCCATCACCTCCCTTCCCTAGTCGTGAAGTGACACTTAATGCTTTTATTTCAAGTTACCAGCATCTGTCCTATTTAAAATACTCCTAGAATGCAATGTGGCAGCTCAAGCTACTTTGTAGCCAATGAAATGACTGCTGCTTTTTTGGATTTCCGGATAAGTATTAACTAGAATCGCGAGGATAACTCTCCTGGTTTTTGCTTCAAAATAATGGCTATGGGATATTTTATCTCCAACTGAGATGGAAGGCAGGGCAGATCAGAGATGGTCTGGTGAATGGTAGAACTGTCTCAAACAGCTGGGCGGTCTCCTTCTGAACCTATTTCCTTTGTGGTAGACCTACTGTTGGCCCCATTATCTAATAGCTGTAAGGCCTGGTAATGGAAGTACTCAATACCCAAAATCCACTGCACCACTAAATAAGGTCTATTTGTGACACACCTCTGCTCAGAATGGGGCTCAGTGATGACAGGAAACCCATGGTATGACATGACCCGTTTTAAGCTGAAATTTCTGTGCTGCTTGACATGGACTGTCAAACTCTCAACTCCATTATAGTGAAGGCAGTATATTTTACATATTTTAAGGAGCCCATAGAGAAACAATAACAGAGATAGTTACAACGTTATCTTCAGTATGTAGGAATTCCAGTGAGCTTTAACTGTTTATATATGTATCTTGACCTCCATAGTGTCTCAAACTAAATATTGATTAAATTCCCTGGTTACTGTTGGTCTAAATTTCATTCTTCAAACTGTTCAAGCTGTAGACTTGTTTGCGGAGGAGGCCAGAGAATGGGGATTGGGTGAACATTATGGGGCGGCGAGAGGAGACAGGAGAAAGGGAAAGGGTGACAGTAGGGGACAGGGAATATAGTGAGGATGGGGTTACAGGGGAAGGGCAGGGTGGTATTGGTGGTTTTGGAATTGAGGGTGAAGCAGGGCAAATCTTTTGCTTTCAGTGCAATTTCTGGAAGAAAAGTTATGTCCTCCTCCAGCAAGAGTTTGAGTAGATCCTGTATTTCTTTAACATAATTATGGGTTCAGTCACACCATTGGAGAAATAAAGATTTCTTCCTGACATTAATGCCTCTTGTGTATCTCTTACTTATTCCTTCTCCTACCCTCATTGCAGTTTCCACTTTGTCATTGTTGCAGTGAAAGCTACCAGTTCTGTCTTTATAGGCCCAAAACGTCAGCCTTCCTGGTCCTCTGATGCTGCTTGGCCTGCTGTGTTCATCCAGCTCTACACCTTGTTATCTTAGCTTGGGTGGAGTTGGGAAGTGGAGTGGCAGGGGTGCAACGGCATGGGATGTAGAGCAAAAAATCTGCAGGGAAATTATAGAGAAATTCCAACATTGTTGGCCAGTTATTGTTTGGGATACTGATAGTGTAAGGGGCAAGAGTTCTTCAACTGTGTTCAGGATAGTTTCCAACAGCAGTGTATGCCCAGTCCAACAAGGAAGGAAATGAGATAGTAGGAACTGCAGACGCTGGAGAATCCGAGATAACAAGGTGTGGAGCTGGATGAACACAGCAGGCCAAGCAGCATCATAGGAGCAGGAAACCCTTCAGTGGAGACCCTTCAGTGAGGGTCTAGGCCCGAAACGTCAAGCTTTCCTACTCCTATGATGCTGCTTGTCCTGCTGTGTTCATCCAGCTCCACACCTTGTTATCAAGGAAGGAAATGAGGAGGGTGATGCATCAGATATCAGTAACGTTTAAGAGGGAGTGATCATTGTATCGAAAGGTTCAGATTGGGGTTGGAAAATGATGTGCAGCAACCCAGAGCAAGAAAAGTCAATTGGTAGAGATCTCACTTCAAATGAGATGAGAACAGAGCTGAGCAGGATTGACTGGAATAAGAAGTTAGTGAGAAAAGCAGTAACTGAACACCGATCCCCCTTAGGGAGCAGATGGTTCAGGTCCAGTCAAGGTATAGTCCCTCGAGTGGAAAAGGTGGAGTAGTAATTGTAATGATGTTAGCCTGGTGGACCTCATAGAATATGAGTTCCCTGCTTGGGGCTGCTAATCTGGTCCAATCAGGAAGCCCTGGCTGACAGGTATAAACAGGAGTGTCAGAACTTCTGCTTACTCTGAGAGCTGGCTCTGATAATTAAAGGGTGACTTAGTGATGGGATACCGGCCTCTTTGGAGTTATTTCAGGTGGGACAAACAAATCCAGAGTTCCCTTGACAACGAAGAAGTAGAAACTATCTTCAGAAGAAAAGGTGTGCTTAAGTAACGTGTAACATAGAAAATACAATTGAGAATCAACAGGAATACCAAAGGTTTCAGGGGAGGTAAAGAAACAAATAAGAAAAGGGAAGAGGAACTATGAGAAAAGACTGGCAGACAATGTGAAGGGAAATCCCAAAGTCTTCTACAGGCATATAAACATTAAAGAGTGGTTAAAGGAGGACTAGGTTGATCAGAGACCAAAAGGTGATTGACAGATGGAGGCAGAGGGCAGGCTGAGTATTAATTAAATATTTTACATCTGTCATGATGCTGCCCAGGCCATAGAGACAGAGGAAGAAACATTGTCACTGGAAAGGATCACAATTAGGAAGGAAGAAGTTTTGGATAAATTGTTGGCACTTGAAGTTAACAAGACACCAGGACCAGATGAGATACATCCAAGGATTTGTTGTAATTGCTGAGACACTGGCCTTAACTTTTCAGTATTCTCTTAATTCCAGGGTGGTGCCAGAAGACTGGAGAATTGCTAACATTACAACCTTGTTCAAAAAATGGCTATAGGGCAAATCCTGACAATTACAGGCCAGTTAGTTTCACTTTGGTAGTGAGGAAACTTTTGGAAATTATTACACAGGATAGATTTAGTAATCACATGGAAAAAGGTGGCTTTACAAATATCGAGCGTGAATTCTGAAGGGGAAAGTGCATTTAGCTAACCTGTGTTAATTGTTTGAAGAGGAAACAGAAAGGGCTTATTGATGTGGTATACATGGATTTCCAGAAGGCGTTTGATATAGTGCCACATGACAGACTTGTGAGGAAGGTTATGGGTTATGACATAAAATGGCCAGCAATGCATATACAAAATTGGCTGAGTGACAGGAAACAGGGAATAATGGTCAATGTATATTTTTTGGGGTGAAGAAAGATTTGTCATGAAATTCCACAGGGGTCAGTATTGTGAACCTTGCTGCTCCTGCTCTATATTAATGATTGTTATCTTGGAGTGCAGAGGGCAATTTCAGAGTTTAAAGATAACACAGCAGTTAGAAGAATTGTAAATTGTGAGGAGGACTGTGAAGAGCTCCAGAAGGATATTGATAAGTTGGTGGATAAATAGCAGATGAGGTTCAATACAGAGAGATGTGAGGTGATGGACTTTGGTTGGAAGAGCATTGAAAGGCAATATAAAAAAGAGATACAATTCTAAAGCGGGTGCAGGAACAGAGGGACCTTGGTGTATATGTGCACAGATTATTGAAAGTGGCAGGAAAGTGGTGGAGGGAGCAGTGAAAGAAACATACAGTGACTTTGGTTTTATTATTAAGATATAGAGTACAACAGCAAAGAGGTGATGTTCAACTTGTACAAGACACTTGTTAGACTTCAGCTGGAAATTGTGTACAGTTGTAGGCACCACATTATAGGAAAGATGTTAATGCATTGGAGAGAATGCAAAAATACTCCCAGGAATGAGAAACTTCAGTGATGAGGATAGATTGACGAAATTGGGACTGTTTCCTTTGGAGATGAGAAAGCAGAGGGAGATTTGATAGAGGGTTTCAAAATCATGAAATAGGGAGAAGTAGCTTCTGTGTGTGCAGTGCCTCAAAAAGAGCTGGAATGGGGTCAGGCAGAAAGGCTGGTTCCAGGTTGGGGGAGCTGTGGATTCAGTGTGGGGGCTGCTATTGAGTTAGGGGAATAAAGGAAATGGGAAGGGCACATAGAGGTGGAAAGGGAACTGATGAAGGGTCTAGGCCCGAAACGTCAAGCTTTCCTGCTCCTATGATGCTGCTTGACCTGCTGTGTTCATCCAGCCCCACACCTTGTTATCTTGGATTTTCCAGCATCTGCAGTACCTTTTATCTCTGGTTTTGGGGTTAGTGAGGTTTGGTTTAAGTTCCTCCAGTAAATTATATCAGTCAAAGACCAACAATAAAAACAGCTGTTTTAAAAATGAATGCGTATTTTGGAGACACTCGGTGATGGTGGGTTGCTGTGCCCGACAATAGGATGGTAATTGGGTAAAGAGCCAGAGGCGATGTAAGCAGAATTTTCCTATAGAGTGAATTGTTGTGTGACATGAAAGGACATTCGAAGTTAATTCATTGGGAAATTTCAAAAGGAAATTGAATAAATTCTTAGAAGGGGGAGAATTTTTCAGGGTTATTGTGAAGGAGCAGTGACTGGGGACCAATGGATTGCAGTTATAAAGAGCTGACACAGTGCCAATGGGCCGAATGGGCTCTTTCTGTTCTGTGTCTTCCAATAATTCATTTGCTGCTACTGAGAGGCCCTTAAACTCATTGATGTTGCAATATCATTTCATCACAAATGTACCAACCACAGGACAAGGACAGATAAAACAATAACGTGGGTTCTTTCTTTTTGGTTTCTTTGAAGATAAGACTATACAGAGTATATATAGTAATTGGGAAATGGTAGATGTAGAACACATCAGACCTTTGACCTTCTGCTGTCTTTTGTCTAAAGAGACATGGGATTATACATTTCATCCTGTCTCCTGGAAAGTAGTGATGGACAGCAGTTTAAGATATGGTACCACATCCTAACAAGACATGGCCAGTGTTGAGGATACAGGTTCTCATCTGTCAACCCTGGAGTCTGGAGATTCAGCTCATTTCATTGTCCGCCCTGCCTCACTCCCTGAGTCAAAAGGCTACGGGAATTTAGTAATTAGAGGCTGTTGGTACCAATACTGGGAATGCTGCACTGTCAGGGTGAAACAACTGCACAGAGGCTGGTATCCTGTCACCAAGTCACCCTTTATTTACACATGGACAGTAAGCTGACTGTGGCCAGCCATCCTGGAGTCACTCCTTGAAGTGAGGATAATCTGAATCCCCTGTTTATATTTCTTTATCTTTTTTTTCAGTCCTCCACTGAGAAGATTCTAATCTCTCCTGGTTATAAATGTATTTTTCTTGTTGTTCCCCCACACTATTGCCATCCAGCAGTACTGGTCATCTTCCCCAGCACCCTTGCTGTGTGTGTGCAGGTGTGAGACACAGTAAAAAAACCACCAGGTGTGCAAATAACTTTATTAACACACCACCGCCAGGAAAATCACCTGCGTGGCCAAAGCATCAGTATCAAGCAGAGCCTCTGTAGGGGCAATGCCGACGTGAATGAAAAAGTAAGGAGGTGGGTAGGCATCAGATCAACGTAGAATTTGTGGGGGAAACAAAGCACTCCACACACCATGAGAGATAAAAGGTACTGCAGATGCTGGAGAATCCGAGATAACAAGGTGTGGGGCTGGATGAACACAGCAGGCCAAGCAGCATCATAGGAGCAGGAAAGCTTGACGTTTCGGGCCTACACCCTTCATCAGAAATTTTCTGATGAAGGGTGTAG
>JAHRHZ010000222.1:1054810-1084503 GCA_024137785.1 Ginglymostoma cirratum
GTCAAGCTTTCCTGCTCCTATGATGCTGCTTGGCCTGCTGTGTTCATCCAGCCCCACACCTTGTTATTCCACACCCCATGGTGCCCACCTCTACCAAAAGGCATTGAGAGTGCCAGTCCGCACCATGTGGTCCTTCTCCAGGGATACCCGGGCACGGACACAGCTGTAGAAGAGGGGCAGGCAGTCGGCCATAATGACCCCCTCTACGGCCCGCAGCCTGGACCAGCTAATGACCAGCTTAGCCAGGCCCAGGAACAGACCCACGAGGAGATCCATTGACCTGCCCACTTCCCTCCGCACCGGGTGCCCAAAGATCAGGAGCATGGGGCTGAAGTGCAGCCACAAACACAAAAGGAGGTCTTTAAGACAACTGAATTGGCCCAAAATTGGCCCACACCCAATATCCACATGGTCCATGGACGCCACAGCGCCACAAAACAGACGGTTGTCTGGGAGTCCGTGAACCACCGCAATCTGCGGTTAAATGGAAATGCTGTGTGCAACACCCTTCCCCCCAGATCCCCGAGGGAAAGGGGGAGGACTCCCACGTAGAGAGCCCTCCACTGGGGATCCCTGCCGCCCGGTGGTAAATGGGCACGGCAAGGTGTGTCCGGGCTGTGGACGAAGGAGAAGAGGTGGACAGTTGGCAGCAGCAAGCTGTACAGGGCTCGCTGTTTCACATCTTTAAAAGATACAAAGGTGAAATCTGGAGGCGGCTCGAGTTGTGGGGCAAAGGCTCCTAGTGGGGGTGGGGGATGGTGGGGTGTAGTATGGGATTCTAATGTGAAGTTCCGTCCGAATGCCCTGTTTATATTGGTCAGCCAGGGCTTCCTGATTGGCCCAGGTTAACAACCCCAATCGAGGGCCTCGTACTTAAAAAGATCCACCTGGTTCCGATCACTACACAAGGGTAGCAGCTTTTGGGAGAGTTTGCAGCTCCCTCCCATGGTGTCTGATCTGTATGTGAAGGAAGGTATGCTGGCTTTGTAAAGAGTTTGTTACAGCTGCAGGCAGAGCAAAATCGAGCACTCAGGGGAATTTTGAGCTTAAACTGAGAAGGCAAACTATGTGTGACATTGTGTTCAAAATTACTCAGTACGATACACATGCTCTGAGACAACACTGCCAAACACTTCAAATTTCATTATACATTCAATTCTTAGACTGTTCTGAACTCAGATTGTACTGTAATTTCTATAATGCTAATTAACTTCAGACAAGTTAAAATATGACATTTTAAGTGGGGACTTACTTTTGCGACTCGATGTAAAGGAACTTTCAATGTCAGTTTCTCTCAACTAAAGTGATATCCTTTAGAATTGTAATCCCATTAAAGAAATTGCTCAATTGCACTTTAGAGTGCACAAAACATTTGCAATTAGGGAAAGATAATAGAGTTTTCCAAGTCTTGGAGTTTAAACAGTGAAAGATCATTCTCAGTGGTTTTTGAATCAGTGACAAGGGAGTTTAGAATGTGAATCATCACTAGAGGAATGGAAAGGGAAAGTTTGACAAAATGCTTTCAGTCTGAGTCAGAGATTGTAACAACAGAAAGGGAAATTGGATCAGTGTTTAACCTTAAATTGAGAGCTAAGTCATTCAGGAGCAAATGCAGAAAATACTTTTTCACGCAGGAGATGGTCAAAGTTTCAAACTGTCTCCTTTGCAACATGTTACGGTTGATGGGGTTTTACAGACATATTGGCACCAAGGGAAAATGCAAAGTTGAAATCCAAAGTTGATTAAATTCAATGATGGAAATGGGCTGAATGGCGTTCTCCTCTTCCTATAAAAAGAAAAGAAGGAACATGAAAGGATTGGGATAAAGAATTAGATTAGAGCCTGAACTTACACCAACAGTTATCATAGAAGCAAGCCATTTGGCCCACTGAGCCCACATACCCCTTTGAAGACCATCCCACCCAGATCCCTATGGCTAATCCACCTAGTGCACAAACCACTGGACACTATGGGCCAATTGACCTAATCTGCACACCTTTGGACTGTGGGAGGAAACCAGAGCACCTGGAGGAAACTCATGCAGGTATGGGGAGAATGTGCAAACTCCACACAGACACTTGCCTGAGGGTGGAATTGAACCTGGGTCCCTGGTACTGTGAGGCAGCAGTGCTAACCACTGAGCTGCTGCACTGCCCACCCTGTTCAGGCGTTGCTGCTGTGTTTGGAGACCTGTATTAGCTCCCAGTCCAACAATGCCTCGATTATAAAAGGATTTTCAAAATATTGTCAGTGTTGAGACATTAGTCTCAGTAAGAAGCTGAACCTTTGTGGCTTATGCTGTATGGGCTAACATCCAAAAAACCACAAATTACATCAAATACCCTTTTGGAAGAATTTTCATTTTAAAAAAATACTCCTTCACAGGGAAAGTTAAATTTGACTCTGCAGAGGGATTTTCTTTTAAAATTTTCCCTTCAAATCTTCAACATCTCACATACATTTTCTGTAAAAAAAATTCAAAAAAGCAGCAGGTCTGGGTTCTTTCATGATGCAACGTGGGAACACAAACAGGGACAGCATGAATGAAAAGGGCTTTCAGTTCGTCCAAGTATTGAGTTCTTCCATGCACTGATCAATCTCTCTTTACAGGATGATCACCAATCTAGATCATATTGTCTTGAGCTAATACATGATCGAAGCCATGGAATAGGTTTTTACTTTATTGGTGGAACTGAGTGCTACATATACTGTGATGGATTACTCAACTAAGCAGGGACCTTGTCACATTTAAGTTCCTTGAATGTTCTGTTTTCGTGCTTGAGGGTGCTTTGACTTGCAAGCCTGGCTCACACCAGCGCCTCATTTTAACTTAACAGCATAAAGCTGTTCTGTCAGCTGTGACCCAACTGTCATCCACTACATCAGCAGCTTGTGGGTTCAAGCCCGTTCTCTGACATCTCGGCTGACATTCCCAGTGCAGCACTGACAGAGGGCTCATTGGTCTAGGGGTATGATTGTCACTTAGGGTACTGTACATTGTTGACATGCGAGAGGTCCTGGGTTCATATCCTGGATGAGCCCAGATTCCTTGCGGGGCTGCGTGGTTGTTTGGTGGTTAGCACTGCTGCCTCACTGGGCCAGGGACCCGGGTTCGATCCCTGCCTTGCGCAACTGTGTGGAGTTTGCACATTCTCCCCATGTCTGTGTGGGTTTCCTCCCACAGTCCAAAGATGTGCAGGTTAGGGGGACTGGCCATGCTAAATTGCCCCATAGTGTTTGGCATGGGAAATGCAGGGATAGGGTAGGGGTTGGATCTGGGTGGGATGCTCTTCAGAGGGCTGGTGGTCTGAATGCTCTGCTTCCACACTGTAGAGATTCTATGATAAATCTTACCCTGGCCCGGCCAATATATGATTCCTGATCCACAGCAATGTGGTGAATTCTTAACTACCCAACAGGCAATAAATGTTGGCCTAGCCAATGTTACCCACATCCTATAAATGAGTAAAAAAAAAACCTGACTCTCATGTGCTCTCTTATATGTGAAGATTTCCACAGTATAAGTTTGAAACAGAGCAGGATAAACTGTTCCTGGTGACCCTTCACCAGGATGACCCTTTGTGGGGAACAGGGAAACAGTTCAGAAAGATGTCCCAAGTTAACAGTGAGGCCACCCAGTTTTATTGGCAGAGTATTCACCTACCATTGCTATTGCAACACTCGTCCCCAGTCTGGGAGTGGGGAGTGACATGGTGGCTCAGTGGTTCACACTGCTGTCTCACAGCGCTAGGGACCCAGGTTTGATTCCAATATCAAGTGACTGTTTATGTGGAGTTTGCACATGATGCCCATGTCAGCGTGAGTTTCTCCCAAGGTGCTCCGGTTTCCTCTTACAATCCAAAGATGCGAAGGGTAGATGGACTGGCCATCTAAAATTGCCTGTAGTGTCCAGGGATGTGCAGGTTAGGTGGATTAGTCATGGGGAAAATGCAGGGCTATAGCAGTAGGGTCGGGGTTGGGTCAGCGTGGGATGCTCTTTGGAGGGTCAGTGTGGACTTGATGGACGGAATGGCCTGCTTCCGCATGGTAGGGATTCTACGGCCCTGTCATCAACCTGGTTTTACACTCTGGCACCTCCAGCCTGCCCTAAGTTGGGGTAAAAAGGTGACTATCTAATCATTGTGTGCACCATACAGATCTGTACCAGTTGTCCAAACCCCTCTGAAATGTGCATCTCTCTTGGCTTCCTGAAGCCATGTAGCAGATGATTGAACCAATATTTACTGCAATTTTTGCGAAGTCACACTTGTTGCTGCACTCCCCCCTCCCCCACAACTTGTAAAATGTCTTTTCAACTTTTCCATTGATATTTTCAGTTATTCATCAGCCTGTTCGTCCCTGCTATTAATCCAATACAACATACAATCCAGCCTTCATTAATAACTTTCACGAAAGGTCTTTCCCAATTCCAATCTCCCACCTTCTCTACTACCACATTAACTGACCACGAATTCTAAAAACTGCTAATTGACTTGGATTCTCCTTACAAATGACTGCCTCCCCCTCTCTCCCTATTTATTTCAGAACCCTCTTCCCCTCCCCCATTTCTGATGAAGGGTTTAGGCCCGAAACGTCAAGTTTTCCTGCTCCTATGATGCTGCTTGACCTGCTGTGTTCATCCAGCCCCGTGCTTGTTATCTTGGATTCTGCAGCATCTGCAGTACCTTTTATCTCTTGTTCCAAAGGCTGTCAGGTAGAAGTTTGTAATGATCTGTTGTTTTCTACAGAAGTAGTGCTCTATTCCTGATAGTTCTCACTGACTTGCTGATTAAACTAATGCCTTTAGGATGGCGGGTGACTTTGACAGTGGGAGGTTGAATGCAGCAGTGAAAGATCTTTAAAGCTAATTGGCAAAGGACCCCAGAAGCAACAAGAGGATGTTTTTCCAATACAACAACTTATTGTGATATGGAAGGTGTTACCTCAAAGTGTGGTGGAAACAGTTGCTTTAATAACTTGCAAAAAAATTGTATGAAAGCTTTAACGGGAAAATAGTTGCAGTGTTCTTGGGAACTAGTCCTGGCAAGGTGGACATAATTGTGTCTTGCTGGGCTCTAAGGTTCAATGATTCCATATTTCCAAAAGAGAGCAGAGCTACTCCCAGATTGGATTTTTTCAAAACCCCTCCACAAGTGGACCTTGTGCTATTTTTAGCACTCCAAACTACTAAGAGTTGGAGGCATTGGAACTTGGTGTCTTGCTATCATAGAGCCATGGAGCCATACAGCTCAGAAACAGAGCCTTCAGTTCAACCAGTCCATGCTGACCATTTTTCCAAACGACAACTAGTCCCACCTGCCTTCTCTTGGTCTGTATTCCTCTAAACCTTTCCTATTCATAAACTTTTCCAAATGTCTTTTAAATGTTGTAACTGTACCCATATCCACCACTTCCTCTGGTAGTTCATTCGATGTACAAACCACTCTCTGTGTAAAAAGTTGCCCTTCATGTCCTTTTTAAATCCTTCTCTGCTCACCTTAAAAATATATCCCCCCGCAAAGTTTTGAATTCCCACAGCTTGGGGAAAAGACCCTTGCCATTCACCTTATCTATGCCACTCATGATTTTATTTTATCAAACATTTTTCACAAATATAAAAGGGGACGAGAAATGGTGGGGTAGGTATTAAATTGAAATGGGATGATGCCACAAGGCAGCAGTGAGTGGGACTGGGGCAACAGCAGTATCACTGGTGGTGTGGAGGAAGGCAAGGACAAAGACGTCAATGTCAATGTTTTCATTTCGCTTCTCTCTTGAAGGTACTGTTGGGGATTTGTTTATCCTGGGTGAATGCCTTGCAATGCAGAATGATGTCAGCAGCATGAGTTCAGTTCCTACACTGGCTGAGCTTAACTGCAAAGAATTCTCCTTCTCACCCTCGCCCCTCAACTGAGGTGAGGTGACCCTCATGTTAAACCAGAACCAGCGTCTCACTGTGTTGAGAGAGCAGCTCTATGGTCTGGTAGGACTGCAGTGCCTACCTTCACTGGTCTGTTCTGTCTCCAGTGCAATCCACAATGAGGGCCCTTCAGGTGGGTCAGCCATAGTACAAAGGGTAGGGCTCTTACTGTGACATCAGAACAGTGTTGAGTTTTAGTCCAACCACAGGGATGTGAGCCATTAATCTAAGATGTTGCTACAACTGATGCATTGATGTAAGTGTTGTCTTTCGGATGAGGTCTTAAAACAAGAACTCTCCTGATGTGCGTTATTTCAACACCGTTACTGAAATAAACCAGGTCACAAATTGGTTGTTGCATGCTTGCTCTGTGCAATATAGCACTGTAAAGATGAGAGAATATAGGCTTGGTCAATTTTTTTTTCTTTATTCATTAATGGGATGAGGGTATCGCTGGCCAGGCAGCATTTATTGCCTATCCCTAATTGCCCAGGGGGAAGTTCAAAGTCAACCATATTGCTGTGGGTCTGGAGTCACATGTAGGCCAGACCAGGTAAGGATGGTAGTTTCCTTCCCTAAAGAACACTAGTGAACCAGGTGGGTTTTTCCGACAATCACCAATGGATTCATGGTCATCATTCGATTCTTAATTCCAGATTTTTTAAATTGAATTCAAATTCCACCATCTGCTGTGGCGAGCCCAGGTCCCCAGAATGTTACCTGGGGTTTCTGGATTAACAGTCCAGCGATAATACCACTAGGCCATCGCCTCCCCTGACAAGTATAAAAAGTTGATCCCAGGACTGAAACTATTGGCTTTTGTAAGTATCGTCAAGGGAAAGGGACCAAAAATGGGAAAAGGCAAAGTCGAAGTCCAAAGTTGATCAAATTCAATGAATGGAAAATACCCAATGGGCTGAATGGCCTCCTCTGCTTCTTATGAAAAGAAAAGAAGGAACATGAAAGGATTGGGATAAAGGGTGATGAATGAGATTACAGCCCAAACTTACACCAAGGGTCCTGTTCACCCATTGCTGCTGTGCTTACAAACCCATATTAGCCCCAAGCCTAACAACACCTTGATCGTAAAAGGATTTTCAAAGTTTTGTCAGTGTTGTAAGTGAACTTTAAGACATCAGCCTCAATAAGAACCAAAAACTTCATGAAAAACACACAGAAAACCACAAATTACATCAAATTACAGTGCTAATATTCTTTTGGATTATTCACAGGCAAAGTCAATATTTATTCTGCACAGAGATCTTCTTTCAAAATATCCCTTCAATTTTTTGACATCTCACGTGTGTTTTAAATAGAAGAAATTCAATGAAAAGGAATAGATCTGGCTTCTTAGAAGAGGAGGGGGCAATGAAGAGGCCCAGAGGTTTTGAGTGACTATGGCCTCGGTTGGAGACACAGCAACAAAAGATGTAACAAATAAAATCCGGAATGCTCAAGAGAGTAAAATAGTGGGAGTGCAGAGATCCCAGAGTTTATGTAGATATGGATGGGCATGGTGCTGGGCAATGGCTAAGCTGTAGAGCAATTTGAAAATGAGTTGGGGAATTTTAAAATCGGGGGATTGCCAAACTGAGAGTCAGTGCGGGTCAGTGAACTCTCACATCACAGTACACACTCCATTGAGGGTGAGGATGTGATTTGAATGAAAGGTAGCATCCACAAAGGATCATCCAGAAAATTTGGACAGAAAAAGAAATCTCTCAATTTGTTATAAAAGACAACTCCAGTCCCCACATTGACCTCTCTTACCCTTGGTTTCACATACTCCAGCAATGAAACTGTCATTGGTCCAGTCCCATTCCCTTTCACCTTGCAGCCTCATGCCTGTTTTGATTGAATACCTTCTCCACCAGTTCTCTTCCCCTTTCTGCTTTCCTCCTACCCTCTCAAACCCCTTTCCCCTCGTTTGATACTTGTAGTTAAATCTCTTAACTTCATGCTGAACCATGAAGTTCCTCTCCTCTGTCCACAGATGCTGTTCAGAATCTTTGCTTCTCCTGTTTCAGAATTACAGGATCTGCAATTTCTGCTCGGCATTTCCGTCATGCTAATATACTGGATTAAAAACCCAGAAACGGATAATGCTGAACAAACTCAGCAGGTCTGGTAGCATCTATGCAGAGAGACAGAGTCAACGTTTCAAGTCCAGAACTTGAGTTCTGAAGCAGGTCGTACTAGACTCGAAATGTTAACTCTGTTTCTCTCTCCACAGGTGCTGTCAGAACTGCTGAGTTTCTCTAGCATTCTCTGTGTTTGTTTCAGATTTCCAACATTTGCAGTATTTTGCTTTTATTAGAAAACCAGAACAACAGGATAGTGTTCTGGGATAGAAGTTCAAATCCCACCAGGCTATATGGTGAAATTTGAATTCAATGACAATCTGGAATTTAAAGCCGGCCCATTAATGACCAGGTAATGACCTCACCTTAACCCTAACCCTAATCTTAACTTTAACCCTATCTCTAACTCTAATCCTAATCTTAACCCTAACCCTAACCTTAATTCTAACCCTAACGTTAATTCTAATCCTAACACTAGCCCTATCCCTAATCCTAGTTCTAACCTTAAATCTAACCCTAACCCAAATCTTAACCCTAACTCTAATCCTAATCCCAACAGTAGCCCTAGTCTTAACTCTAATCTTAACTCTAACCCTAACCCGAATCCTAAACCAAACTCTAACCTAACACTATCCTTAACTCTAATCCGATCCCTCACTCTAACTCTAACTCTAACCATTATCCTATCTCTAACCCTACTGTAATCTTAACCCTTATTCTAACCCTAACCCTGTTGTGAAACCTGACTCCTGGGATGGCAGGCCTGACATAGTGGGAGAGATTGGATTGATCAGGACTATATTCATTAGCATTTATATGAATAGTAGGGGGCATTCTCAGAAGCCCTTTTGGACTGTGGTGAGGAGAAATTTATGCACCCGGAGAGGAGTAAATCTGTGGAATTCACTGCCACAGAAGGTGGCTGAGGCTACATCATAGAATATCACAGTGTGGAAACAGACCATTTAGTCCAATAAGTCCACACCGCCCCTCCGAAGAACATTCCACCCAGATCCATCCCCTTACCCATTCCCTATAACCCTGCATTTGCCATGTCTAACCCACCCAATTTACACACCCCTGGGCACTATGGGGAATTTAGCATGGTCAATCCACCCTAACCTGCACATCTTCAGACCGTGGGAGGAAACTGGAGCACTCCGAGGAAACCCACTCAGACACAGGGAGAATGTACAAACTCCACACAGTCACCGGAGCGTGGAATTGTACAGGAACTGAAATGTAAAGCAATGGGTCAACAAACCAGCAGAGGGAGCGAGAGAAACACTCATGCTTAAGTTCCCAGCGCTGTGATTTTCTGCTCTTTCCCAGACTTCAGCTTTTATATCATTCGACAGTTGAAGACATATCCAGAACCATTGGTACATCCAGCAGAGAAAGAGGCCATCAGCCCATCCTGCCAGTGCCTGAAAGCAATGTCCAGTTAAGCCCACTGTTCCGGCCTTCCCTAATTATCGGCAGCTTTTTATTTCTTTTTCAAGTCTCTAGACAGTTCCTTTTTAAAAGTTACTATTGGATCAGTTTCTGCCATCTTTTCAGGAAGTGATAAACAGTGCTCCTGCCTGTGGACACTGATTTTCCTTGTTTACTCAATCTGCCATAGCAGTGAACACGCTACTCATCAGATATACACCAGAGATTATCGGGGGAGATGGTCGGTGCCAATCTGATGGTGGTGGCAATAGCAGTGATTGCCCATTAAGTCAAAGGACATAAGGTATTGCCATGGGGTTCTTGGCTGTTGGTGCCTTCTACCATCAGGTTTGATGCTTTACAATGAGTTCAGGCTCGAGACAGACTGGTCAAGGAGAAGGCTAAGTCAAGAACTGTCTACAGGTTTAGACTTCAAAGCAGGACAATTTATCATCCATTAGTACTAAATACTCTTTTATGTATAACCATTATTGGCATCGCTGTTACCTGGATGAGTGCAGCTCCAACAACACTCAAGAAGCTTGACACCATCCAGGACAAAGCCACTCACTTGATGGACACCACATCCACTCCCTCCACTGCCAATGCTCAGTAACAGCAGTGTTTACCATCTACAAGATTCCCTGCAGAAATTCATCAAAGATCCTCAAAAAGCATCTTCCAAACCCACGACCACTTCCTTCCAGAATGACATGGGCAGCAGATACATTGGAACACCACCAACTGCAAGTTCCCCTCCAAGCCACTCACTGCCCTGACTTGGAAATATATCGCCGTTCCTTCACTGTCACTGGGTCAAACTCCTGGAATTCCATCCCTAAGGGCAGTGTGGGTCAACCCACAGCACATGGACTGCAGCAGTTCAAGAAGGCAGCTCACCCCCAACTTTTCAAGGGCAACTAGGGATGGGCAATAAATGCTGGCCTATCCATCAATGCTCATATCTCATAAGTGAATAAAAAAATAGATTTACTAGGCTCCACCTTCTAGTTACATTGAGTAAGGACAATTCTAACTTTATCATGTGTTCATGCCCATGTCCTCGTAAGCCTCTCTCTTATTCTAGAATGCTCTGATCTCATGCAGTATAGTCTGATGCATTTCTGATGCCGCCCACACAGTGCTATTTATGCTCAATGATGTGCAGGCCTGAGACAACATTATAAGATTGTTCCAGGATCATGAGGACCTGATACATCCGGGCATGGGATGTGAATTAGACTCATTAATGAGGCAATGAACATCCTATTATCACTGACCCAGCTTCGTGTTTCAGGATCAAATGAAAGCAGCACATTTTCTGTGCATACTCTGAAGTCCATCCAGCGAAACCTGTTGGATTTTCCAACTGTTTCCTGGGGGGGCGGTGTATGGGTGGATGAATTTGTAAGAGATTTCTCCCTCAATATCAAGTACTCTGTAGTCAATAGAGAGATTTAGCATCGGATAATGGAGATGGGCACTGACAGCCAGCCCCAGCACTTGCCTCCAACACCCCTCCCCTGCTTGCTCACCTCTGGCCTGGGGTGGAGCTAGTAATCCCGGCCACCAGTGGGTGCAGTTCCACCTGCAGCCACCATTACTTTAGGTGGCAGCAGTGAGCTGTGGACACCTGATTGGCTGGCAGCGGGAATGCAACTGCAGGGAAGGCCTGTTGCACACAATAAGGGCACTTGACAGTTTTTGCCTTTGCTCTGGAAATGTATGGGGTTTCCCTGTTGGTTCTCTGACCATTGGAGGAGATCCCATCACCCCAAGTAAATCCCAAACACTGTTGGGCCAACTATGTGGCTCAGGCTAAATTGATCATGCTACAGGATTTTGGCCTACAGACTTACAATTCTCATCTTTCAAATTCTTCCATGATTTACACTTACTGATCTCTCCAGCCCTATAACCCTCTGCGCTCCTTCAGTTGGGGCCTTATTTTGCTAATCTCTGTTTGCCTTTCTGTCAATGGCAGGTAGGCCTTTAACCTTTGGACTTAAACTCTGAAATTGCCTTCCTGAAGTATTTTGAAGAAGAGCAGGAGAGATTTCTCTGCTTTGTTGGTTAACACTTACCCTGAAATCAACACCTTAAAGGTGGCAGGATATGATATACGGTGTCCTCCCCTTTATTAACAGGGGCAAGAGCAGGGAGCTCGTTTTGAACTTGTACAAAACAATTTTTAAACTCCAACTGGAGTAGTGTACCATTCCGGACACCATAATTTCGAAAAGATGTGAGAGCATTGGAGAGGGTGCAGAAATAGTTTACCGGAAATGTTCCAGGATTGAGAAATTTCAGTGATAAGGATCGAATGAAGAAGTCGGGACTGCTCTCCTTGGAGAGAAGAAGGCTGAGAGGGAGATTTGATAGAGGCTTTCAAAATCATGCATGGGCTGGATAGGGAGAAGCTGTCCCCACTTGTAAATGGAACAAGAACGACAGGGGCATAGATTGAAAGTGATTAGCAAACGAAACAAGGCTGAAGTGAGGAAAAGCTTTCTCATGCAGCGAATAGTTAGGGTGTGGAATGCACGGCCTGGAAATGTGGTGGAGGCAGGTTCAATGAAGACATTCAATAGAGTGTTGGATGCTTAGTTGAGTTGAAATTGTGAACAGGGCTTTGGGGAAAAGGTAGGAGAATGGCACCAGGTAATAATGCTTGTTTCAAGTGCTGATGCAGGCATGATGGACTGAATGGTCTCCTCCTAAATAGTAACAATTCTGTAATTGTGTGATAAAGTTACAGAAAGGGCTGGAAATATATGGCAGGTTTGGCAGTGCCCACTGAGAGAGAGAGAAACAGAGTTAAACGTGTTTCAAGTCAGATAGGACTCCTCTTCAAAACTGAAGAATAGGGCATGGGTTTAATGTGAGGAGGGATTTAAAAGGAACCCAAGGGGCAACTTTTACACATGGCAGTTGGTGCGTATATGGAATGAGCTGCCAGAGGTAGTGGTGGAGGGGGGTACAACTACAACATTTAAAAGGCATTTGGACAGGTATGTGAATAGGAATGGTTTAGAGGGATATGGGCCAAACACAGGCCAATGGGACAAGTTCAGTTCAGAAAACCTGGTCAGCTAGGACGAATTGGACTGAAGGGTCTGTTTTTGCACAGTGAGACTCTGTGAAGAAGACTCATTCCAGACTTGCAATGTTAACTCTGCCTCTCTATCTGTGAGTGCAGTCAAACCTGCTGTGTATTTTCAGTGCTTTTTGTTTTCATTTCAGACTCCCAGCATTTGCAGTATTTTACTTTTACCATAATAGCTGATCGTCTGTTCATTTTTACTTCACTGAGCATGTATCGATTGCTTTGTGCCCTACAGTGACGACCCTTCAGAAATATATAATTGATTGTAAAGTGCTTTGTGAGGTCATGAAAGGTGCTATGGAGATGGCCAAAGCAAAATATTCCAAAAAGATGTAAAAGAATGATGACCATGATAGTAGCCTTCCCATTTCTGCTGGGACCACAGATTTCTAATGCTGGAGTTCAAACCAATGAGGTAGGGGTATCTCACAGATACTTATAAAATTCTAACAGGACTGGACAGGGTAGATGCAGGGAGGATGTTCCTGATGGTGGGTGTGTCCAGAACCAGGGGTCACAGTCTGAAGATTCAGGGTAGACCATTTAGGATGGAGATGAAGAGACATTTCTTCACCCAATGAGTGGTGACCCTGTGGAATTCATTACCACAGGAAGCAGTCGATGCCAAAACATTGAATGTATTCAAGAGGTGGCTAGATGTAGCACTTGGGGTGAATGGGATCAAAAGTTATGGGGAAAAAGCAGGATTAGGCTATTGAGTTGGACAATCAACCATGATCATGAAGAATGGTGGCGCAGGCTCGAAGGGCTGAATGGCCTCCTCCTGCTCTGATCTTCAAGTTTCTATGTTTCTATGTAATTTCTCTTCACTTCCTGCCTGCCTTTCTTTGGCTTTATGTCTTCTAAAGAGATGTTAAGTTTCTTTGATTTGTCCAATTCTAAGGAGAGGTCATCTAGCTGAAAGGTGGACATTGTTTTAGATCCTGCAGACACTGCCAGACCGACTGAATAGGTCCAGGGGGATTTTCTGATCTTGGTTGTGGTACTGCTGGAAGTTTCTTCCTGCTCCTAAAATCATTGCCTTGTATCAGTCTCGACTGTTTGAAGTCACAAGAGGGCAGACAGATGACAAGATGAGGTGATACAAAGAGATGGCAGTTCTGCAGATTATGGAATGATTTACAGGAACAGATTGCAAAGACTCTGTGCTCTTATACACACCATTAATCGTCATCACATCAGCATCAGCTTTACATGAAACTTCTTTTTATTTGTTGCGCAGCTTAGTCACCTCCATGACCAGCTGTTCAGAACTTAGCATGAGTGAGGACCTCCCAGGCCCAAATATACAGTTCACGAAGGAGGGCAAATTTACTCACATCAGACCAAATTGACATACAATTTGTAACAGGTGAATGGTCACTTGGCCCATCTGATCTAGGCTATATGAATTGTCTTCTGCACCATCTCATATCACCTTGTCAGTGTAACCTTCTGTTCCTCTTATAGAGTCATACAGCATGGAAACAGACCCTTCTGTCCAAACTGTCCATAATTCCAAACTAAACTAGTCCTACCTGCCTGCTCCTGGCCTATATCCCTCCAAACATTTCCTATTCACGTACTGAACCAAATGTCTTTTAAAAGTTGTAATTGTATCCACACCCACCACTTCCTCAGGAAGTTCATTCTACATAAGAACCATGCTTTGCAAAAAATTTGCCCCCATGTCTTTTTTAAATCTCTCCCCTCTCACCTTAAAAATGTGTCTGTAGCCTTGAAATCCCCCATCCTAGGTAAAAGACAACTATCATTAACTCTATTTATTTTATAAACATCTATCAGGTTGCCTCTCAATCTCCTATGCTCCAATGAAAAATGTCCCAGCCTATGCAGCCTTTCTTTATAACTCAAAACTTCCAAACCTGGCAAGATCCTAGTAATTCTCTTCTGAACCCTCTCTAGCCTTCCTATAACTGCGTGACCAGAACTGGACGCAGTATTCCAGAAGAGGTCTCACCAATGTCCTGTACAACTTCAACATGACTTCCAATTCTTTTACTCAAAGGACTGAGCAATGAAGGCAAGGGTGTTAAACACCTTTTTAACCACACCATCTATATGTGACACAAACTTCAAAGAATTATGTAGCTGCACCCCTAGGTCTCTCTGTTCTATAACACTACCCAAAGCTCTACCATTAACTGTATGAGATCTACCCTTGTTTGTTGTTCGTCATGTTCATCACTTTTCACTGTACTCCTGCACTTCAGAACACATGACAATAAAATCTAGATTTACATCTAAGTCCAATAAAGCTTCCCTTATGTGAGGCTGTCCCTGGATGTATGTGGATTAGGTTCCTGTGCTGAAGGAGTGATGTACTTGCCACGGTGACATACAATGAGGGGGTCAGTCACACTAATTCCTGGAGTGGTGGGAATATCTCAGGAGTAGAGATTGAGGAAACTGGGTCTGCATTCAAAGGTTGCGAGGTGTTTACATTGCTCCCTGCAGAACACCTAAATGATTCAACAGAGTGTTTGCAAAAAGGATGCTTCCCACTGGCTAAAATCATGGGACACAGTCTCAGAATAAGGTCCAGATGAAGAGGAATGTCTTCACGATAAAGATGATGATTCTTTGGAACTCTCTATCACTGAGGGCTGCGGGAGCTGAGATATTGAGTTAGTTCAAGGCAGGGATTGATAGGTTTCTTGTTACTAATAACATCAAGAGACTTGGAAATAGTGCGGGAATAAGCAGGCCGAAGGGGCTGAATGGCCTCCAGTGTATCAACAAATCTCTGTGGTACTGTGACCCCCATCTCTGCAGAGAAAGATATTTCTCTTGAATCTCCACTGGATTTATTAGTGACGCGCATATATACCCCTTTCTGATCTTAGGCTCAACACAACTGAAAACGTTTATCATTTAAGGCTTAAACCCACCTGTTTCACTTTTGTAGGAAAGATCCTCAACTTGCTCAGAATGTTCTTACTCAAGGATAAAGGAGTTGTGCTTGGAGGCAGGAACCTAAATGAGTACTTTGTGTCGGTATTCACCCAGGAGAGGGATATGGAGGATAATGAGATTTCTGTGGAGCATGCTAATATGCGAGGGCATTTTGAGATCAAGGAAGAAGCGGTGTTGGGTCACTTGAAGAGAATTAAGGTGGATAAGTCCCTAGGATACAATGGTATCTACCCCAGGTTATTGTGAGAGGCAAAAGAGAAAATTACTGGGGCCTTGACCAAGATCTTTGTAACCTCACTAGCTACTGAAGAGGTCCTGGAAAACTGGCCAGTAGCTAATGTTGTTTTGTAGTTCAAGAAGGGAAGTAGGGATAATCCAGGAAACTACAAACCAGTGAGTCTCATGTTGGTGGTTGGGAAGCTTTGGAGAGAATTCTTAGGGATAGAATTTATGAACATTTGGAAAAACATGGCCTAATCAGGGACAATCAATATGGCTTTGTGTGCAGCAGGTCATGTCTTACTAACTTGATGGAATTTTTTGAGGAGATGACGAAGGTGACCAATGAAGGTAGAACTGTGGAGTGTTGTTTACATGGATTTTAATAAAGCTTTTGACAAGGTCCCTCATGGTAGGGTCATCCAGAAGATTAAGATGTATGGGATCCATGGTGACTTGGCTGCGTGGATTCAGAATTGGCTTGTCCATAGAAGACAGAGGGTAGAAGGGTGTTTTCAGGCTAGAGGTCCGTAATTAGTAGTGTTCCGCAGGGATCCGTTCTGGGACCTCTGCTGTTCATGATGTATATAAGTGACTTGGATGAAAATGTAGATGGGGGGGTATAGTAAATTTGCAGATGATACAAAGTGAATGAAGTTGTGGATAATGTGGAAGGTTATCAAAAGAAACAGCAGGATGTAGATCAGTTCCTGATATGGGCAGAGAAATGGCAGATGGAGATTAAACCAAGTAAGTGTGAGATGCTGCACTTTGGGAGACCAAATGTTGAGGAAAAATATACAGTTAATGACAGGACCCTGAACAGCACCGATGTACAGAGGGATCTTGGGGTTCAAGTCAATAGACAATACTCAATCGACAATAGCTGCAGGAGTAGGCCATTCGGCCCTTCGAGCCAGCACCACCAGTCATTATGATCATGGCTGATCATCCACAATCAGTATCCTGTTCCTGCCTTATCCCTATAACCCTTGATTCCATTATCTATAAGAGCTCTATCCATCTTTTTCTTGAAAGTATCCAGAGACTTGGCCTCCACTGCCTTCTGGGGCAGACCATTCCATATATCCACCACTCTCTGGGTGAAGAAGTTTTTCCTCAACTCTGTTCTAAATGGCCTATCCCTTATTTTTAAACTGTGTCCTCTGGTTCTGGACTCACCCATCAGCGGAAACATGCTCCCTGCCTCCAGAGTGTCCAATCCCTTAATAATCTTATACGTCTCAATCAGATCCCCTCTCATCCTTCTAAACTCAAGTGTATACAAGCCCAGTCGCCCCAATCTTTCAACATATGATAGTCCCGCCATTCTGGGAATTAACCTCGTGAACCTACGCTGCACTCCCTCAACAGCAAGAATGTCCTTCCTCAAATTTGGAGACCAAAACCGCACACAATACTCCAGGTGCGGTCTCACCAGGGCCCTGTACAGCTGCAGAAGGACCTCTTTGCTCCTATACTCAATTCCTCTTGTTATGAAGGCCAGTATGCCATTAGCTTTCTTCACTGCCTGCTGTACCTGCATGCTTGCTTTCATAGACTGATGTACAAGAACACCTAGATCTCGTTGTACTTCCCCTTTACCTAACTTGACTCCATTTAGGTAGTAATCTGCCTTCCTGTTCTTGCCACCAAAGTGGATAACCTCACATTTGTCCACATTAAACTGCATATGCCATGCATCCGCCCACTCACCTAGCCTGTCCAAGTCACCCTGTATTCTCATAACATCCTCCTCACATTTCACACTGCCACCCAGCTTTGTGTCATCAGCAAATTTGCTAATATTACTTTTAATGCCTTCATCTATATCATTAATGTATATTGTAAACAGCTGCAGTCCCAGCACCGAACCTTGCGGTACCCCACTGGTCACCGCCTGCCATTCCAAAAGGGACCCGTTTATCATTACTCTTTGCTTCCTGTCAGCCAGCCAATTTTCAATCCAAGTCAGTATTTTGCCCCCAATACCATGTGCCCTAATTTTGCTCACTAAGTCCATAGCTCCCTGAAAGTGGCCATGCAAATAGATAGGGTGGTAAAGAAGGCATACGGCATGCTTGCCTTTATTGTTTAAGGAATTGAGTACAAGAGTCAAGATGCCATCTTGCAGCTTTGTAAGACTTTGGTTAGGGCACATTTAAAGTATTACATTCAGTTCTGTTTGCCATATTACAGTAAGAATGTGGAGGCTCTGGAGAGGGTGCGGAAGAGGTTTACCAGGATGCTACCTGGATTAGAGGGTATGAGCTATAAGGAGAGGCTAGAAAAACTCGGGTTGTTTTCTCTGGAGCGGTGGAGGCTGAGGGGAGACTTGATAGGAGTCTATAAAATTATGAGGTGCATAGATGGAGTTGATGGTCAGAATCTTTTTCCCAGAGTTGAAATGACTAACAGTAGGGAGAATGCATTTAAGGTGAGAGGGGGAAAGTTCAATGTAGATGTGAGAGGCAAACTTTTTATAGAGAGAGTGGTAGGAGGGTGGAATGCATTGCTAATAGTAGTGGTGTAGGCAGATATGACAGGTACATTTAAAGGACTTTTAGATAAGCACATAATATGCAAGGAATGGAGGGATATGGACCAAAGGCAGGCAGAAGGGATTAGTTTAATTTGGCATCGTGTTCAGCACAATATCTATGTTCTATGTTCTACATTCTATATTATAACCTCTTAGCGCTAATATTTTCTGCCTAAATCTTTTTTAGGTTGATACCATCACAACAAAATTATAGGACAGAAAGACCCATTGGTCTGTGCTAGCCTTTATACTTTTCACTAGCACCCTCCCAGTCCTCATCATCTCATCCCATCAATCTTTTATTCCTCTCTCTCCCTTGTGTTTATCAAGCTTTCCAATAAATTCCAGAATCTTAATCCTGTTTTCAAATCCTGTCCCTGTCCCTTTCATTGGAGTCTCCTCCAACCCTGACAATTCTTCTAGATCCCTGTGCTCCTTCAATCCTTGCCTCCTGTATGAAGTGTCCCAGCACTAGTGGCTATGCCTTCAGCTGCACTGTTCCTTCCCTGTAGAACCCACTCCCAGAAGGTCTATTTTATTGTTCTGCTTATTAAAATTAACCTGAAGCCAGCAAGCCACTGGTCACCTGGCCTAGTATCTTGGGCCATGGTTCAGGGATAAATTCAAACATTTCTGTGAATTGGCATGCCATGTTTTACAGTTTAAGTTGCTATACAATCGCAAAGTTCCTGCTGCTGTTAATTGTGCCTATTTCACTACTCAGTGACTGTGAGAGAAATTGGGTTACAGACGGGAAATTGCGAAAGGTGAGATGTATGCGAGGACACGACTGAAGGTGCTTTACTCACTGTCGAGTTGCAATAGCAAGGAAGGCTCCAGAATGTTAGTGGGAGGTGCTAGCAAGTGGCAGATTTTATTTTCAATCAGTTTTGCAATGTGGGTGTCATTGGCAAATCTTGTGTTTTATTGCCCATCTATAGTTGTACCTCGAGAAGCTGGGATTGGAGACAGAGATAACAAGCATGGGGCTGGATGAACACAGCAGGCCAAGCAGCATCACAGGAGCAGGAAAACTTGACGTTTCGGGCCTAAACCCTTCATCAGAAATAGGGGAGGGGAAGAGGGTTCTGAAATAAATAGGGAGAGAGGGGGAGGCGGATAGAGGATGGATAGAGGAGAGGATAGGTGGAGAGGAGGCAGACAAGTCGAAGAGGTGGGGATGGAGCCAGTAAAGGTGAGTGTAGGTAGGGGGGTAGGGAGGAGATAGGTCAGTCCAGGGAGGACGGACAGGTCAAGGGGGCGGGATGATGTTAGTAGATAGGAGATAGGGGTGTGGCTTGAGGTGAGAGGAAAAACAGGTTAGGGAGGTGGAGATGAGCTGGGCTGGTTTTGGGATGCGGTTGGGGGAGGGGAGATTTTGAAGCTTGTGAAATCCACATTGATGCCATTGGGCTGCAGGGTTCCCAGGCTGAATATGATTTGCTGTTCCTGCAGCCTTCGGGTGGCATCACTGTGGCATTGTAGGAGGCCAAGGATGGACATGTCATCTGAGGAATGGGAGGGGGAGTTGAAATGGTTCGCAACTGGGAGGTGCAGTTGTTTGTTGCGAACTGAGCGCAGGTGTTCTGCAAAGCGGTCCCCAAGCCTCCGCTTGGTTTCCCCAATGTAGAGGAAGCCACAACGGGTACAGCGGATGCAGTATACCACATTGGCAGATGTGCAGATTGGAGACTGTTTTTTTAGAAACATAGTTATGGAGAAAATAGAAGCAGGAGTAGGCCTTTCAGCCCTTTGAGCCTGCTCTACCGTTCAATGTAATCATGGATGATCACCTAAGTCAATACCTGTTCCTGCTTTCACCCCGGTATCCTCTCATCTCTTTAGCCCCAAGTGCTATATCCAACTCTTTGAAATCACACAGTATTCAAGCCCCGAACTCTTTCTGTGGCAGAGAATTCCATTGGCTCACCACTCCCTGGGTGAATAAATTTCTCCACTTCTCAGTCCTAAATGATTTAACCTTTATCCTTAGATTGTGACCCCTGGTTCTGGAGAGACCCATCATCAGAAACATCCTTCCTGCAGTTGCCCTGCCTCATCCTGTTTATAGCTAATAGGCTTTATAGGTTTCTATGAGATTTCCCTTCATTCCCTTGAACTCCAGTGATTATAATCCTAACCAATTCAACCATCCTCATAAGTCAAACTTTCCAAAGAATGGTTCCAGGAATGTGCTACAGATTGAAGATGCTGGGACTGTTCTCCCTGAGAAGGAGATTTGACAGAGGTTTTCAAAATCAGGAGCAGCCTGGATGGAATAGATAGTGAGAAACTGTTCCCATTCCTGAAAGGATAATGAATGAGAGGCCGTGGATTTAAAGTGATGTCAATATGAAATAACAGTGCTGTGAGAATAAAAACCTTTCACTCAGTGAGTAGTTAGGGTGTGGAATGCACTGTCTGGAAATGTGGTGGAGGCAGGTTCATTTGAGGCCTTCAAGAGGGTGTTGGTTGGTTATTTGGATAGAAATAGTGTTCAGGGAGATGGGGAAAAGGCAGGAGAATTGCAATTGGCTAACACGTGATGGGCCAAATGTTCTTTTTCTGGACTGTGGCAATTCTGAGAGTCTCTGAATTATTATAACCCATGCCTTTACCTGTACATGACTGCTTCAGAAGGACAGTAGCGACGCTGATATGCGACTAGAGTCAGGTATAAAGGCCCAAATGCAGGTAATGATGGCAGGTCTCCTTTCCTAAAATATATTATTATAACCTGCATTTGAACAGTGCCAGTAATGTGATAGAACATTTCAATACTCTCGGAAGGTTGTAGGGCTGAAAGAGGTTACAGAAATAGGGAAGGTCAAAGCCATGCACTTTTTGCAAATCACAATGGCAATTTTAACATTGAAAGTGTTACTAAAGTAGGAACCAAGATAGATCAGCAAGCATTGAGCTGAGTTGGGCTTGATCTGAACCATCTCGGGAAGCAGAGTTTGGATAAGCTTAGATTCATGGAAGATAAAAGATTGGAGACCAGTAGGAGAGCACAGGGGGATAGTTGTGAACAGAGCTAATAAAATTGAGTTGAGGGAAAGCTGCCTGCATTATGTTTAAGCCTAAAACTCTGAATAATCTTGTCAGTTGCTGTTAAGTAAATATTTTATTTTACTGTCGGCACATGATAACATCTAACTGGTGAATGTTACAGATTATTTTATTTGGCAAACATGAACACTTTCAATTGCTGTCATCTTGCATTAGTGGAGGAGAAAGCTGATGAAGCTGATGAGACGTCCTGTTGCTTTCAGACCCCATGCCCATCCTTTGTGGATGAAGTGGAGGCATTAGGTTTTTGTTTATTGATGTCTTACGGTTTAGCAGACGGAAGTTATGCGTTTCTTCTTACTCCGTGTGACCACGCAGAACAGGGCTTGTCCGCTCCATCCACTTTTCTTTTCCTTCTTTTCTTTTCTTTCGTAATTTTCTTTCCTTTATTTCACTCACCTGTTACGTCTTGTGAAGAGCTTATTGCAGTGATGGGCATGAAGTGTGCCCAGTGCGAACTGTGGTTGCTGTGTTGGAGGCGAGCTTGGTTCCTAGCGGCTTCTACATCCAGCTGAGATTCAAGGAGGCAGCAATAGGGTCGAGCCTGGGCCCAGGAACAAACACAAAGGTATCAGTGGTGGCTGCATCGGTGAGGTCCAGTGATGACTCATTGTTAGGGATACTCTCAGAAGGAGCGATCACAGTGTGGTTGAATTTAAAATACAGATGGAGGTGCGAAGGTAAAATCCAACAACAGTGTCTTGTGCTTAAACAAGGGAGACGACAACAGGATGGCTAAGGGGGACTGGGAACCAAAAACTCTATGGTGGGACAATTGAGGAACAGAGAAGGACTTTCAAAGCAATTATTCACAGTGTTCAGCAAAAGTGTATACCAGTGAGAAGGAAGGACTGTAGGAAAAGGGGTAAAAAGCCATGGACACCTAAGGAAAGAAAGGAGGGTATCAAATAGAAAGCTAATGCATACAAAGTGGCAAAGATTAGAGGGAAACTAGAGGATTGGGAAAACTTTAAAGGTCACCTGAAAGCCATGAGAAAAGCTATAAAGAAAGGTAAGACAGATTACAAGAAAAAAGTAGCTCAGAATATAAAAACAGATACCAAAGTTGTCTACCAATTTATAAAACAACAGAGTGGCTATGGTAAATGTTGGTCCTTTAGAGGATGGGAAGGGGGATTTAATAATGGGAAATGAGGAAATGGCTGAGGCGTTGAACAGGTATTTTGCGTCGGTCTTCACAGTGGAAGGCACAAATAACATGCCAATAATTGATGACATTTTGTTCCCCTTGAGATAAGGGAAGATTTTCAATCCATTAAAGAAATCAAAAAACTGAAACAACTGCAGATGCCAGAAAACAAAACAGAAATTGTTGGAAAATCTCAGCAGATCTGGCAGCAACCGTGGAGAGAAATCAGAGTTAACATTTTGGCTCCAGTGACCCTGCCTCAGAGATTTTCCAGCAATGTCCACAAAAAAGTCAGTTGATCCTCAGACTGGTCACCTTTTTGGGATTAGATCATAGAGTCATGGAATCATAGAGCTGTACAACATGGAAACAGACCCATTGGTCCAACATGTCCATGCCGACCAGATATCCCAAGTTAATCTAGTCCTATTTGCAAGCATTTGGCTCATTTCCCTGCCTATTCATATACTCATCCTCTTGTCCGTTAAGTATTGTAATTGTTTCAGCCTCCGCCACTTCCTCTGGCAACTCATTCCTTACACACAACACCCTCTGCGTGAAAAAATTGCCCCTTAGGTCCCTTTTAAATCTTTCACCTCTCACCGTAAACCTATGTCCCCTAGTTCTGGACTCTCTTACCCTGGGGAAAAGATCTTGCCTATTCACCTTATCCATAACCCTAATGATTTTATAAGCCTTTATAAGGTCACCCCTCAGCCTCCCTAGGTCCTAGGGAAAAAAAGCCCCAGTCTATTCAGTCTGTCTCTTAAGCTCAAGCCCTCCAACTATGGCAACATCCTTGTAAACATTTCAAGTTTCACAACATCTTTCCTACAGTAGGGAGACCAGAATTGAATGATCCAAAAATTGTCTCACCAATGTACTCTTTGGTGTCAGTTCAAAAAAAATCAGTTTGAAGTTAAAAATACACTGCAGCATGAAAACAGGGAATAGTAAAGAACATAGGAACAGGAGTAGGCCATTCAGCCCCTCAAGCCTGTCCCATCATTCAGGGAGATCATGGCTGATCTGTGGCCTAACTCCATAGACCTGCCTTTGGCCCAAATCCCTTCACACCTTTGCTCAACAAAAATTTATCTACCTCAGATTTAAAATTAACAACTGATCCAGCATCCATTTGTGGAAGAGTGTTCCAAACATCTACCAGCCTTCTTCTGTAGAAATCTTTCCAGATTAGTGCAGCCCTAATTGTTAGACTGTGTCCCCTAGCTCTAGAATCTCCAACCAGTCGAGTATGCTCAACTTGTTCAGTTCTATCAATAAAGACGTAATCAAACCTAGAACTGACTGGGAAAATAAAACAGCAACATCTGGAGCTTTGATCATTAGTGCAAGCTAATCATTGATGTGAGCTCAAGCTATGGTAAGTGCTGGTTCAACGAGATTCATTGCAAAGAGTCTTGAACTTTTTTTTCCTTAGTTCGATGGTAGCATCCAGCTTTCCTGTCAATAATTCCAATGGCTTTGCCTTCACCACTTTATTGGGAAGCTTCCAAAGAAGTTCTTCATCATTTGTGAATAATTTCTAATTTTTGATGCTATGTTAAATCAAGGCCTCCTCACCTGGATGTGAAAGATCCCACAAATACTGTGTTAAAGAAGAACAGAGGAGTTCTCATCAGTTTCATGGGCTAATGTTTACTCCTCGACCTACATTTAGAAAGTGGAGATTACCTGGCCCTTTCCATGTTGTATTTGTGGGATCTTGCTGTGTCTCAACTGGATGTCACATTTCTTTCTCTTACAGTAGTGAGTGCACTCCGTTTGTAACACATTCTGAAATGGATTTAGTGCGGTGTATTTCCATCCATTGGACGTCAGGCTTAAACACTCAAGCACAATGACCATCAGTAGTAAACATACTCACATAATCAAACACAGAATAATTGTACATCACATGAGATTGCAAGAGGTACAAGCCTCATGTTGGATATCCAGTGAGTGGCGAGTTGTTTTGGGAATGGCTAGATGGGGATAGAATTGGGTGTGAGCAACATGTAAGAGTTGGGGTCAGTAGTTAATTACGATATGGTGGTAAGGTAGGGTGGGAAATCTTCCCGGGCCTTGTGGTCTGAATCCCTCCAAAAATGTTCTCAAATCACACTTTGTCAAAACAAACAAAGATTTTGTCCAAATTGCTCTGTTACAATTACAACATACCTGTGTAAACCTCCAGGTTTGGATTTTTAATATCACACCAGTTAGTTAGTTGTTTGGTTTTTCAAAGGGGAAGAATGCACTCATAAATAATAAATTAATTCTTTGCAATCGTGGCCTTTGTGCTTTCTCCATTCCTGATTTCTTTATAATCGTGTTCATGCTAAATCCATTCTATATTAATGCATTCCTTAGACATGTATAATTGCATTTTTATCAAAGTATCTTCAGGCATGAGCCTCTTTATAAATAAATAAACCAGTTTATGCAGTATTTTTACCTCTGTTATTCACCTATAAATGACCGGATCTATTGTATTCAGTTCCACAATTTTCCATATTGGATATAATCTCACACTTGTCCCTTGCTCTCCCAGGATTCTGGTCCGCTACTAAAGTCCATTGCATTAACAATATCTTGACAGTTTAATATTTAGATATTCTTCCAGTGCAGAATCATATTTAGTGCTTTTGTTATTAATATCTTTCTGATAAGTGGATTTATTATTTTCAATGGGAAGAAACTGGTCTAGTTTTCTTATGGGGGTGAAATGTGTATTGATTGAAAGTGTATAGTTAGAGAGTAATAAATAGGCTGCTGACTGCCTATGCCCCAGTCTGCATGTTTGCTCAAAGCAGATGTTAAGCATTTTCTGTCTTCTGTATCGGGAGGAGATTTTAAGAGGCTGAATTCCTGTGCGCTGTGCTGCTGCTAAATACTGGCACAGCAGAAAGTCTTGTCATGTAGTCTCCTTGCCTCTGAGCCAGATGCTCTGGGTTCAAGATTCCACTCCAGGCATTGATGACCAAGGAGGCTGCATTCATTACATGGTCAAACAGGCCGTTTATCAACCTAAAAATCCTTCCGCTGATATAAGGGTGCTCAGAGGGATCTCTGGTCAGACAACTTCAGAAGGCAATGGCAATCCACTCCAACTTGCCAAACATAGTCACAGACCAAAACCAAAATCTATGGTCACCCTTTCAGGACATGGGACCTAGACAAAGAGTCTGGGGAACAGGAGGAGGCCATTTTTCCCCATTGTTGTGTTATGTCTGACAGCTAGTGTGCGGTGTACTGTTAAGAGGCATGTCCATGATATCATCATTGTATCAAAGCACCTGACTAGAGGATGTCTGGTCTCCTTAGGCAGCCTCCTTAGTCTCCATCTTAACTGGGGCCTCTTGAAGCATGAAATGCTGATGGAAGCATCCTGCCTATTTGTCAATGAATAATTTGGTACTACCTTAAGTATGGAAATGCTTGTGACAGTAACACGTATCAGGAGCTGTAATAAATGCCTTTTGAATCTCTCAGTGCTATGTTACCTACATTTCATTCTTATATTATGGGACAGAATGTAACTATTACTTTATCGGGTACAAATATCCATTACCCATGTGCCTGAACTATTTGATTACTGCTGATCTGCATTATATCCCCATCCAACTGCCCTAGTCTGCAAGCGAAAATAATAACTCTGACTTTAATAATAGCTGTACCTTTGATGATAACTCTACCGAACAAAAATGTACTGATTTTAATTTCAAATTGATGCCCAACCTCAACATCTTTCAGGATTAGAGAGATTCAGTTTTTAACAAGCCTTGGTGTGAAAACATGTATCCTGATATCAGCCTCAAATGGCCTTGCTGTAATGTTTAGGTTATAGAACATAGAACAGTACAGCACAGTACAGGCCCTTCGGCCCACAATTGTTGTGCCAAACTTTTACCCAAAACCTAGGGTCGATCTAACCTCCACCGCTACCCTATACGATCATCCATATGCCTATCTAATAGCTGCTTAAATGCCCCTAATGAGGCCGACTCCACTACCCTCTCCGGCAATGCATTCCACGTTCCCACCACTCTCTGAGTAAAGAACGTCCCTCTGACGTCTCCCCGATATCTACCTCCTTTCACTTTAAAACTATGTCCCCTCATAAAAGCTATCTCCACCCTAGGAAAAAGTCTCTGGCTGTCCACTCTATCTATACCCCTGATCATTTTGTACACCTCTATCAAGTCACCTCTCATACTTCTTCATTCTAAAGAGAAAAGCCCTAGCTCTCTCAACCTTTCCTCGTAAGACCTTCCCTCCATTCCAGGCAACACCCTGATAAATCTCTTCTGGACCTTTTCTAACGCTTCCACATCTTTCCTGTAATGAGGTGACCAGAACTGGACACAGTACTCCAGATGTGGCTGAACCAGGCTTTTGTATAGCTGGAGCATAACTTCACGGCTCTTGAACTCAATCCCTCTATTAATGAAAGCTAACACACCATACGCCTTCTTAACAACTCTATCCACCTGGGTGGCAGCTTTCAGAGAACTGTGCACATGAACCCCAAGATCCCTCTGCTCTTCCACACTGCCAAGGATCCTTCTGTTAACCCTGTATTCTGTTTTCACGTTTGTCCTTCCAAATTGAATCACCTCACACTTTTCAGGGTTAAACTCCATCTGCCACTTCTCAGCCCAGCTCTGCATCCTATCAATGTCCCTTTGTAACCTAGGACAGCCCTCCGCACTGTCCACAACGTGACCCACCTTCGTATCGTCCGCGAACTTGCTAATCCACCCTTCCACTCCTTCATCCAAATCATTTACAAAAATCACAAGTAGAAGAGGACCCAGAACAGATCCTTGTGGCACACCACACGTAACTGAGCGCCATGTTGAATATTTTCCGTTCACTACCATCCTTTGTCTTCTAACGGTCAGCCAATTCTGAATCCAATCTGCCACATTTCCCCCTATCCCATGCCTCCTTACCTTCTGCATGAGCCTACCATGGGGAACCTTATCAAACACCTTACTTAAATCCATGTATACCACATCCACTGCTCCACCTTCACCCATGTGTTTGTTCACCTCTTCAAAGAATTCAGTAAGGTTTGTGAAGCATGATCTACCCCATGCTATCGCGAATCAAACTGTGCCTTTCCAAGTGATCATAAATCCTGTCTCTCAGAGCCCTTTCCAATAATTTGCCCACCACTGACGTAAGACTAACTGGTCTGTAATTTCCGGGGTTATCCCTGTTCCCTTTTTTGAGCAAGGGAATGATGTTTGTCTCTTTCCAATCTTCCGGCACTATACCTGTAGACAGTGAGGATGAAAAGATTATCGCCAAAGGCCCTGCGATCTCGTCCCTCGCTTCCCATAGAATCCTTGGATAAATCCCATCAGGCCTGGGGGACTTATCTATCTTCAACTTCCTCAGAATTCCCAACACATCTTCTTTACTAATATCAACCTCCTCTAGCCTACCGGCCTGTTTCACAACGTCCTCCTCTACAACTAGGTCCCTCTCAGTTGTGAATACTGAAGAAAAGTATTCATTAAGGACCTCTCCCATCTCTTTAGGCTCCGTGCACAAATCCCCTTTACAATCCTTGATTGGCCCTACACTTTCTCTGGTCATTCTCTTGTTCTGCACATAGTGTAAAAAGCCTTGGAGTTTTCCTTGATCCTATCTGCCAAGGTTTTCTCATGCCCCCTTCTAGCTCTCCTAAGCCCTTTCTTCAGCTCCTTCCTGGCTAACTTGTATCCCTCTAGAGTCTTTTCTGTCCCTTGTTTCCTAAACCTTATATAAGCCTCCTTCTTCCTCTTAACAAGTCATTCGACCTCTCTCGAAAACCATGGCTTCCTCACTCGACCTCATCTCCTCTGCCTGCAAGGGACAAACATATCGAGCACATGCAGTATGCAGTCCCGAAACAATCTCCACATTTCAATAGTGCTCTTCCTTGACAGCATCTGTTCCCAATTTATGTTACTCAGTTCTTGCCTAACAGAATTGTAATTACCCTTCTCCCAATTGTAAACTTTACCTTGCCGTATGTACCCATCCTTATCCATGACTATCGTGAAAGAAACAGAGTTATGATCACTACCACCTAAATGCTTTCCTATCAACAGGTCTAACACTTGGCCCGGTTCGTTGCCAAGCACCAAATCCAAAGTGGCCTCTCCTCGTGTTGGTCTATCTACCTACTGTGTCAGGAATCCTGCCTGAAAGCGCTGGACAAAATCTGCTCCATCTCAGCTGTTACAACTAAAATGTTTCCAATCAATATTTGGAAAGTTGAAATCACCCATGTCTACAACCCTGTGACTTCTGCACCTTTCCAGTATCTGCCTCCCAATCCACTCCTCCACTTCTCTGCAACTAATAGGTGGTCTGTAAAAAACCTCCAACAAAGTGACTGCTCCTTTCTTGTTACTGACCTCAACCCAAACTGACTCTATTGACATATCATTCTCGAACTGCCTTTCAGTAGCTGCTATACTCGCCCTGACCAGCACTCCCCCACTCCCCCACCTCTTTTACCACTCTCCCTATTTCTTTTAAAGCATCTAAATCCCGGAACTTCCAACATCCATTCCTCTCCCTGAGATACCCAAGTTTCTGTAACGGCCACAACATCGTAGTTCCACGTACTGACCCGTGCTCTAAATTCATCCGCCTTATTTCTGATACTTCTAGCATTGAAGTATACAGACCTCAAACCATCTCGGTGTCTGCAATTAAGCTCCATCAAACGCATTTCTTTATAAACCAACTCACTCCCTTTGTGTTATAACCTCTTATCCCGGTCTCCCCTTCGATTACAGCAAATTATTCCGTTCCCCAATCAAATGCCCCCAATTCAACTTAAAAGCCTCAATTAGGTCACCTCCGAATCATCGAGAGTTGAGAGAATGTGAGCTTGGTCTGTGTAACCTCTCTTCCCAATATAGCCCAGGTTAGAGTCTGGTGACTGTGCTTCCACTCTAAAGTTAATACAACCTCACTGAGGCGTAAGATAACAAGGTGTAGAGCTGGATGAACACAGCAGGCCGGGCAGCATCGGAGGAGCAGGAAAGCTGATGTTTCTCCAGCATCAGCAGTTCCTACTATCTCTCACTGAGGTCTAGATCTTTGACTGCTGCCCTTAGCAACAGGGGAGATGATAGTATCAGAGATAAAAGGTACTGCAGATGCTGGAGAATCCAAGATAACAAGGTGTGGGGCTGGATGAACACAGCAGGCCAAGCAGCATC
>JAHRHZ010000222.1:1084903-1099184 GCA_024137785.1 Ginglymostoma cirratum
GATGCTGCTTGGCCTGCTGTGTTCATCCAGCCCCACACCTTGTTATCAGGGGAGATGATAGTGTTGTGATAATATTACTGGCTAATGTTCTGGGGCCATGAGTTTGCATCCCAGCATGATAGATTTTTATTTTTGTTCTCTCATGGGATGTGGGCGTCACTGACTGGGTCAGCATTTATTGCTCATCCCGAGTTGCCCCTTGAGAAGATGGTGATGAGCTGCCTTCTTGAACTGCTGCAGGTTCACAGAATCTTCATCAGAGAACCCCACAGTGTGGAAACAGGGGATTTGGCCCAACAAGTCCACACTGACCCTCTGAAGAGGGTCCCACCCAGCCCCATCCCCCTAAACCTGCATTTCCCATGGCTCATGCACTTAATACACATCTGTTGACACTATGGGTAATTTAGCATGGATAAACCTGCATTTTATTCGGACTGTGGGTGGAAACTGGAGCACCCAGCAGAAACCCACATGCAAACTCCACACAGATAGTTGACTGAGGCTGGAATTGAACCTGGATCCCAGGCACTGTGAGGCAGCAGTGCTAACGACTGAGCCACTATGCCAGCCGCTGGATCCATAATGCCCTTAGAGAGGGAATTCCAGGATTTTGAGCCGGCAACACTGAAGGAACTGTGAAATATTTCCAAGTCAGGATGGTGAGTGGCTTGGAGGGGAACTTGCAGGGAGTGGTGTTCCCATGTATCTGTTACCCTTGTCCTTCTAATTGGAAGTAATCATAGATTTGGAAGGTGCTGTCTGAGGAGCTTTGGTGAATTTCTGCAGTGTATCTTGTAGATAGTACACACTGCTGCGACTGAGCGTCAGTGGAGGAGGGAACGGATGCTTGTGGATGTGGTGCCAATCAAGCGGCTGCTTTGTCCTGGATGGTATTAAGCTTCTTGAGACACTGAAACTTGAATTCAATAAACTCTGTAATTAAAAGTTCAGTGTAACAGTAACCATGTAACACTTGTTGTAAAGACCCCCCTGGTTCATTAAAGTCCTTTTGGGAAGGGAATCTGCTGTCCTTACCTCCTGGTATTGCCTACATGTGAGTCCAGTCCCACAGCAATGTGGTTGATTCTTAACTGTCCTCTGAAATGGCCTGGAGAGCCAACCGATTCAAGGACTGATGCCAACATCCCATGAAAGAGATACTTAAAGTATACCTGAGTTGATCATGGGAATTATTATGCAGAATTCAATAATTCCAACTCACGACAACTATCCGAACTGAACAAATCCAGGATGTACTTCAAATTTTCACCTTAAATCAGGTGATTATCTGTGAGCTGCATTTGGACTCAGGTATTTATGGTTAGTGTTCACAAAGCCAACTATAGAAGCTAATTCACAAGAACATGTTTGAGCGTCGTCCCTTTGATAGTGTGGGATGCAGTGTGTGAGGTGCTATAAATATGTTTGAAATAAATCAGAACAAAAGTTCCTTGGGGAGGATGAAGCTTATGCTGGAATCAATGAAGCAACAATAAGAACCATCTGCATTTATATGGCACCCATAATGCTGCATAGCACCCTAAAATTATTCACTGGGATATTATCATTTGATACTTAATGATAAAACTGTTTTGATAGAGTAAATGAGGAGACAGTTGAGTTGGAGTTGGGTAGCTCGGTTGGTTGTTCAGCTGGTTTGCCACATAGAGCGACACCAGCAGCATAGTTTCAATCCCCGCACAGGCTGAAGTCACGCTAAAGGTCTCAATTTTGTCCATCTCTTGAGGCACTTGTACCTCAGGTTAAACTCCTCACCAACGATCACTCTCTTTCCAACAAGAGCGCAGCCTATGGGACTATGGTGGCACGACCACAGGGGCTTGGGTAGGGTGAATAGTCAATGTCTTTATCCCAGGGCAGGGGAGCGAAAAACCTAGAGGGCATAGGTTTAAGATGAGAAGAGAAAGATTTAAAATAGACCTTATGGGCAACGTTTTCACACAAATGGTGGTGAGTGTATGGAATGAACTGCCAAAGGAAGTGGTAGAGGCTGGTACAATTACAATATTTAAAGGCATCTGGATGGGTATATGAATAGGAAGGGTTTAAAGGGATATGGCCAAATGCTGGCTAATGGGACTAGATTAATTTAGGATATCTGTGTCAGCATGGACAAGTTGGACTGAAGGGTCTGTTTCCGTGCTGTACAGTTCTATGACACTATATGACTCTACATAAGGGTCAGTGAATAAAGACTCAGTCAGAAGAGCAGGTTTTAAGAACCACCTCATAGGACCAGTTAGGCAGGGGGTGATGGAAGGATACATTTTTTGAAACAAGCTTTTGATGCTTTCCAAATTCATACCAGACCAACAAACACCAAAGGGATGGATGAGTGATGATGATAATTGCTCTGAGATTTCTTTCCTGTTTAAGGTGAGAAAATAAGGGATCATGAAAGTCATAGAATGATACAGCAGGAAAACCTTTCTCACGTTAGCCACACTCTCTACTTCCCTTCCTTCATTTCCTCATCAAAGATTTACCCAATTCCCAATTGATATATTCTATCCAATCTGCTTCTACTACCCTTTCAGGCCGCATGTTCCAGACCCCAGCAGCGATTCTGCTCTATTCCTCTCTCGTTTTTTGCCAATCACCCTCAATCTGTGCCCCATGCTTACCAACCCTTTTGCCACTGGGAGCAGCAGCACCTTTAAAGCAAAAGTCACAGTAGTCCCAGAGGGTGCTGTCTCATTTGGGGGAAAGATAATTGGCAGGAAGTTTAACCTGAGGGTCACCACACCTCAGGGCGATTTCTCCCAGAACAGGAACAGAAACTGGATTCTGCTGATGATGTTCTACATTACAAACCAGTTGGTCAGCAACTGATCTAACCAACTCACTCATGACACCTTACTTCCTTCCTATTTACTTTGTCAAAACCCTTTCCTGCTTCTGAATATCTCCAATAAATCTCCGCTTTATCCTCTCTACTCTGAGGAGAACAATCCCAGCTTACTAACTGAAGCCCAGAATCCATGGTGAAGATCATAATACCTCGGACTAGAAGTAGGCCATTCAGCTTGTTGGAAAATCTCCCCCATTCAATGAGGTCATGGCTGATCTGATAATCCTCAACTCCACTTTCCTGCCTTTATCCCATAACCCTTGATTCCCCTCCTGATTAAAAATCTGTCTATCTCAGCCTTGAGTATTCTTAGTGGCCCAGCCTCGACAATTCGTTGTAGTCAAGAATCTCGCAGATTCACTCCCCTCTGAGAGACGAAATTCCTCCTCACCTTTGTCCTAAACGTAAGACCCCTTACTCCAAGATTACATTCTCTGGTCTTAGACTCTCCCATGACAGGAGACAACCTCCCACCTATGTTAAATCTCCACGAACCCCGTACAATTCAATGGGGCCACCTCTCATTGTTCTAAATTGTAATGAGTACAGGTCCAATTTACTCAACCTCTCCTCATAAGGCAATCCCTCCATACCCAGTATCAGCCTAGTAAACCTTCTCTGAACTGCCTCTGATGCCTCTATATTTTTCCTTAGATAAGGGACTAAAACTCCAGCTGTGATCTAACTAGTCCCTTTTACAGTTTTAGCAAGACCTCCCTACTTTTATACTCCATTCCTTTTGCAATAAAGGCCAGCATTCTATTTGCCTTCCCTATTACCCACTGAAATTGGACGCTAGCTTTATTGTGTTTCATGGGCAAAGACTTGCGAATATCTCTCCTCTGTAGCTTTCTGAAGTCTTTCTTCATTTAAATAAATATGATTACCGTCTAGTGAATCTTTGAGCTCTCTTGAAAGCCCCCACCCATATATAAGAAAACTTTAGTTGGGACTCAACATTTTCGATTTCTAGTCGATGCAACCTGACAACAAGTGTGCCCTGAGCATGCAATCCAACGTGTTTATCAATAGCTGAACTTGCAATGGGACTACTGAGCTAAATAGCTGACCCAGCAGATGATTTGCGAAGCTCAGTAGGAGAGTTGCTGTGATCGAGATGAGCTGATTTCAAACTTGTCGCACCTGGCTGATATCCCAACAGGGAAGGTGTGAGACATTCCTGCCAGCAATTTAAATGGGACTTGAAGATAAAGTTACATAAAAAATATTGTCCCTTTGGCCATTTTGAGGTTCGGTATTTCTGCCGCGGACGTGCAACTGCCAGACAGCTGTGGTGCTGGTTGATGCCATTTTGTAGCCATGCCACCCAGATGCCTGCCTTGTCCTTCAGCCTTTCTGGTAAGGGAAGGTGAAGAGATGAGAGAAGCAAAGCTGGCAAAGATCTAAAAAAGCAAAACAAAAAAGCCTATTTCATTTGCTGCTGGTTTTGTACTTTCACGCTCTCGTGATAGAGAATTCGAAGAAAAGCAATCGAGTCCTCCTCGTCAGTATTTATCCCTCAGACAGTCTCACTGAAAACCAGATGAGGTGATAGAGGTGAGCTGGTTAACAAGTCTGGCAGGCTGCACAGTGAAAATGCCTTCTATAGGACATGATGGGGGAGGGTCTCAGTCAGTGCGGAGGGTTTTATGGCACACATGATGAGGGAGGTGACAGGTGCTCCCCAGTCCATCCTGGTCATTGTCAGCTCCAAATTCAGTGCTGGTGCTCTGGTCTCCTGTTGCCAGAACTGCTTGGAGAAGGATGTGCACTGCCTATCTCTGAGATGGAAATACAGCGAGCGAGTGAGCCAAACACTCCCTCTGCCTCTTTGATTAACATGGTCCACAATGCCTACACCGGACTTTTGAGGCGCGCGTGATTGTTGCCTCTGGCACTGTGGATGTGTGTCTTTGTGTTTTGCACATTTATTGACTGCTGAACCTTGAAAGAGGCCACATCTGATCGAGCAGATGGTTTGAGACACAATACAAGATTGTGCAGTGAAATTATAATGAGAATCATTAGAAGCTCCACAGGAGGTCCCTGTAGACAAACAGCTCCAAATGGAAGAAAAAGGAAGGAGGGAACTTCCTCAGCCTCAGGACATCCCAAAGTGCTTTAGACTGGTAAATGAAGCATTGAGTGGCATTAGGCAGCACAATTTCACCTTGTTACAATAGCTGTGTCACTGTGGGGAGCACACACCCAAGCCACACACCTATGGATTAAGTCCCACTTCAGGAACACAGAATTAGAGGAGTGCTGTACGATTGACATTTCTTAGATGAGATGTCAAGCTGAGGCAAACTTTGGGAAATGCTGGAGAAACTCAGCAAGTCTGGCAGCCTGCACCAGGAGAGAAAAACACAGTTAATGTTTCCAGTCTGATATAAATCCCGTTCTTTGTGTTATCAGATACTTGGAGCTTGGGCGTGACAGAAAGTAAAAATTCAGGGAAATATTTTGCTCATCAAAGCACTGTCCCAAGCTAATTGAGTGTCAAGATATATTGGAAGGAAGGATGGAAGTTTGAGGCTATAAGCAAGAAAGACAATAGCATTCACTTTGGGAATTATTGTCAATATTGACTAATCGATAGATACTGTGTTGGTTAAGGTCAGGGGCCCAGCTGTGTTTAGACCTGTGACCCTGACATCCTTACGACTCACAATGTCTCCTGCTGTCTCTCTGAGATTTATGTATTTGGTCTTGTACACTGTAGAGTTCTAACCCATACCATATTCAGCAACAGAATCTCATCTTCCTTCTTGACATCCCATGCCACCCTCATCAATGAGGGACTGTTGTACACTGGCCCAGTGACAGTATGGTCATCTTACAGATCAGCTTTGTCTCAGTCTCTTCTCTGAGTCTGAAGATTCTAGGCACACAAACACATGTCTTCGGCTGATATAGCTAATGTAGGACTAGGTGAATGCCACACTTTCAGGGGTTCTGCCCTTTGCTTGACATTTAGAATATAGAACATAGAACAATACAGCAAAGGAACAGGTCCTTCGGCCAAATTAAACTAATCCCTTCTGCCTGTTCTTGGTCCAAACCCCTCCATGCCTTGCATATTCATGAGCTCATCTAAAAGACTCTTAACTCTTAAACACCCCTATCGTATCTGCCTCCGCCACCGCCCCGGCAGTGTGTTCCAGTCTCCTTCCACTCCTTCTGTAAAAAAATTGCCCCTCGCATCTCCTTTGAACTTTTCCCCTCTCACTTTAAATGCATGGCCCCCAGTTTTAGACATTTCAATTCAGAAAAAAAAGTTCTGACCGTCAACCCTATCTATGCATCTCATACGTTTGAAATCCTCTCCTGTTTTCTCAGTTGTAAATGATCCCATGTCCATTATTCATTGTACAGCCAGGAAATGCTTCCCGGTGTCCTGGCCAATATTTATCTAACATATGGCTTCATTGCTTCTGGAGGAAGCCACCTCAACTAACGATCTGTATCTTTATCAAGCCTTTATTGCAGTGAAATATCTCAAGATGGAGAATGTCTGAGCTGCATAAGCAGACATTCCTGGTGACCTGAACATGAGGTGCATTTTAAGGAAGGTATTAAAGGAGGAGAGAAGCCCTGATATTGAAAAGTTTAAGGAGGGGATTCTAGAGATTAATGCTCAGGCAATTGAAGGCACAGCCGCCAATGGGGGACTGATGAAAGTTCAGGGTGGATAAGGATATGGAACTAGTGGATGAAGAGGGTGCGTAAGGCTGAAGAGGACAACCTCATGATAGGACAGTTCATATCTAAACATGCATGGACTAAATCTCCCATTGCTTGTTTGTGTTGTAAAATCTTCAGACATATTTTAGGCTCCAAAAGCACATTGGCCACGTGCTAATGAATTAGGATGCTGCTCTGCTCAATTTCCAGAAGACATTTCAATAAATTTCCATTCAGCATAGTAATTACATTCCCTGTAAAATTTTTAAATTGTCATTCTCGCTCACCAAAGGTATTATGACTGATTAAGTCAGGATGATAAAGAATGGTTTTCTGATTGCAGGCATACAAATTAATTTACGATTTGGAGTAATCTCTTTATGCGTAACTGCCTAATGCTTAAAACTTTCAGAACATAAGGAAAAACATTGACATTGATCTAATGAGTAAGAAAGTTAGTGATGAGGTGGACAGTGAGAAGGAAATCCTTATTCTTAGCAGGGCGTAACAAGGGTTTGAGCAGCTGGGAGCACACTAGAGAATTTAGACATCTTCCTGAGTTCCCAGTAGGTTCTCATCATGTGGAAACAAATCAAAAATTCTGCAAATGAAGATTAATTTCCAAATGTAGAAACACATTAGCAATTTTCTGAAGAAGGGTCCCGACCTGTAACATCAGCTTTCCTGCTCCTCTGATGTTGCCTGGCCTGCTGTGTTCCTCTAGCTCTGCGCTGTCTCTAGCATCTCCAGTTCTTGCTACCTCAGCAATTTTACTGCCATTTCTTCCTTGCCTTAATTCTGCTGGTGACCCCTACTCCGTCCATTTCTGCAGATGACCCCAGCTGTATTTGAAGCTGAAAAGGTTAATATGGTCAAGAAGTACCACTCACTGTGATTATACCATAATTGTTTTGTGAGCAGAATAGTCTGAGATCTTGAAGGAGTAAGATCTGACACCAGGTCATAAGACTACAAGACTAAAATATCAGAGCAGAATTAGACCATTGAGACCCCATTTGATCATGGTTGCTTTATTTCTCAACCCCATTTTCCTGCCTTCTCCTCCCAATGCTTGATCCCCTCACCAATCAGCAACCTATCTATTTCTGTCTTAAATACTCTCAATTGTCTGGCCTCCACAGCTCTCCGTGGCAATGAGTTCCACAGATTTATTACCCTTTGGCTGAAGAAATTCCTCCTCATCTCAGTGCTAAAGGATCATCCCTTAACTCTGAGGCTGTGCCTTCAGCTCCTAGTCTCTCCTTCTACTGGAGACATCCTCTCCACATCCACTCTATCCAGACCTCTCAGTATTCAGTTTCAATCCGATCTCCCACATGGGATCTGATAGCATGGATCATTAATTTAATCCGTGTGGATTGGGAATCATTCACTAAATCAATAAAACTGAGAAGGAGGAATAACTTATTAATCTGCACAATGTGGGATTCATGCACTGCAGCCATGGCAAAAGGGCCAAATTAAACACAGAGTTGGATATCTTGGAGAAAACCGTTTTGAGTGACATAATAGCTTTCAAAATCAAATACTAAATCAGAAGCTGAAGAAGCAAATGCACTTCTGCACATAATTGGGAACATAGCTGATGATGTTATAGCCCCCAAGGGGTTAAAGCAGCCACAAATATTATTGAAATGGTACTAAAAGCCTTTGACAATTTCTTCAATCTTAGAACTCATAACATCCTTGACACATCAAGATGTAATACAAAAGTTCACAATCCAGGGGAATCCACAAATGGTTTCATTAATGATCTCTATAGAAGAAATATGATTGTCACGATTTCAAGTAGGGCTGTTAATCTAGAGACCCAGGTAACGTTCTGGGCACCCTTACTCAAATCCCACCATGGCAGATGGTGGAATTGAATTCAATAGAAAACGTCCAGCATTAAGAGTTTAATATTGGTAGAGTACTTGTGAAACGGAAGGCAAGATTTTAGAATTTGTTTGTAAAAATGATAGAGGGAGGAGTGCTTGAACCCTTTCAGAGGTGATGTGCTTGGAGAAAAAAAAAGTCTGCAAGCAGCTGTGGATGCATAGACAGTTATGAAATTGAAGCATATGTATCAATTGGTTGCGTGGTTGGCAGCCTAGGCTTGTTTTAATGTTAAGGCATCCAGCTTGAAAAGTAGCCAATTAATTTAAGCCGGGAACATAAAAGCTGAAAAACAATCGAATTTAAATCTGATGGTGTTGACAACTTAGGACCAATCCTATAATGAGAAAATTGACAGGTCATCAAGGGTTTATAAGGTGAGGGTTTTTGAAAATCCATGTGAAAACAAACTGCTATTGAAAGAGAAAAACTCTGCCTCTCACAGAAATCTTTAAGCTCTCTGATTAAGCACCATCTAACGGGTACTACGGCATTCTTGGCTAATATTCCTGATACAAAGATTCGACAAAGAAAGAATTCCCGACTGAAGAATAGTGGAAACTGCATGGAACATTCCGGAAGGCACATCTAGACTGTAGTTTTGAGTTTAAATTTTAATTAATTTTTTTCTTATTAGTCCGGTTTATATAAGTTGGACTTATATTCATTGGAACAGCATACCGTTAGAATTTTGTTTTATTCGGAAATAGTATTTAGTGGGGAATTGTTCGGTTTGTTAGTAGTTCTGTTAATTTGATCACTATTAGAGTTAGATAAATAAATTGTCACTTGTTGCTTCTAAAGTGAGTGTCATGGATTTCATTTCACTTAACCATCCCCTCTGTAAAAGATTGGGGGTTCGAGTCCGGGATCTAGCAGGTTTGTGTATGTGATCTGGCTGGTTCACGTATGTGATCTGAACAAATCTGATTGGATCTAAACATTTGGACAGATTTGGGGTCCAAAAGGTCCCATCAGATTTAAACAGGCATCGGGATTAGTGTCCTAGATCTTTAAATAAAACTTAGGTGAGAAGTGGAAAATCTGTTTAATTTTGGTGGCTTGTTTTTGGTTAAATCAAAAGTGAGGTAATGGTTCTTTTAGTCACAAAGAGTTTTGTAGGGGTTGGAAGAAATGACTTTGGGATTTTACAAAAAGGTGAGCAAGGAAAAGCTGCTGGAATTGGCAGACAAGTTGGAGTTGGGGTTGCTTTTGTCTGTGAGAAAAGTACAGGTAATTACAGCAATAGCTCAAAGTTTACATTTGCTGGAACAGCCATCAGAACCTCTGGAAATGGCCAGAAATCCACTGCAGGTGAAGCAGCTTAAACAGGAAAGGGAACTGTTTGCATTAAGGTCACAAGCAGAGGAAAGACAAAAAGAAAAAGAAAGAGAAGGAGAAAGAGAGAGAATAAAGGGAGAAAGAGAGAGAATTTGAACTTCAGAAGTTGCAAATTAGAAGGGATAGCTGACTTAAAATAATGGAAATGAAGGTAGAAGGTAGGGTTAGTGAGGAGGAGAGTGATGATGATCAGACCTATAGTAGCCAAAGGCCTGTTAGGGACATATATAAATATGTCAAAACCTTACCAACATTCAATAAAAAAGATGTAGAAGCCTTTTTCATTTCCTATGAGAAATTGGCTAAACAGATGAACTGGCCAGAGTCTGCGTGGGTAACGTTAATTCAGACCAGGTTGGTAGGTAGGGCTAGTCAGGGCGAGTTTGCAGGGCTGTCAGATGAGGTGTCAAGAGATGATGAAGATGTCTACCAGGCTATTTTGAGTACCTACAAATATAGACAATGGTTCAGAAATATAAGGAAAGAACCAGGTCAGACTTATGTTGAGTTTGAAAGAATTAAAAACAGCAACTACGATAGATGGGTACAGGATCAGGCAGGGGTGTTTAGCTCTGAAAGACTAATGAAGTTACAAAAAAAAAGTATCCCATTTATATTATTTGCTATTAGAGATCCTCTATATGAATCGACTCAATTTATTCCATTTCAATTGATATTCAGACATGAAGTAAGAGGGCCTTTAAAATTAATTAAGAAAAAGTTGATAGGTCAATAGTCAAAGATCTCACAGTTGGATTATGTATCTGGGGTGAGAGAAAGATTAAACAAGAGTAGGTGAATTAGCTGGACAACATCTGAAGGTGGCACAGCATCTAATGAAGCAAGAAGCAGATAAGAAATCTAAAATTCGTACATTTTCCCATGGGGATAAAGTATTGGTGCTGCTACCAGTGGTAGGAGATTGAAGCAAGGTTTAGTGGTCCCTATCAAATTGAGATGTTAAATCAGGTGAATTATTTGGTAAAGATGCCAGACAGGAAAAAAAAAATTATCGGGTATGTCATGTGAATATGCTGAAACCTTACTATGACAGGGAAAGGGAGCCAGAGAAACAGGTATTAGCTACTGACCCTCAAATACCAATCAAATCCAGTGATTCAGATTTTGATGTGCATCTTAATAATTTGAATAATGAGGAAGTCCTGAAAGAATACGATAGAGTATTAAGCAGAGAACTGAATTAAAAGACTTGTTGCAGCACTATGAGGATGTATGTAGAAATAGAATGGGGAGAACAGATACTATAGCACATCAGGTTGACATAGGGAATGCTGTTTTGATAAAACAAAACCCTTACAGGCTTAATCCTCTCAAAGCAGCTCAAGTACAGAAGGAAGTGGAAGCGATGCTCCAAGAAGATATCATCAAGCTGAATCAAAGTGAATGGAGTTCACTGATTGTGTTAGCTCCCAAACTTGATGGCACCCAATGATTCTGCGTAGATTACTGGAAGGTCAAAGCCATGACCAAGTCTGACTCATACCCAATTCCAAGGCTGGAAGACTGTGTAGAAAAAGTTGGACAAGCCATTTACATCACAAGTTGAGAGATAATAGGTACTGCAGATGCTGGAGAATCCGAGATAACAAGGTGTGGAGCTGGATGAACACAGCAGGCCTTTCTGATGAAGGGTCTAGGCCCGAAATGTCAAGCTTTCCTGCTCCTGTGATGCTGCTTGGCCAGCTGTGTTCATCCAGCTCCACACCTTGTTACATCACAAGTTGGACTTGGTTTGTGGTTACTGGCGAGTACCTTTGTTGGAGAGATTGAAAGAAGTTTCTGTGTTTGTAACCCCGAATGAGCTGTATCAATTTAAAATAATGCCCTTTGGAGTGAAGAACGCACCAGCCACTTTCAAAGACTGATGGACAGAGTTGTGGCAGGATTAACTAATTGTGCCATCTATATAGATGACATTGTGATCTTTAGCCATCCGTGGAAAGATTACATGGTGAATTTTGCAGAGCTCTTTGAAAGACTATGGGAGGCAAAACTGGTCATAAATTTATCAAAAACTGAATTTGCAAAGGCAGAAGTGACGTTCTTGGGGGCACTACATCGGACATGGGAAGGAGGTACCAAGGAATGTGAAGTTGCAGGCCAGTGAGAAATTTCCAAGACCATTCTCAAAGAAGGAACTGCTATGCTTTCCGGGGCTGAGTGGATTCTACAGGAAATTTGTACCAAACTTTAGTAGCTTGACAGCACCACTGATGGATTTCTTGAAGAAGAAGATAAAATTTCGGTGGAGAGAACAATGCCAGGAGACATTTGAGAATTTAAAAGCAGTGTTAACCACCACAACAGTTTTAGCACACCAAATTTCTTGAATCCCTTTAAAGTCACTATCAACGCCAGCGATATAGGGGTTGGAATTGTGTTGTTACAGGAGGATGATTGTGGAATTGAAAGGCCAATCGGTTATTTTTCAAAGAAACTCAATATCCACCACAGGATATATTCAATTGTTGAAAAGGAGTCATTGCGTTTGGTACTGGCCTTACAACATGTTGTGAACAATGTATCAGAGACGGTTGTGTACACTGATCACAACCCTTTGACATCTTTGGAAAGATTTAAGGACAAGAACATCAGACTATTTTGTTGGAGTCTTATGTTACAAGCATTTAATTTACAGACTGTACATGTTGCTGGTCACGAAAATGTTATTGTGGATGCTTTACTGTGGGTTTAGAAGAAACTGTTTATATAAGATAGAAATATTCAATGTTATATACGCATATAGAATTAGTATGAAATGAGTAACTCTAGATTAATGCATTATGGATTCAGTCATAATGGCATAAGATTTACAAAAAGAATGAAGCCATATTTTCAAAATGATGGTTTTTATTTCCTTAAGGAGGGGGGGTTGTTGTGAAGTTGGTGGAGTACTCGTGGATTGGAAGGCAGGATCATAGACTCCCTACAGCATGGAAACGAGCCATCTGGCCCAACAACTCCACACTGCTCCTCTGAAGAGCATCCCACTTGGACCCATCCCCCTACCCTTTCCCTGTAACTCTGCATTTCGCATGGCCAATCCATCTAACATACACACCCTTGGACACTACAGACAATTTAACACGGCCAATCCACCTAACCTGCGCATCTTTGGATGGCAGGTGGAAACTGAAGCTCCCAGAGGAAACCTAAGCAGACTCAGGGAAAATGTGCAAAGTCCTTACAGGCAATCCCCGAGGATGGAATTGTATCCAGGTCCCTAGCACTGTGAGGCAGCAGTGCTAGCCACTGAGCCACCATGCTGCCCCATGCCACCCTGCATGTTAGAATTTCTTTTTAAAATGATGGGGATGAAGAGTGTGTGGTCCCTTTAAGAGGTGATGTGCCTTTCTAAGCTTGGAGATAAAAATAGTTTGCAAGCAGCTGCAGATGTATAGACAGTTCTGAAATTGAAGCGTATGTATCAATTGGCCGTGTGCTTGGCAACTTAGGGTGTTTTGTTGTTAAGGCAACAAGCTTGAATATTAGCCAATTAATATAAACCAGGCACTTAAAGACTGAAAATCAATTGAATTTAAATCCAATTGTGTTGACAACCTAGGAGCAATCCAATTATAAGAAAATTGACAGGTCATCAAGGGTATATTAGAAGAAGGTTGCTGAAACTCAGTGTGAGAGTGTGCGTCTATTGGAAGAGTAAAATACTGGCTCCTGCAGAAATCTTTAAGCACCATCTAAAAGTTACTGCAGCACTTTAGCTAATATTCCTGATACAAGGATTCAATGGAAAAAAAAAATTCCTAACTGAAGAATAGTGGAAGAGGCATGGAACATTCTGGAAGATGCATCCTGATGGTAGTTTTGAGAGCCTAAGTTGTAACTTTTTTAAAAAAAATACCTTGGTTTATACATGTGGGACATGTATTTCACCCAAGGAGTGGTGAGCCTGTGGAATTCATTACCACAGGAAGTAGTTGATGCCAAAACATTGAATGTATTCAAGAGGTGACTAGATACAGCACTTGGGGTGAATGGGGTCAAAGATTATGGGGAGAAAGCAGGATGAGGCTGTTGAGTTGGATGATCAGCCATGATTGTGAAGAATGGCAGAACAGGCTTGAAGGGATGAATGGCCTCCTCCTGCTCCTATCTTCTGTTTTGTATGTTTCTATGTTATTGGAACAGCACACTATTAGAATTTTGCTTTATTTGGGAATAGTCAGTAATTAAGGGGGAATTGTTTGGTTTGATAGTTCTGTTAATTTGATCACTGTTAGAGTTAGACAAATAAATTGTTACTTGTTGCTTCTAAAGTGAGTGTCATGGATGTCATTTCATTTAACTATTCCCTCTGTAACAGGAGGTAATAGCATAATGGTGGTATTACCTGGGTCTCTGAATTAACAATCCAGTAATGTTCTAGGGAGATAAAAGGTACTGCAGATGCTGGAGAATCCGAGATAACAAGGCGTGGGGCTGGATGAACACAGCAGG
>JAHRHZ010000222.1:1104184-1117164 GCA_024137785.1 Ginglymostoma cirratum
TAGCTGTGGGAGTCAGTGGGCTTGAAATGGACATCTGTCTCTAGGTGGTTGCCCGAGATGGAGACAGAGAGGTCCAGGAAGGAGAGAGAAGTGTTAGAGATGGTCCAGGTGAACTTCAGGTTGGGGTGGAAAGTGTTGGTGAATTGGATGAACTGTTCGAGCTCCTCGTGGGAGCACGAGGCGGCGCCGATGCAGTCAGGAACAGCAAATCATATTCAGCCTGGGAACCCTGCAGCCCAATGGCATCAATGTGGATTTCACAAGCTTCAAAATCTCCCCTCCCCCAACCGCATCCCAAAACCAGCCCAGCTCATCTCCACCTCCCTAACCTGTTTTTCCTCTCACCTCAAGCCACACCCCCATCTCCTATCTACTAACATCATCCCGCCCCCTTGACCTGTCCGTCCTCCCTGGACTGACCTATCTCCTCCCTACCCCCCTACCTACACTCACCTTTACTGGCTCCATCCCCGCCTCTTCGACTTGTCTGCCTCCTCTCCACCTATCCTCTCCTCTATCCATCCTCTATCCGCCTCCCCCTCTCTCCCTATTTATTTCAGAACCCTCTTCCCCTCCCCCATTTCTGATGAAGGGTTTAGGCCCGAAACGTCAAGTTTTCCTGCTCCTATGATGCTGCTTGACCTGCTGTGTTCATCCAGCCCCATGCTTGTTATCTCGGATTCTCCAGCATCTGCAGTACCTTTTATCCCTTTACCAGGATGTTGTCAGGAATGGAGGGTTTGAGTTATAAGGAGAGGCTGGATAGGCTGGGACTTTTTCATTGGAATGTAGGAGGTTGACTGGTGACCTTATAGAGGTTTATAAATTAATGAGGGATATAGATAAGGTGAATGGCAAGTGTCTTTTCCCCAGGGTGGGGGAGTTCACGACCGGGAGCACATTTTTAAGGTGAGATGAGAAAGATTTTAAAAAGACATGAGGCACAACTTTTTTACATAGGGAGTGGTTTGTGTGTGGAATAAACTTCTAGAGGAAGTGGTGGATGTCGTACAATTACAACATTTAAAAGCCATTAGGATAAGTACATGAATAGGAAAGGCTTGGAGGGATATGGGCCAAGAGCAGGCAGCTGGGACTAGTTTAGTTTGGGATTATGGTCAGCATGGACTGGTTGGACTGAAGAGTTTGTTTCCATGCTATACAACTCTATGACTTTGTGCCTTTTATTTGTTCACAGGGTGTGGGCATTGCTGTCTGGGTCAGAATTTATTGTTCATCCCTCACTGTTAAGAGTCAGTCATATTGTAGGGCTGAAATCACATGTCGGCTAAACCAGGTAAGGACAGCAGATTTCCTTCCCTAAAGAGCATCAGGGAATGAGATGAATTTGTATGGCAATTGACAAGAGTTACATTGGACATTGAGCCCAATTAAGGGCTCGGTATTTTAGGACAGCCTCAGTGAGGATCATGATTTGTTGTAGAAATAATCTTGGTATCAGGTTTCCTGCTTGGGATTGAAAATCATGCCCAAATGACATTGGAATAGAAACACAAAATACCAGAAATACTCAACAGGTCAGTCAACATCTGGGGAGAGATGACAAAAGATAATATTTCAGGTTAGTGATCTTGTGTTAGAAACAGAAATCGTTGAAGCTTTAATAGGTTTAAAATCAGTGCAGTGCCAGAGAAATGGTGGCAAAAGATGAATGTAAAAGGAGCAGTTTGAAGGTGCAGGTGTGATTACATGGCAAATGTGATGATGGTGCAAAACAAAAGGAGAGACTTACGTCACAGTGATAAATTACTGAAATATTGAGGGCAGATAAATCACTGCAGTTTAGAATAAGAAAAGCAAGGACAAATTAATCTCAAATAAAGTATAAACGATAAATTTGGCAAAATTCTATGGCCTGAAACATTATTTGATTTTATTTCAGATTTTCAGTATTTTGCTTTTGCTTGAAGGTTGACCATGGTCTTGCTCTCTAATCATCACTTGGTTCTACCCTTTCTCATTCTAATTTTTTTCTTTTTTTTTCACCAAGATGTGCCCATCTCAGGTTGTATTTGAAGCTGAGTGGCTTAAGACCATTAGACATAGGAGCAAAAAATTGGCCATTCAGCCCATCAAGTCTGTTCCACCATTCAAAGAGATCATTGTTGATCTGATAATCCTCAACTCCACTTTCCTCCGTTTCCCCATAACCCTTGATTCCCTTACTGATTAAAAATCTGTCTATGTAAGAAATGGCTAATTGCCAACTGAGGGAAGTTATGAGTCAATCACATTGCTGTGTCTGGAGTTACATGTTAGCCAAACCAGGTAAGGACAGCAGATTTCCTTCCCTAAACATCATTAGTGAACCAGATGGGTTTTTACAGCAATCAGTAATGGATTCATGGTCATCATTAGACTCTTAATTCCAGATATTTTATTGAATTCAAATTCCAACATCTGCTGTGGCCGGATTCAAACGCAGGTCCCCACAACACTGTTTGTTTATATTGATCAATAGTCCAGCGATGATACCACGAGGCCATCGTCTTCCGGGTTGAATGATTCTGGTCTGTGTTAGCGTTTCACAGTGTGTTACACACTGCTAGTGTGTGTTTCTCAGTATCTCCCTGAGTGACATACTCCTGGAGTGTGCTACTCTGTTTCACACTGGATTACATACTCCGAGTGTCAGTTTCACAACTGACAACAAACTAGTGGGATGCAGTGGCAATTAATGTTTCAAACATTGTTTTTTTTGAGGTTCATTTAATCTCCCATCTCCAATGACTGTCAGTTTGCGAAAGAAGGCTGTTGTTTTTAAAAGAGTCACACTGTGACACCATACATCAAACCCCTATTCCCTTTCCATCACTGCAATCAGGATAGTGATCTGGATGACAGATGTAACAGTGAGGAGCATTTAAGGCTCATATGCAGAATACAGACTGTCTCCCTTAACAGTGCCTGGTCTATTACATCAAACCCTGCAGTCCCAGCCTGCAAATGGAGAGTGAATTTCTGTTTAAAAATGAATAGGTTATTTGAGCAGTGAAGGATCACAGCCTGGTTTGGTAATCTGCTGTAAAAACAGACAAGAGTAAAGGAAGGAACCTGCATTTATATGGTATCATTTGCAATCTCAAGAAATTCCAAATATCATTTCAAAAAAGAACTGATTAGTGGTATTTAGTCACATTTTAATGTAGGAAACATAGCAAGCTCCAGTGTGATAATAACTGGATAATGGGTGGAATCAATTGCTGCAGACCGATATACAACTGAGATGGACATCAGGACCCTGCAGAAGCCTTGTGTGTCTGACTCTGAGTTTATTGCCTAATCTAAAAGATGGCACGTCTAACAATGCTGTACTTCCTGAGTGCTACACTCTCGACCCAGAATGGAATTATGAACCTGAAACCTATTGACTCTGAGGTGAGAGTGTTACCCACTCAGCTACAGTTGACACATTTCTATAAATAATATAAAAATATACAAACTGCATAGATGTGTCTTAAACATTCCTCACTGTTAGATCTGTCATCCAGATCACTGTCTTGATTCATACAATTCCTTGCTCCTTTGTTAACAGGGAAATGGAGTAACCCCTGTTAAACACACAGCAAGATCCCACAACTGGCAAAGTGGTAACTGAGTGATTTTTCTTTGTTCACCTGTTGTGCGAGCTGAGTCAGAGTATGTGGAATGACAACAGCCTGACTGAGAACACCAAACTGTGCGCCATAGAGCAACTGCTTGCAGACAATACTGTGTCAGAGCAGTGGGAGGCTCTCAATGAGGAATAGTGACAGGGCAGTTCAAATACTTTCCTCTAAAGACAAAGGGTGGACCAAGACCAGAATTAATTCTTAGATAGACTTAGACTGGAATGAACAATTAAAAAAACTGTGTCAATGGATTATGATTTAGGCTTAACTAAGTAAAAAAAAAAGATAACCAGGAGTGGTGCTACACAATATTTTTTACTGTAATTTACTAAGTTTAACTCTTCATTTTTTAAAAAAAGCATCAATGTTAAACTTCAATGCATATCATGTACTCCTTCGAGTGTTGTTTTGATCTTTTATAGAAGATTTTTGGTTGATCTCAGTGACAGGCTGACTGTGAATCCTAGTGAGCTTTGACAGGGAGGCAGATTCCACATGGTCAATCTGATATCATGTCCCTTCACAGTATCATCAACAGTTTAAAATTACTCCACAGATTGTCGGAAAACTCCCAGATTGGAATAAAGTAATTCAGGAGAAACCTCTTCACCCAGTGTGCATGAGAATGTGCAACTCATTGCCTCAGGGAGAGGTTAAGATGAATAACATGGATACATTTCAGGGAAATCTGGATAAATACACAAAGGAGAGCGATATAGAAGGATACACTAATGCTGATAGAATGAGATGGAGATGGGTGGCTTGTAGACCAGAAATACCAGCACGGACCTGTTGAACCAGATGGGCCTGTTTTGGTACATTCCATCTCATAAAAATGAAAGTCATTTTAACTCAAGGTCGACATATCAGATGGATATATTCCGGTAATTATCATTTTGCCATTGAAACTTATAAGGGGCAATTTTTCATTCCAAACCTTGAAGACTTCACCACAAACAGAACGGAATCTTTCAAACAGAATCACATTACAATGGACACTTAGGGACTATCGTCTATCAGTTTCTAAACCATTTTCCTGCACTTTGTAATTCACAAAATTAATTTTTTTTCCTACTTAGTGAAACTCATGAGTCGTAAAAAACAAAGCTGCACCTCCAGTTATGAATGGACTCTGTGACTCAGGAAGTTGCACAATGTTCAGCTTAGACTTGAGCTTCCAATTTCATGGAAAAAAAACACATCTGTCAGGAAAAGTGATATAGATGTGTGATGTGCTTTAACCTCAGAGACTATCAAACATTTTTTCCCTAAAAAGAGTTCATGTTAAAGAGGCTGCCCTGACTTCTCGCTTGTGGGAAGATATAGAACTCTAAGGATTTTAAAAGAGTTGTTTAGTGATGATGTCACGTATTCCTGCAACAGCATCTCCAGACTATTGCAATGCCTTTGACCACGAGGAAACTTTACTTAGTCTCAGAAAGAGCCCCTGCTTATTGACCACATCTTAACCAGACCTTCCACATTCTCTCGTTCATCCCTAAAGTTGCTCTCATAACCTCAGCTATTTCTTTAAAGCCTGAAGGGTTTAGGCCCGAAATGTCAAGTTTTCCTGCTCCTATGATGCTGCTTGACCTGCTGTGTTCATCCAGCCCCATGCTTGTTAACTCAGTTTACTCTGTAAGTTGTGTATACCATCTACAAGATGCACAGCAGCAAGTCACCAAAGATCCTTAGACAGCACCTTTTCTGAAGAAGGGTCCCGACCCGAAACATCAGCTTTCCAGCTCCTCTAATGCTGCCTGGCCTGCTGTGTTGCTCCAGCTCAACACTGTGTTACCTTCCAAACCCATGCTCACTTCCAACTAGAAGGATAAGGGCAGCAGATACATGGGGACACCACCCCCTGCAAGTTCCCCTCCAAACCACTCACGATCCTGACTTGGAAATATATCACTGTTCCTTCACTGTTGCTGGGTCAAAATCCTGGAATTCCCTCCCTAAGGGCATTGTGGGTCAACCTACAGCATGTAGACTGCAGCAGCTCAGCAAGACAGCTCACCATCGCCTTCTCACCATAACTCCTTCAACACCATAATTCCAAACAAGCCCATCTCCAAACTGTGGGGTAGTAGGAACTGCCGATGCTGGAGGATCTGAGATAACACGGTGTAGATCTGGATGAACACAGCAGGCCAAGCAGCATCAGAGCGGCAGGAAAGCTGACGTTTCAGGTCGAGACCCTTCTTCAGAAAAAAACTATGGGATCTAGGTCTCTGCTCCCTTCTGTGTAACTGGACACTTGACTTCCTGACCAAGGAGCAATTTTTCATTCTAAACCTTGAAGACTTCACCACAAACAGAAAGGACAGGTGACAACACCTCCTCCACAATAATCCTCAACACTGGTGCCCCTCAAAGCTATGTATGCAGACCCTTACCTTCCTCCCTATACATGCATGACTGTGTGTCCAAATTCTGCACAAATTCCACTTACAAGTTTGCTGATGGCACCACCGTTGTGGGTCAGATCGCAAATAACAATGAGATGGAGTACAGGAAAGAGACTGAGTGCATAATGGTAAAGACATCAGTCTCTCTGTCAACATCAGCAAAATGAAGGAGCTGATCATTGACTTCAGGATGTGGCATGGAGGACACGCCCTTGTCTGCATCAATGATGCTGAGATGGAGATGGTTGGGGCCATCAAGCTACTAGGGGTAATGATCACTAACAATCTGTCCTGGTCAACCAACATTGGTGCAATGGTCAAGAAAGCACAACAACATTTCTACTTCTCAGGAGGCTGAGGAAATTTGGTACGTCCATAAAGATTTTTATAGATTTTTATAGAAAACATCCTATCTGGATGAATCACAGATTGGTATGGCATCTGCTCATCCCCAGACCGTGAGAATCTACAGAGAGTAGTGAGCACAGCCCAGTCCATCACAAAAACCAGCCTTCCTTCCACTGACTCCATTTACACTTCCTTCTGCCTCAGGAAAGCAACCAACATAATCAAAGACCCCTCCCACCCCGGTTATACTCTCTCCCACCCTATTCCGTTGGGCAGAAGATGTAAAAGTTAATATACACATATCAACAGATTCAAGATCTGCTTCTTCCCCACTGATATCAGACCTTTTAATGGACATTTTAAATGTTATTGTTGATCTCTCTCTGCACATTCTTGACAGCAGTGACATTGTAACCTACACTTTGTTCTGTTACCCTGACACACTTGTACAGTACGATCTGTCTGTTTAAGCACATAAGACAACACTTTTCACTATATCTTGGTACATGTGACAGTAATAAATCAAATCAAGGGGAACAAGGGATGGACAATAAATGCTGACCTAGTCTATGATGCTCACATTTCCAGACTGAATAAAAAAAATCCACAATGTCCAAATATTGCTGCAGTTTTGAGCTCTGCTTTCATTAGCGAAGGACACTTTGACCATCTCTGATCGTCCTGTGATGTAATGAGAGAAACTTTGCAGTATTGTAAGTGATTCCACTTTGACCTCTATTAGGGTTAACGATGCTGCTTGCACCTTTACCTGTTCCACACGATCGAGCTAACAATTGACGTTTTTTTTTAACGGAACAAGTAAAGTTGTTCCAGGTCAATGAGAAGAAGCAGAACTTTTTAAATTGGCCCTTTGGCTTTTCGAATGGGAGCTTTTGTTCTTTTGCAATATTCATATATTCATCTGTCATTCCTATAATCACAGAATCACAGATTCCCTACTATGCAGAAGGAGGCCATTTGGCCCATTGTGCCTGTGCCAACTCTATTATCTGGTGCCATGCCCCCACATCCCTGTGCACCATCACTGCGCAAAACAAACCCAGCGCAGTCTGGAATGCCTCAACTGAAGTTACCTCCACTATGTTTCCAGACTGTGCATTCCAGACCCTAACTACTTGCTTTCGCACATCACAATTGCTTCTTTGCAGTTCACTTTAAATTTATGCTTTCTCAATCTTTTACAAGTGGAAACTGCTTCACCCTGTCTACTCTGTCCAATCCGCTCATGATTGTGAAAACCTCAATCAGAGTAATCTCTTGTCTCGCTCTCTGCAATCTTTCTCTCCTCTGTCTTTCTCAGTCTCACTCTCTCAATCCCATTCAAATCTAAAGCACCGTCTGAAACCTCAAGATGTCCCAAACTGATTTCATGGCTGATTGAGAGCTTTTTAAAAAGTCAGTCATTGAGGAAATGTAACAAAACGCATGCAGCCAATTTGCACACAGCACTAAGCCAATGGTCAGATCATTTGTTTTAGCCTGGGGTGCTTATTTAGGGCTCTTGTGGTGCATGGCAATGTCCCTACTTCTGAACTAGGTGGCCTGGGTTCAGAGGTTTGTAATATGATCTGATGCGCAGATTGATTAAAAAATATCTCACCTGACATTGTGGATGTGGTTTGCATAATTCTCAAGATTGAAATAAGCAGTCGTTTTTAATTGGTTGAGGGTATCCAGGAAATTGGAAAAGGCTGACATATGGAGCTGAGGCAGAGACCAGCTCATGATTTAATTGACTGACACAATAGACTCAAATGACAGAATGATCTCCTCCCTGTTTCTAGAGGGAGCCAGTTCGTGCGGGTTATAAGCAGAATCTGTTCTGCAGCCAGGTCCCTCTTCCAAGGGAGGTGTGGAAACCACTTTACAATGCAAGGCATGAACTGCTTTTGTGTCGCTCCAGCGCTTGTAACTTCTCAATCTTGACATTTAATTTACGAATATAAATCACTTTGGAGGCTGGTTAAGTATTGTAATATAGACTGAAACATGAGCTTGTTACATTATAAAGGAACAAATAGACCTGAGTGCAATTTGTAAATCGTAAATACATTTTCGCAACAAAGAAAACTCGATGTTTACACCAAACTTCAATCACTGGTGATTTCTTAGCAATTGCACCAAGATATCAACATAGATACAGTATTGCTTTGAATCTCATGCCCTAAAAGAGCCATTTGATTGAGCATTGCACATGCTGCTGCTCCCATTCTACCTCATTTCAAACTGTCAACATATCCTGCTATTCCTTTCTTCTTCGTGTACTTATCCAGTTTCTCCTTCATGCAGCTAAATTATTCACCTCAGGCCCTCCCAGTGGAAGTTAGTTCCAAGTATTAACATCCTTGTGATAAAGATGTTACCACCGAACTCCCTATTGGTTTCAATTATGACAAGTGTACTGTCTTATTCAGGATGAATGGGTGCCACTATCTAGGTCAGCATTAATTGCCCTTGAGAACGTGGTGGTGAGCTGCCTTCTTGAACTCCTGCAGTCCCTGGGGGGTGCAGGGACACCAACAGGGGCTCTTAGGAAGGGAAGATAACGGGGAATGCCTTGCTTTTATCAGACCATAAACAGAGAGGGACCTGAACTGCTGTGTCATGGGTACAATGATGCTGACCCTTTAGCACATTCGGTACAGCTTCAAGCCTCAATAATACAGACATTCAAATTAGGAGCAGAAAATAGGCTGTTCAAATCTGATCTGTCATAAGTCATCTGTTTGTGTGCCAATTGTTGCATTCCCACCTATCTCTTATTATCTTTGAATCCCTTTCCACCTTCAAAACATTCAATGGCCGCCATCTTCACTTCTTCCTGAGGAAGACTACAACAAAATCCGAAATTGCTGGAGAAACTCAGCAGGTCTGGCAACATCTAGAGAGAGAGAAACCGGAGTCAATATTTTGAGTCCAGTGACCCTTCACGAGAACTAACAGTAGCTAGGAAAAGGCATGGGGTGGGGTGGAGGTGGATATGCGTAAAGGAATGAGTGGAAAAGTGGAGATGGAGCCCAGAAGGAGAGAGAGGCAGTTGGGCAAAAACTGAGACGGTATAATGCTGTATGCAATTAGTGGCAGTGCCAATGCCATTGTTGTCAGACAAGGTACAAAAGAAAATACAAGGTACAATGTAACATTGTATGATGTCATTAAAGCCTTCAAAATCTGTTTTAGTTCAAGGCTTAACCCCAGTATAAACTGTGCAATATTTACTTGGAAAAACCAGGAGCCAAGGGAAGCTATTGATGTTTCTAATAATGATTTAAAATGCCTCACAGATAATTGCCGATAAAAGTCCTGGAAAGGAGAGCTCATACATGGCCACATTGTAGAGGTGCTGCAGGACGAAACCTAATCAGAATTTTCACATTCTAAAGAAGGCTTTACATTACCACAATTACTGCAGATTGAACTTTTCAAACATGATAGACATCACATCTGAGGAGACAGTGAATTTCCTTGGGGTTAGCCTACTGACTCTCAGTTAGTCCACTTTGTTGTAGGTACACCTTGTTGCAGGAGGATTTTACATAGGCACCAGCCCTGCACAGCCAGCAATGCTGAATGCCATGCTTGCTCAGGTGCAGTAGGAGATTTTTAGCTGACAGGAAGAAAGCCAAAAAAAACACACCACTCCACTCAGTAACTATTCAAGAAGGATATGCCACAATGACAAAGAGATGTTCATCTTGGGAGAAGAGGTAGTTCAACAACTGTAAATAGTGAATCAAAGCCAGTCAGGGAAATATATATGCTTTAGGTGCCAATGGAACAATGTCATTATTCGGTGCTCAAAAATTCATTTTCTGCAAAAACTTTAGCTTGCAATTGTGCTCATCAGCAACCTGTGGAAGAACTCAAGGCTCCTTTCAGTAAAGAGAAAGAGGACAAAACCATGGAACTTCTAGAGATACAGAATGCCTTGGTGTCACTGAAAGTCAAGCATCAAAAGGAGTTCCAACAGGTCAAATGAAAACAAAATCCTGTGCATTTGAGGTAACAAGGTGTAGAGCTGGATGAACACAGCAGGCCAAGCAGCATCAGAGGAGCAGGAAAGCTGACTTTTCGGGTCTAGACCCTTCATCAGAAATGGGGGAGGGGAAGGGGCTTCTGAAATAAATAGGGAGGGAGGGGGATGCAGATAGAAGATGGATAAAGGAGAAGATAGGTGGAGAGGAGACAGACAGGTCAAAGAGGTGGGGATGGAGCCAGTAAAGGTGAGTGTAGGTGGGGAGTTAGGGAGGAGATAGGTCACTCCAGGGAGGACGGACAGGTCAAGGGGGCAGGATGAGGTTAGTAGGTAGGAGATGGGGGTGGGGCTTGAGGTGGGAAGAAGGGATAGGTGGGAGGAAAGACAGGTTAGGGAGGTGGGGACAAGCTGGGCTGGTTTTGGGATGTGGTTGGGGGAGGGGAGATTTTGAAGCTTGTGAAGTCCACATTGATACCATTGGGCTGCAGGGTTCCCAAGCGAAATATGAGGTGCTGTTCCTGCAACCTTCGGGTGGCATCGTTGTGGCTCGGCAGGAGGCCCACTTTAGACATGTCGTCTCAGGAGTGGGAGGGGGAGTTGAAATGGTTTGCGACTGGGAGGTGCAGTTATTTGTTGTGAACTGAGCGCAGGTGTTCCACAAAGTGGTTTCCCTGCGCCTCCTGTGCATTTGAACTACCTCAAAGAAATTGCTGGTTTAAAAGCCAAGCTATTTGCAAAATTTGGTCTCCAGTATTGTCATAGCGTAAAGTCTTCTTTAGACTGTAAAAATTCTGATAAGACTTCATATCATGCCATAACTACAATGTGGTCCTGTATGAGCTCTCCTTTCAAGAGTTGATATTAAGCATTATCTGTGAGGCATTTTAAGTCATTTATACTGTTATGGACCAGACTAAATCCCCTCAAAGTATATTGAGAAGATAGTCTAGACCCTAACTTTTTCTTATTTTAAAGCTAAGTGTAAGGTATAGTGTTCTGGATGCAATTTGAGTGGTCAAACTACCAGGCTTGAAACAAAACACATTTTATACATAGAGAATAATTAAAATATGGGCAAAATAAAAAGAAAAGAAAAGAATTGGCTTAACTGTAACTCTATTGAAAATCTTAACAAAATAATATTAATTACCACTAATTAACTGTTCCAATATAGTAACATCCCATAAACATACCATTGGAAGTGGCAAATTCAGTAAAATAAATGGTCTCACGGGCAATTCTAGCACCACGAAAAGAACTCCAGCTTTTAGCTGTAACAGCGAGAGAGAGGAATAAGACCTTCCACATCCAGCTTCTAGAAACTGCTGAAATCTAAAACAAAAAAATCCTCGTTCTGTGGGAGGTTGACACCACCCATCAGGCTGCTTCTATTGTTCCAACTTTAAAAGAAACAAGGCCTCACAAGCTGTTTACTTTATAAGCTTTAGAGCAGACTACTTGACATCTTTGTCTCAATCTTTCCTTATTTAAAAAGAACACAGGACAAAATGCACCTCCTAAAGCTTTTGTCATAACAGAGGGGCCAATACCTTCCCTATCGCCTGGGTTATCCAAACATCAGTCACATGACATGATTACGTCCTGCAATTGGGAAGGCATGCCTTGTAGAATATTTACAAGTACGTTACATAGAGACAGTTACTGTTCTCCAGCAATTGCCACTGCAACAAGCTCAATGGATGAAGTTAAAAGTCTCTCTTTCACAGAATTATTCAAAGCTCCAGGATCACAATGAACTCTTAGCTGAGGAATATTTGTGGTGACTTTATGTTTGAAAAATGACACTTTTTGAGAAAGAGGAAGAAAACAAAAATCTTCTACTTAAGTTTACAGAGGATTATTATGGAGAAGCAAGTAGTTTATAAAAGATGAAGTTCACCTGCAGAATGAGGGTCAGCTTTTGAAAAAAGCCTCATAGTCACTCTGAGAAGTAAATGAATTTGCCACACAACGTGTAGACCACAAAGCTGTGTAGGGACACCTTTTGGTGCGGATGTCAATTTCCTCCTCAACATTGGTGCACTTTGACTTTTTTGTTGAAGCTTTGGGAGAGTTTGTGTTTACAGAGAAGCTGCAACCTTCTGCACTCTGACACTTACCTCTTCTGACCAGTGATGATGGAATATACACTTTCTATGTAGACTCCTCCAAGATAGCTGAGAATGAATGCTGTTAAATCTTCAAGTGAAACTGACGTGAGAGGGGTGTTAGGTGGAATGACAATGGGGCTGGGGGGGTGGTGGCGAAGGGTTTGGGAACTAGGAGTAAATAATCGAGGTTAAAAGCTCATATTTAAAAGGGGTACCAGTGAGGAACTGGAGGGGAGATGCAGAGTAAAGGGTTAACCATACATTGAGTCTAAGAATTATTAAGAGAGTGAACATGAGCACAACGTGCTATGTTACGCTGACATCAGACCGCAATGAATGGGAGGCTGAGTCTGAGATAACAAGCATGGGGCTGGATGAACACAGCAGGTCAAGCAGCATCATAGGAGCAGGAAAACTCGACGTTTCGGGCCTAAACCCTTCATCAGAAAAAATCATTTTTTCTGATGAAGGGTTTAGGCCC
>JAHRHZ010000222.1:1117564-1134103 GCA_024137785.1 Ginglymostoma cirratum
GGGCCTAAACCCTTCATCAGAAAAAATGATTTTTTCTGATGAAGGGTTTAGGCCCGAAACGTCGAGTTTTCCTGCTCCTATGATGCTGCTTGACCTGCTGTGTTCATCCAGCCCCATGCTTGTTATCTCGGATTCTCCAGCATCTGCAGTACCTTTTATCTCTGGGAGGCTGAGTCTGTTGGTTTCCAGAAGATGTCCTGTTTTAACTTCTTTCAAATAAAGCAATAAAGCTTGTTAATATTTACTTACAAGCGTGTTGAGCTGGGCCTACTAAAATATCCTTTGAATCGTGGAATGACCAGAATGTGAGTGCATGAGAAATAGTTTGATCCGGATGGAGATGGTTTGTGACAGCGATGAGATACAATGTTCACAATGACGATGCCAAAGACCATTTAGTTTTTACCATGCAGCACGTCAGCCCCATCAGAAAGGTCATGGGTTTCCTGATTGCCTTCGAACGGATTGTGTTCCACACATTTTTATTTATGAAGTGATCACACGCTTCACTGCTCGTCACAAATCTAATTATTGTCTCGTTTGGATTCCCCTGCCCCCCTACAGAAAGGTTGGTGAGAAATGAGCTGTTGATACCCTCCTGGATTGGAGTTCATTTTCACAGCGTCCTGCTATTTACAGAGCTGTCACCGTCACTGTCTGTGATTGTATACAGCCCAAGTCTGCCAACAGTAATGGTTTGATATGATTCCCTTTGTTTCTGCATCAACTGCATTCCATTCATGCTGATCGATTGTGTCCAGCCATGAAAAGACTCAAGAAGCTCAACACAAGCCAGGCTGGTTGGTTTGATCCAGCCCACCACCTTAGTCATCAGCTCCACTCCCCTTGTCGTGAAGCATAGCAATGCCTCTACTTCCTTGGAAAGCCACAGAAATTGTAAAGACTCTGACCAATGTTAAGAGATGCACCATAGAAAACATCCTATCCAGATGCATCATGGCAACTGCTCTGCCCAGGACCATAAGACACTACAGAGAGTTGTGAACACAGCCCAGTTCATCATGCAAACCAACCTTCCACCCACTGGCTCCATCTATACTTCTTGTTACCTTGGGAAGGCAGCCAACATCATCAAAGACCCTTTCCGCCCTGGTTACAATATCTTCCAACCTGTTCCATCGGGCAGAAGATACAAAAGCTGAAACACAGCTACCAACAGATTCAGGAACAGATTCTTCTGCATTGCATTAGACTTCTGAACAGACCTTCCAAATTTTAAATTTAAATTTGATCTCGCTCTTTTTGCACTTTCTCTGCAGCCACAACATTCTATTCCTTGCTCTGTTCTATTACCCTAATCAACATTTGTCACTCTCCCTCGGTACATGTAATAAATCAAATCAAATAAAAAAAAAGAACCGAAAGAGCTGCGGATGCTGTTCTGAGGAAAGGGTCACTGGAGCGGCAACATTAACTCTGATTTTAACTTCACAGATGCTGCCAGATCTGCTGGGCTTTTCCAGCAACTTCTGTTTTTGTTCCGAAAAAACAACAATCACTGAATCTGCAGTGATACTATTCACAAAGCATCAACTTGTTCAAGACTTCTTTCCTCCTTATACCCATGATATCTCCAATCTACAAGAACAAAGGCGGCAGGCACAAGTTACCTTGTAAATCACACACTATGCTGAACAGAACTATATTGCCGTTCCTTCACTGTCGTTGAGTCAAAAATCCTGGAGCTCCCTTTCTAACAGCACTGTACCTGCACCTCATGGACAGCAGTGGGTCAAAAAGAAGGTCACCACCATCTCCAAAGGGAAATTACACTGGCAGGTCGCCATCTTTCAGATAAGAATGAGGCAGTGATCCTGCCTGCCAACTTGGGTAGCTATAACTCATGCCAATGGCCTTTACTGGGGGAAGCACAGGGGTCTCTCATCAATTGCCAACCCTGTAGTCAGATGACCTAGCTGTTACCACCCATGCTGTTTGTGGAATCTTGCTGTGCAGTAAGTGTCTGCTGTCTTTCCTACACTATAACAGTGGGCGCACATATTGCAGCATTACTACAATGAGCATCTCATTGAGTGCCTTTCTCCAGCCTACATTCCATTCATACTCAGAACTTCTAGGCAAATTTTTTCTCCCATGGGATGTGGGTGCCAGTGGCAAGGCCAGCATTTATTGTCCATCCCTAATTACCTTCTAACTGAGTGCCTTGCTAAACCATTTTGTTAAGGGTCAATGTTATGAATATGAGTCTGGAATAACACAGTAGGCCAGACCAGGTAAAGAGGAACCTCTGAATTACTAGCATTGTGACATTACTGACATGTCACCAGCTCACATGGTCGTCACTGAACCATCTAGTTCTTAAACAGCAGCAATCCTTAGACTTTCAGTTCACCCTCAGTGCTGTTCGGGAGGGAGACCCAGGACCCAGCGACAGTGAAAGGACAGAGATATATTTCCAAATTGGGATTGTGCATGTCTTGGAGGGAAACCTGCAGATAGTGGTGTTACCATGTATCCGCTGCCCTTGTTCTTCAAGATGGTTGAAGTTGCAGGTTTTGAAGGTGTTATCGAAGGAACTTTGCTGAGTGTTGCAGTGCTTCTTGTACATGGTACACTCTGCAGCTACTGGAGAGAATGGACGTGGATGTGGTGCCAATCAAACAGGATACTTTGTAATGGATGGTGTCAAGTTTCTCAAGTGTCATTGGAGCTGCACTCATCCAGGCAAGTGGAGGATATTCCAACATGCACCTGAGTTGTGCCTTGTAGACTAATTGTGCCTAAATGATTATTTCTAGAATTTTCCCACCAGCAAATATTAAGCAGACTGATCTGTATTTGCTGGGCTTATCTCTACACTGTTTTTAAACAAGGATGTGTGCAGTTTTGGTCTCCTTACTTGAGAAAGGATATACTGGCACTGGAGCGGGTGCAGAGGAGGTTCACCAGGTTGATTCCGGAGTTGAGGGGGTTGGCTTATGAGGAGAGATTGAGTAGATTGGGATTATGTTCATTGGAATTCAGAAGACTGAGGGGGGGATCTTATAGAAACATATAAAATTATGAAGGGAGTAGATAAGATAGAAGTAGAGAGGATGTTTCCACTGGCAGGTGAAGCTAGGACAAGAGGGCATAGCCTCAAGATTAGAGGGAGCAGATTTAGGACTGAATTGAGAAGGAACTTCTTCACCCAGAGGGTTGTTAATCTATGGAATTCCTTGCCCAGTGAAGTAGTTGACGCTACTTCAGTAAACGTTTTTAAAGCTAAGGTAGATTTTTTTTGAACAATAAAGGAATTAAGGGATACGGTGAGAGCGCGGGTAAGTGGATCTGAGATCACAAAAAGATCAGTCATGATCTTATCGAATGGCGGAGCAGGCTCGAAGGGCCGGACGGCCTACTCCTGTTTCTAGTTCTTATGTTCTTATGATGTAATGCTTGTGGATCTCTAGTCCTCTGGCACCATCTCTAAGGCTAGGGAAGACTGAAAGATTGTGCAGTGTCTTTGCACTTTCCACTCTCACTTGCCTCAGTATCTCTGAATGCATTGCATCGAATTCCAGTGTCTCAACAACTTTAAATACTGGTAGCCTATGCAATTCTATTCCTCTTGCAACAGTGAACAACTTTGCATCGTACTACATGGTAGTACGTCTGCCAGATTTTTACCCACTCACTAGCTATATTTGAAAACTCCTTATGTCTTCTTCACAAAATACTTTCCCATTATCTTTCTGTCAGCTGTGTGAATTTAGCCACCATGCCTTCACTCCCCTCATCTGAGTCATTGATGTAAATTGCAAAAAGCCGAGTCTCCAGTCAGACCCCTGTGTGGCTCCTCAAATCACATTCTGACAGTCAGACAAGGACCCAATTATGCATACCTACGGTTTTCTAACAGCTGGCCAATCTTCTATCCGTACTAGTACATTACCCACTACATTACAAGCTATTATGTTTCTGCAACGACACTTGATGCATACTTTGTTAAATGCCTTCTGGAAATCCATGTACAGTATATCTACAGACTCCCCTGTATCTGCAACACATAATACTCCTTCCACTTCACAAAACCATGCTGATCCTTCCCAATGGCCTTGTGTTTATCTAAGTGCCCAGACATAATTTCTTCATTAGTCAATTCTAACACCTTCCTAATCAGAGAAGTCAGGTTAACAGGCCTATAGTTTCCTGATTTCTGCCTCCCTCCCTCCTTGACGAGGGAGATTATATTTGCTACTTTCTAGCCTGGTGAAACCTCATCCTTTTCCTGAATTTTGGAAATTACTTGGTCCACCTCATTTCTAAGAACTAGTGTCTTCCTTCTTGTTGGACTGGAACTATACTGCTGTCGGAAATTCTCCTGAACACAGTCCAGGGACTCTTGACCTTTTCTGTCCTTTACTCCACTACTATCCAAGTCTATGTGTGGATAATTCAAGTCCCCTATAAGTCCCCTAACTACTCTATAATTATTACATGTCCCTGTAATTTCCTTGCAACTCTATTCATTTCCATCCTTCCTAATAGTTGATGGCCAATAAATTACACCATAGCTTTTTGGCTCCAGCCAGATGCTCCCTATCCTTGAACCATCTGGGATGACTGCTTTCTTCAATTCAACATTCCTCTCCTTAATGGATGCTACCACTTTGCCCTTTTTTTCTCCTTTCCTTTCTCTCCAGAACACTGAGAATATCCAACACCTAGACCTGTCCTTTTTTGAACCTGGTCTCTATTATCTACACAACAACATACTTTAGCTTACAGTCTCTATCTGCAAATCGCAAAACGCCATGCATTCATATACGTGCACAGTCGCTGATTTAGATTTCAATAAAACAAAGAACTGTGGGGGCTGAAGATCTAAAACAAAGACAGAAGTTGCTGGAGAAGCTCAGCAGGTCTGGCAGCATCTGTGGAGAGAAATCAGAGTTAATGCTCCAGGTCCAGTGACCCTTCTTTAGACTTTCGTACTTTTTGCCTTACCCAATGGGAGGCAATGGCCTAGTGTAATTATCACTGGACTCTTAATCCAGAGACCCAGTTAACGTTCTGGGGACCTGGCTTCGTCCTGCCACGGTAGATGGTGGAATTTGAATTCAATAAATATCTAGAATTAAGAGTCTAATGATAACCATGAATCGAATGTTGGGAAGAACCGATCTGATCCATTAATGTTCTGTCAGGAAGGAAACTGCCATCCTTACCTGGTCTGGCCTACATGTGACTCCAGACCCACAGCAATGTGGTTGACTCTTAACTGCCCTCTGGGCAATTAGAGATGGGCAATAAATGCTGGTCTGGCCAGCAATGCCCTCATCCTGTGAATGAATAAAAAAAAATTACTCTGACCCCATTCACTGAGACTATAAGACAAGGTGTAGGTGCAGAAGTAGGCCATTCAGCCCATTGAGTCTGCTCCACCATTTATTGAGATGACATCTAATCTGATAATCCTTGACTTCACTTTCCTGTCTTTTCCCATAACCCTCAATTCCTTTGCTGATGAGAAATCTGCCTACCTTAGCCTTGAATATACTTAATGACGCAATCCCAACAGACTTCTCCAGTAAAGAATTCCACAGATTCTCTACCTTTTGAGAAGAAAAAACTGCTGCTCATCTCTGTCTTAAATGAGCGACCCCTTATTCTGAGATTATGCCCCAGTTCTAAACTCCCCCACAAAGTGAAACAAGCTCTCCATATCTCCCCTGTCAAGCTCTCTCTTATGTGTTTCGATGAGATCTTCTCTCATTCTTCAGAACTCCAATGAGTACAGGCTCAACATACTCAGCCTCCTGTCATAAGGGAACTTAACTTACCATTCAGAAAGTCCTTCATTGACTGTGAACTGCTTGGCACCATCTTGAGGTTGTGAAAGTGTTGTGAATGCTTGTTCTATCTTCCCTAAATGGCCGTAAATTCTTCAGGGAAGAATTGAGCATCAAGTGCTATCAATTCCTTTGCTCTTCAGTATCTAGAGTCAGGATCCTGGAATCCTTTGATAAGGAAACAAAAGAATGCAGATGGTGGAAATCTAATAAGTTGCAGGAAATGCTGGAGAACTCAGCAGGTCTGGCAGCAACTGTGGGAGAGAGAATTAATGTTTCAAGTCCGACACGACTTGTCTTTGGAACTAAGGGCTCCCTTGACATGCTGAGTTAAAGATTTTAATATTTATGGGCAGTCCGTAAAGTTTCAGATTAATGGAAGGTCTCAGACTGAGAAATAGTTGACCCTTGGGCTCTATTCCTTCATTAATTAAAGAAACAGTAAGGTTTGTTGAGGCACGGCTGGAATTACTGATGCCCCATGCAGGAGCTAAGAAATCGAAAGACGTTCTTTATATCTGCACAGGTTTGATATACTGAAAAAATAGAAGTTATGTTTCAAAAGACATAACACAAAAAGGGCATATCATGGCTTGAGGTTAGATATAAAATTTGATTCCTCTGTTGACGAGGTTGTCTCCCAGTCAGTGTGTTTTATCGTTTGCCATCATTTAGGCAGCTGCACTTGAAGAAGTATGATACAGTAATTGGATGGTAAGTGCGATACTGCATTTCAGTTCATTCTGAAGATCTGGGTTCAGTTTCCCTGATCCTCCCTCCACGTGCACTGATGACAAACTGCATCGTCTACACCAACTCTGCATCCTCTACCATCTGGAAGGACAAGGGCAGCAGATACATGGGAACACCACCAACTTTAAGTTCCACTCTAAGCCACTCACCTGGAAATGACTTGGAAATATATTGCCGTTCCCTCAGTGTCAAAGGGTCATGATCCTGGGGCTCACCGCACCGTGATTGTGCCTCCCCCCGCCGAATGGATTGCAGCTTTCAAGAAGCCCTATCAGCATCCTGGTGGGCTGGCACGGTGGCTCAGTGGTTAGCACTGCTGCCTTGCGGCACCAGGGACCCAGGTTCAATCCCACCCTTGGGCAACTGTCTGTGTGGAGTTTACGCATTCTCTCAGCGTGTGCGTGGGTTTCCTCCTGCAGTCCAAAGATATGCAGGTTAGGTGGGTTGACCACAGGAAATGCTGGATTTGAGGGATAGGGATAGGAAGGCACAGGTCTGGGTGCGATGTACTTTGGAGGGTTGGTATGGATTGAATGGCCAGCTTCCACACTGTAGGGATTCTCAAGGGGCAACTAGGGATGGACAACAAATTTTGCACAGCCATGAAACCCATATCCCATGAATGAACATAGAAAGAAAGTTTGAGGTGAATCAACAATAGGAAACAACTCACAATCCAATGCAAAGTGGCATTAACTGTGGCTTAGCGACAGTAAAATCAAGGTCAGCTTAGGAACAGCAATTAAAGGATTAAAATTGTGAGATCTAATTTTCTAGCTTGTGTTTCCTGGAGCTTTAGAAATTGAGGAGATGATTTGATGAAGTTGTCTGGAACGATTAACGGATTGTGAAGGTTTTTGGAATCTGCGCAAGAAATCTTTGAGCTAATGAAGAACTTGTGTTGAAAAACCTTTAACCGATTTGATAGGATTGATATGGAGAAGCTTGCTTCTCTTCTCCAGTGTCATGAACCAGTAGGGAGTCAAGAATCCTCCTCGGGACTTTCTGTTTGGCAGTTGGATGATTGCGCTGTTACAATGGGCATGATGTGTGACCAATGGTTGGAGATTGGGGGGGTGTGTGGTGGGGGTGCGGGGGCAGAGTGAACAGGTCATGTGTTCAAACCTCCAAAATGCATTGAACCTGAGGTGGCAAACACCTAGATCGAGTGCAACCTCTTTATCTTGGAGCAGAAGGAAGCTGTCATCATGATTGATTGCACCTGCTCAAAGACCACAAGCTCCTGATCTCGGCTCCTGGAGGTTATTATGCCTGATAGCTCTGTGAGCACCCTGGTGAATTTAGCCCACTGCTCCATCTTTCTCAGACCCTCAGACCTAGAGCTACGTGGGGTTATAAATCATTGCTCTGTCAGGACTGCCACTGCTGACTTCTGCTCCTGCTCTGAGCCAATGTAGAGAAATGCCCATTTATCTCAGATTCCACAGGAGAGCAGTCCATTCGTACAGTTTCATTCCAATTCCAAGCTCAGACTGTGTCTCCACAGCAGCTTTTGGCTCAAACCTCTGATGTGCAATAAATGTACAGTTTTAATTCAGCCTGTGTGGTAAAATGCTGATAAAACATTTCATGGTTGGCAGGCAACTAGCAACTTAGAACATTTGAGCTGCACTTTGTGCTTTCAACAATATTAAGATAACGCTCAGATTTTTACCTCCATCTTCAAATAATCTCTATGTTTCTCTCACTCTCGTATGGTAATGTTCATTTTATTTATTGAATATGCCTTTAGTGTTCTTTTCTGGTGACTTCTACGCTCACCACGGTAAAATAAAGGAACAGGAAAAGGCTATTCGGCTCCTTTGGTCTGATAAAAACTTAGAAAATAGGAGCAGGAGTTGGCCATTTGGCATTTGTTGTCGATACTGTTATGTATGAAAACCTACTGATGGCGAGAAAGTGAATTGATGTTTCAGACTGATCATGATACGATGAAAATTCATTGGCCAAAAATCTCATCTCAGATGTTTTATAGCACGGGAGGAGGCTATTGAGCCCATTATGGCTGCACTGGTTCATTAATTAAGCTCCATAACCCAGTACCAATCTCCTGAATTTTCCCTGAAACCCTTGCACTTTATTTTTATCTAAATAATCATTCAATTCCCTCTTGAAAGACTCAATTGAGCCTGTCTCAACCATATTTCCAGGCAGTGCCTTCCAGACCCTAACATCACATTTTTCGCACATCACTCTTTCTTCTTTTGCAGATCACTTCAGATCTATGCCCCTCTCATTCTTGTGCCTTTTATGAGTGGGAACAGCGTCCCCCTGGCCAGCTCAATCGTGACTTTGAAAACCTCAATCAAATCTCCTCTCAGCCTTTTTCTCTCCAAGCAGAACAGTTCTGGCTTCTTCAATCGATCCTCATTACTGAAGATTTTCCTTCCTGGAACCATTCTTGCAAACTTCCCCTGCCCTGCCTCCTGTGCATTCACATCTTTCCGATAATGTGATGTCTACAACTGTACACATTACACCGGCTGAGGTCTAAGAAGGGGTTTTGTACACTGGCCAGAATATCCTACGCATTCTTCTCAGGATTCTGTCAGCACAAACATGGGCAGGAAACATACCCCACCCCCCATACCAGAAACCAACATAAGCAGGAAGTCCCATGTGTATATCAGATACTCCAGTCATTGCCAGTTGAGCTTTCATTTGAATCACTTCCTGGGGCAGCAAATTTCCAGCCCCTCGGAATCAATCAGAGGCTGCCAGAAACCGTGTTCCACAGTGCCCCGCAGCATGGCGGTGACACAGTAATCCAGAGGTCAAAGGGCAGCAGGCATGGTAGGTCACTTACTGGGGGATGGTTTGGGATCATTGAGTGGGACACATAATACGAGTTGATGAATGGGTTGGGGGGGGGTGGGGGTGGGGGGTAGTGGTTTAGAAGAAATGTTTGGGAGCTGGCTTTCATTCTTTCTCATCACCCCCAGATTGGGGATGATCGAGGTACATCCTCACCTCCACTCTGTGGCCCTCTGCAATCCAGCATTTCGCTAGCCGTCCTGATCATGTGCTGTACCTGTGTATCATCATCTTGCCCACCGGAATGCAATTAATCATGACAGTGACGTCAAGGCATCCTTATCCAGCCCAGACTGTAACGTTTGTGGTAGTCTGCCTGAGGTCAACCCATCTTTTTGTTCATTTTTTTGGCATTGCTGACGAGGCCAATGTTTGTTGTCTATCCCTGACTGGCCTTGAACCAAATTTCAGATGGCAGCTAATCCCGCACCTGTGTCCCCAATCCCAAACCTGTGCCTCCAATCCCAAACCTGTGCCTCCAATCACAAAAGTGTGGACCCATCCCAAAGCTATGACACCCCAATCCCAAAGCTGTGCCCAAAATCACAAAGCTGTGCCCCAATCCCAAAGCTGTGCCCCCAATCCCAAAGCTGTGCCCCAATCGCAAAGCTGTGCCCCCAATCCCAAAGCTGTGCCCCAATCCCAAAGCTAGGACACCCCAATCCCAAAGCTGTGCCTCCAATCCCAAAGATATGACACCCCAATCCCAAAGCTGTGCCCCCACTCCCAAACCCGTGACTCCACCAATCCCAAAACTGTGCCTCCAATCTCAAAACTGTGCCCCCAATCCCAAACCCATTACCCTCCAATCCCAAGCTGTGCCCCCACTCCCAAACCTATGACTCCTATTCCCAAAGCTGTGCCCCCTCATCCCAAAACCTCAGCTTCCAATCCCAAACCTGTGCCTCCAATCCCAAACCTGTGACCTCCCCAATCCCGAAACCTGTGCCACCAATCCCAAACCTGGGTCCCCAATCCCAAACCTGTGACCCCCCCCAATCCCAAAGCTGTGTCCCCAGTCCCAAAGCTGTGTCCTCCAATCCCTAACATGTCCCTCTAGAAAGTCCCTTTCAGCAGCACTGAGTCAGGGAATAGTTGGGTGTGAATGGACTCCACTTGTATTCAGTCCAGGCAATCCTCCCACCTTGAAGTGTCAGATCTCCACATTATAGAGCAGTTACAGAGTCATAGAGGTCTTCAGCACAGAAAAAGGCCCTTTGGCCCATCAAGTCTGCACCTGATAAAAATAAGAACTCAACAATTTGAATCCCACTTTCCAGTGTATGATGACTTCGCAAATGCAATGATGCTTTAAAGGTGATTACCTCGAAAGCAGGCCTCAGCTCTAGGTATTAATGAGTTTTCCACTCATTGCCCTGATGTGGGAAAGTTCTGGAAATTATGCTAGTTTTCTGTGGCTCAGAAGCACGACTCAGCATGTTTTAAAAGTTGCTTCATATCAAAAGTATTTCACAAACATAAAAGCTGAGTGATGTGCTCCAACAAAATTATGAAGCGATTCAGTATAATTCTTGAAATTTATTGTTACTGTTCTTATTTGTCCTCTCATTCGCTACTCAACAGACCTCCCTCAGATCATTTACACTCCCCAGACCCTGGTCTAATGACGTCTCTCATCCCAACACCTGGTAAACCCCAGCTACCTGACAAAACCTAGTCCCAAAGGGACCCAATACCTCTTCCCAGGGCACTGGACAAAGTTCCCTCTGATCTGGATTAGCAAATAGCCATTGGAATTGTCCACGCCAATCAGTGTACTGACGTGGAATGGTGAAACATCCACACATGAAGGTCACTGCTGTGTTTGGATCTTAGAGGCTGGTGAAGGGGAAGAAAGACTGGGAACACCATTGTCTGTACCTCCTTTCCCTTTGTTTGACACTACACCCCAACTCCAGACCCTAACACCCCTTCCCTCACTTCAGTGTCTTAATCCCTCTCTCCCACTCCAGACCCTAATCTCCATTCCCCCACTCTACACTCTAAACCCCCTTCTCAATTCTCCAATTCCCCCTCCCGCTGCTCCATACCCTGATATGCCTCCCAATCCAGTCTCTAATCCCCTTTCCCCACTCCACACCCTATTCCCCCCCACGCTCCAGATCCTAATCCCTTCACCCTACTCCAGTCTCTAATCTCTCTTTCCCAACTACAGGCCCTAATCCCCTCCCCCAAGTCTAGACCCTCATCCCACCTGCCCCCCCACCCCAGACCTTCATCCCACTCCCTCCAGTCCAGACTCTAATCCTGTGTCCCCCACTCCAGACCCTAATCCCAATTCCCCCCACTGCAGACCCTAATATACCCTTCTTCCACCAATGCAGACTCTAATTCCCCATCTTCCCAGTCCAGGCTCTAATTCCTAATCACTCCAGACTGAAATCCCCCCTCCCCACTATAATAATCCTCTCTCTAAGGTTTTGGAGTAGATTTGTAGCTTGGGTTGCGGATGTTGTTGTTGGTTGGCCCGCCGAGCTGGTTCGTTGTTTCACAGACGTTTCATGGCCCTGCTGGGTAACATCATCAGTGCAGCCTCCGATGAAATGCCATTGTCTTTTCCTGCCTGGTTTTTAAACTCTGGAGTCCGTTGAGCTGTATTACCTCAATTCCGGTTTTCCTTTACAGTAGAGTGTATATAGGATCATAGATCTCGACGAGCCCACCAACCACAATAATCCTCTCTATGCCAATGGATGGAGTATTTCTGATGATTTCGGTTAACGTCTCAGATATTATCTGCCTTATTTAATGGGAAATAGAATTGCTTGCGAAAGGGCAGCAGGCAGGAGTGCCTGTCTAAGGGATAGCAATGCATGGAGAAGGAGAAGGCTAACTGACAATGCAGAGCAGCAACTAGTTAGCGCAGAATCATTTCCAGTGCTTGCTGCTTTAGAAAGGGGCTCAGTGGCAATGATCTCAATTTATTGAACTCAACATTCAGGGCAGAAGGCTATAAAGTGCTTCCTTGGAAGATTAGACTCTGTTCTCTTTATGTTGAGCTTCATTGGAACAGGATGCTTTTGTCTTTATTTAGATCACAAATTATAAAGTAAATCAATTTTGTTCTGGGGCCTCTTACCATCTCTCTAACCTTACATATAAAGGGCACTTAATCAGAGCGTACAAAGTACATGTGCTCACCAAGGCTAGTTGTAAAATGGAACAGGTTCAAAATAATGCAGCACGCCTTTAAGTCATTTGAGGAAGGCTTGGGAAGGACAATACAAACTGCCCATCTTTCAGCTGCTGAAATTGAACCTAATGCCTTGCATTTACTCCCTGGACACTTTATAAAAGTTTTTTGAATGGAAACTTCAAGTAATTGAGCTTTTTTTGAAAGAAATTGTGTTTTGAGAACTATTCAAAGCATGTTTAAATGGAGCACATTGACATTGTTATCTCAGCAGATGGAAGGACACAGCAAATTCAAAAGCTGCGTTATCTCCCACGGCAACACAAAAACCAGTCATTATGATGTCTTCATCTTGAGAATGCCGGCTGCTAAGCAACCAGCCCTTGAATAGATGTTGGACCAGCTCAGTGTTTGCTGTTTAATGCTGATTGACAAAGAACAGAAACTGTAACATGGGAAGCAAGAGCTGCGAGACTCAATGGGGCAAGTGCAAAGTACTGCAGATGCTGGAAACCTGAGACAAAAGCAGGAAATGATGGAAAACCTCAGCAGGTTCTGGTACCTTTGGTGAAGACGGAAAGGCAGAGTTAACAGGTGGAAAATTACAGTAGTGCAGGAAAGATGGAGAAGGACAGCTTGACGTTTCCCAGGGAGAACAAGTTGGCAGTTTGCCTTATGACTGCTTAGAAGTGCCATGGGGCACTGCTGGAGTGCTAATCAGGCTCCTCTGGAGACTTTAGCCCCTCATTGTGTGGAATTTCCCATCCCCAGGAGCTATCAGTCAATTAGAATGGTCAACAGCCCTAGCAATGTCAGAGCTCAGGTGTAGGATTGCTGGCTGATTCAGGTAAAAGTCTGGTGGGATGTCAGAAGATGGTAAGGCTTTGGGAAGGAGAGAGTTTAGTTACTTAGGGAGGTGCGAAGGAAGGTAGGGGTAGATGGGGTTCGTAGCTATGAGTGGGTGAAAGTTAACATTTTGAGTTCAGTCTGACTCTTCATCTGTCCAGTTACTGGAGTTCTGATCTTTTCTGAGTTTTTGCTGTTCGTTCACAAGATGCTGGCATTTTTGCCCGCAGAGTCAACCGTACATCTGTGGATCTGGAGTTGAGATGTTGACCACACCAGGTAAGGACAGCAGATTTCGTTCCCTAACGGACACGAGTGAACCAGATGAGATTTTATGACAATCGACAACGGTTACATGGTCACTATTAGGCTAGCTGTTTATTTCAAATTTTTATTGAATTGGCCCAGGGTTCTGAATTGTTTTTCCAGCAACATTACCACTGCCTCCTTCTGTTGTATCAGACTTGAAACATTACATTTGTTTCTCTGTCCACACCTGCTGGGTTTCTCCAGCACTTTGAGTTTATTTCCCAAAGATATCAACTGAGTAGTCTCTTCACCAAAACCAATCCCCAGAAAATACTCAAGTTGAAATCACAAGAATGGCCTCAATCTGGGTTTTAGTCCAGACTACCTTGGAGCAAGACACTATTGTGTGCATCAAATGATATGGCTCAACCTTCTAATACCTCCCTATTGACAAATTTAATCTTATGATCTCGCACTGTGCCATCAGTTCAGGTTATTAATGATTGTGCAGGCTTTAAATGGCAAAATCCTTGTAACATTTCTTCAAAATCAATCCATTTCTATGTGCAGAAGAAAGGGTGAAGTTATAGAGTCATAGTGTCATAGAGATCTACAGCATTGGAATAGACCTTTCGCTCCAATGCTGACCAGATATTCCACATTAATCTTTTTTTTCCTTTATTCATTCACAGGATGAGGATGTCGCTGGTGAGGCAGCATTTATTGCCCATCCCTAATTGCCCAGAGGGCAGTTAAAAGTCAACCACATTGCTGTGGGTCTAGAGTCACACGTAGGCCGGGATAGCAGTTTGCTTCCCTAAAGGACATTAGTGAGACAGATGGATTTTTTCCCTGACAACTGACAATGGATTCATAGTCATCATTAGACACTTAATTCCAGATATTGATTGAATTCAAATTCCACCATCTGCCATGGCGGGATTCAAACCTGGGTCCCCAGAACATTGTCTAGGTCTCTGGATTAACAGTGCAATGATAATACCACTAGGCCATTGCCTAGACTCCCATTCGCCAGCATTTGGCCCATATCCCTCTAAGCTCTCCTTGTTCATTTACCCATCCAGATGCCTTTTAAATGTTGTAGTTGTACCAGCCTCCGCCACCTCTGGCAGCTCGTTCCATACACGCACCACCTCTGTGTGGAAAAGTAACACCTCAGGTCCCTTTTAAATCTTTCCATCTCATCTAAAACCTATGCCCTCTAGTAATGGATGCCCTGTACCCTGGTGAAAAGACCTTGACTATTCACATTATACATGCCTCGACTGATTTTATAAGATCACCCCTCAGCCTCTGACACTCCAGGGAAGATAGCCCCAGCCTATTCAGTCTCTCCCTGTAGCTCAAATCCTGCAACCCTGGCAACATCTTTGTAAATCTTTTCTGTACCCTTTCAAGTTTCACACCATGTTCCCTATAGCAAGTAGCCAAAAAGTGGCCTCTCCAATGTCCTGTACAGCTGCAGCATGACCTCCCAACTCCTATACTCAACACAATGACCAATAAAGGCAAGCGTACCAAATGCCTTCTACACTATCCTGTCTACCTGCAACTCTGCTTTAAGGAGCTATGAACCTGAACCTCAAGTTCTCATTGTTCGACAACACCCCCCAGGACCTTACCATTCTGTGCATAAGTCCTGCCCTGACTTGCCTTTCCAAAATGCATCACCTCATATTTATCTAAATTAAACTCCATCTGCCACTCCTGGGTCCATATGTCTATCTGATTAAGGTCTCATTGTACTTCGAGGTAACTTTCTTTGTTGTCCACTACACCTCCAATTTTGGTCTCATCTGCAGATTTACTGACCATTCCTCCTACATATACATCCAAATCATTCTTATAAATGATAAAAAGCTGTGGACCGATCACCAATCCTTGTACCACACTGCTGGGCACAGGCCTCCAGTCCAAAAAGCAACCCTCGACCATCACCCTCTGTCTCCGATCTTCAAGCGAATTTTTTTATCCGAATGGCTAGTTGTCCTTGTATTCCATGTGATCTAACTTTACTAACCAGTCTGCCATGGGAATCTTTTCGAACACCTCACTGAAGTCTGTATAAAAATAACATGTATGTATTTTTTTTATTCATTCACGGGATAAGGGCATTGCTGGCTAGACCTGCATCACCTCTCAAGGTCTCAGGACAGCCTGAGGAATTTCACAGCAACTTTGGGTTATTTTTTAAATTTCAGCAAGTTAACACATATTAGGCAGTGACCAAATGAACAGTTCTGGTTGTTAACTGGGGGATAAACAGGGGCCAGAACATTGGAGACAACACTCCTTCTTTTCTTAAAAATATTGAGTTGAGACTTTTCATGTCTGTTTGAGAGAGACTTGACAATGGAACCTTGACTTAACCCGAATCCTAACGCTAATCCTAACCCTAGCCTAATCCTAATCTTAATCCTAACCTAACCATAACCCTAATATTAATCCTAATCCTAATCCTAACCATAATCCTAACCACGATCCAAATCCTAACTCTAGCCCTCATCCTAATTCTAATCCTAACTCTAACCATATTCCAAATCCTAACACTAACCTTGACACTAACCGTAAACCTAATCATCACCCTAAACTAACCCTGGCCCTAATCCAAGCCGTAAATCTAATCCTAACCCTAACCTGAACTCTAATCCGAGCGAGATTTCTCATCCGAACCCTAACCCTAACCCTAACCCTAACCCTAATCCGAACTCTAATCCGAGCTATATTTCTAATCCTAATCCTAATGCTAACCATAACTCCACGCCTAACCCTAACCCTAATCCTAATGCTAATCATAAATCCACGCCTAACCCTAACCCTAACCCTAACCCTAACATTAACCTTAACCCAAACACTAACCCTAAC
>JAHRHZ010000222.1:1135337-1181647 GCA_024137785.1 Ginglymostoma cirratum
CTTGTTATCTAGGTGAATAAATTGGACCTATATTCTCTGAGAGAAATGACCTAAATGAAACATAAACAAAATTCAAGGCGAATCGACAGCGAAGTTGCTGAGGGGTTGCTATCCCGGTGGGAGAGTCTAAAGGATGGGATAACCTTTGGGATGAAGGTTTGAACATTCGGATTGTGATAAGGAGAAATTTCTTCACTCAGAAGGTTGTGAGTTTTTAGAATTGCCCATCCCAGAGAGCTGGGCTTGTTCAGTGGTTAAATATTATCAACAGATTTTTGGTCTCCAGGGGAATCAAGAGCAGTAAATTGGAATTAATGTCAAGGGTCAGTAGAGCAAAGTGGCTGCTTCAGTGCTAAAATGGGAATATCAGCTGGTGTTAGGACATCAACTCTGTGACATGGGGCATGAATCCACAGCCTTCTCATTCAGAAGCCTACGCTAAAGAGGCATTTTAACGACGTTAGGATCAACGAAAAGATACATTGGAAAATGTTCTTAATGGGAAAAGCTTTCAGGAGGAGCAAAAGGGATTGGAGTATTTGTAATGGAAAAGGATAATGTGCTGAACTTTGTCTTAAGGGGGTTGGGAAAGTAATGTTATGGTTGTATAAGGCTTTGGTCTAATCCCACCAGTGTCCAGTTCTGGTCATTATCTCTGGAAGATGCTCAGGATAAATGCAATACAACAGGTCTCTCTTCCTTTCTATCTGTCCCAACATCCCCTCTTTTAATGAGTGGTGAGAGATGTTTTCTACATGTGTTATTATAAGTGTTTACAACTGATCTGTTCTGCTTTAAATCACTGTTCTACTCCTTTGTTGGAATAAATTATTTTTCCTGTCAGCAGACCTTATTTATCACTGCTGCTCAATCTGAGTACATAACAAACAAGTCCATTCGGCACCTCGAACCTGCTGTGCCATTCAGTAAAATCATGGCCAATTTTTGATGTTTAATTCCCCTTTCCTACTCTTGATTCTCCTGGTAACCAAGAATCTATTAATTAAAAACTGAAAGAACTGCGGACACAGTAAACCAGCAACAAAAACAGAAATTGCTGGAAAAGCTCAGCAGGTCTGAGTTCTGAGGAAAAACCAAAATGTTAACTCTGATTTTTCTTCACAGATGCTACCAGACCTGCTGAGCTTTACCTGCAATTTCTGTTTTTGTTTAAGATTCTATTAATCTCTGTCTTTATTACATTTAACTGAGCAACCACTACCTCTGGGGTAGACAATTCCAAACTGTCACAAACCTCTGAGTGAAGAGGTACCGCCTTATCTCAGCCCGAATTCTCAATCCCTGATCCTGAATATGTCCCCCCATTCTAGAACCACCTGCCAGGGGAAAGAATCTCTCAGCAATGTCTCATAAAACCCCTCAAACTCTTTTAAGCTTTAATTTGATTATTTCCCTTTCTTCTAAACTACTGAAAACATCCGTCCAATTTAGTCAACCTCTTATCAAAGAACAAAGTCTCTCATCCCAAATTATTTTTCTTAGGGATTGTTTGTGATCAGGAAAAACTTGCTTCCACTCCAGTTTGATGGGTTTGAGATAGCTGATGGTCCGATGCACAACCTGCAGGCTCTGCCACACGAGAGGCAGGTGTTGATTGAAGGGTTGGGTGGACACATTATTGGGAGGTTTGTATGCTCTCTCCAATGCCTTGACTTCTGCTGTCGACAAAGTCTCTTTGCAATTGGTGCCTTCTCGAATGAACCTTCTCCATTTGGACATTCACAGGCCTGAGACTCCCATAAGTTGGCACGTGAAGATCAATCCTGGAACCTTGAGGTATTTGCCACCTCCGCCAGAGGGTGGTACTGGGTAAGGGTTGTTTGAGATAATTCAATACCATGAGTCCCCCTTTGTCTTTGCTTTGTCTTGGGCCTGTCCACTGATTAATGGTAGAGGATACAGCACTGTGGAGTTTCTGGAGAAGAGACACTGTCCTTAGAAAGTAAAATGGTTTCTTGCCTAATGCCAATAAGTACAACTAGGTTTGGTCAGGGGTAATTGCGAGCGCCTTTTGGAGCTGACCCTTGCCCTGAAAGTAAGAGTAGGACTTCTCATCTCTATGTCTCTAGGACTCTGTGGTATTAGCAGAATGGGTGCAGCCAAAGTTATGTGAACATTAACCCTGTCAGATCCATTACCTTATACAATTGTTCCCCCAACCTTTCTTCACCATAGTTAACCCATTGTAGATTCATGTATTATACCTGTACTACATTTACCACAACCCACATCGCCTCCATGTCTCAGACTTCATAAACGCAGATGGCCTGGATGTCTCACACTTTTCTGTGAACTCACTTTCTTCCGACTTGGAGAATGGTGGGTCATTTGGTGGAGGACAGTTCACTCTGGTTCTAATTTGTGGGTCATTCCTCTGATGCAGGATCGTTTTTCTCTCTCAGATATCCTTCACAGAAGATGCTGCTCATTGTTGCTGCTGTTCCATTAATTAACCTAGAGCACCCTCCTGAGTTTCCTGATAGCTGACATTGTAGCCGCATGCCATCATCTGGGCAACGTCTAGAAACAGAAGGAATGAGCTAACTGAAACAAAACCAAGAATGCTGGTGAGACTCACAAAGAGACCTTGGAGTGCAAGTTCACAGTTCCTTGAAAGTGGAGTTGCAGGTAGTCAGGGTAGTGAAAAAGGCATGAGGTACGCTTGCCTTTATTGGTCAGTGCATTGAGTATAGGAGTTGGGAGGTAATTTTTAAAATTCATTTGTGAGATGTGGGTGTCATTGGCTGGGTCAGCATTTATTGCCCGTCACTATTTGCCCCTGAGAAGGAGGCGGGGGGGTGGTGAACTGCCTTCTTGAACTGCTGCAGTCCACCTGCTGTGGGTTGACCCACAATGCCATTAGGAAGGGAATTCCAGGATTTTGACCCAGTGACAGTGAAGGAACAGTGATATATTTCGAACAGTGATATATTAGGTTGGTGAGTACAGTTGGGGCTGTACAGGACATTGGTTAGGCCGCTTTTGGGATACTGTATTCAATTCTATTCTCTCTGCTATAGGAACAATATTGTTAGAGTTGAAAAGGTTCAGAAAAGATTTACAAGGATGTTGCCAGGGTTGGAGGGTTTGGGCTACAGGGAGAGGCTGAATAGCCTGAGGCTATTTTCACTGAGCAAGGGAGACTGAGGGGTGACCTTATAGAAGTTTATAAAATCATGAGGGACATGGATACGGTGAATAACCAAAGTCTTTTCTCTAGGGTAGGGAAGTTTAAAACTAGTGGGCATAAGTTTAAGGTGAGAGGCGAAAGATTTTAAAGGAACCTGCGGGGTAGCTTTTTCACACAGAGGACGGTATCTATATGGAACGAGCTGCCAGAGAAGGTGGTGGAGGCTGGTACAACTACAACATTTAAAAAGCATCTGGATGGATATATGAATAGGAATGGCTTAGAGGGATATGGGCCATTTGCTGGCACGGACGAGTTGGGCTGAAGGGTCTATTTCCGTGCTGTACATCCCTATGACTCTATAACTGTGTCTGACAGCATCTGGAAACAGAGAAAGCAGACTGAGTGTTCCGAATCCAGTGCCCTTTCTTCTGAAAGTGAGTTTCTCCAGCAATTTCAATTTTTGTTTCAGATCTTCAGCAGGTGCAATTCTTTGTTTTATTTTATGAGCCAACTGAAACCTGACTCATGATTGGTTTGAAGGTGTTAATGTTACACATTTACTGCAATTATGAATCAGATCAGTTCCTGGCAAGACTAGAAAAATGCTAAACACCCACCACTGTAGGGGACATCACTTTATCTTTCTGTTGTGTAAACAACTGAGGGGGAAGGAATGAATTTGCTCTGACCTTGTCCTTCTGCAAAGCTCAGGAGATCAAAAGATCAAGACTAGGGGGTGTGGAAGACTAAACAATGCAGCAAGCTGTTAACTAAATCTACGCCTGAGGTTCATAATTGTGACTGGGACACTACAGGACTGGACATTGAAGTGTCGTCACTGCCGTCAGGCAAAGACAACTGGTCACCAGTCACCTCCGGATCCAGGACTACAACCAACAGCAGTACTAAACAACCGTGTGGGTGATTGTAGTTTTGATCAAGGCATATGTATCGTAGAAATGCCACCTCAAGAGGAGATACAATGGAGAACAGCAGGTCCAGAAGCTCTACCTGACACACCAGAGTGACGATTACAGCTACAGTCCAATTGGAAGGGCAGTCTATTGAGCTGGCCCTTCAAACATTTCATGAAGTTGTTGCTGCTATCTGCCAGACAGGTGCTATCAGAGCTCACCCCACTGCAAGTCATAGGAACATAGGAACTAGAGTAGGCTGTTCAGCCCCTTGAGCCTCTTCTATCATTCAGTGAGATGGGGTGGCTCAGTGGTTAGCACTGCTGCCTCACAGCGCCAGGGACCTGGGTTTGATTCCACCCTTGGGTGACTGTGTGTAGTTAGCATAATTCTTCCTGAGTCTGCATGGGTTTCCTCCGAGTGCTCTGGTTTCCTGCCACAATCCAAAGATGTGCAGGTTAGGGTGGATTGGCCACACCAAATTACCCGTAATGTCCAGGGATGTACAGGCTAGGTGGGTTAGCCATGGTAAGTGTGCGGTCAAGGGGACAGGGTGGGGGCAGGGGGTGGGAGGCTGGGCGTGGGATGCTCTTTGGAAGGTTGATATGGACTTGATGGGCTGAATGGCCTCTTTCTGCATCATAGGGATTCTATGATCAGCTTCACTATGAGATCATTGCTGACCGGTGGTCCATAACTCATATAACCTTTGTTTAAAAACATCTATCTCAGATTAAAAATTAACAATTGGTCTAGCTGTTTGTGGAACAACTGCTGTTTGATGAAGAGAGTTCCAAACCTCTACCACCCTCTGTGTGTGCAACCAGGGATGGGCATGAAATGCTGGCCAGTCAGCGATGCCCACATTCCACAAAACAAATAGAAAAAAAAGTGCTTCCTAACATCTCTCCTGAACGGTCTGGCCCTAATATTTAAACAATGTGACATACTTCAAGAATCCCCATCAAGTGGGAATAGTTTCTCTATCTTCCCTGTCTTTTCCTGTTAATATTTTGAAGACATCGATCAGATCACATCATAACCTTTTCAATTCCAGAGAACACAGGCCTAATTTGTATATTCTCTTCAAAACTTAACCCCTGAAGCCAGGTATCATTCTTGTAAACCTACACTGTACCCCCTCCAAGGCCAATCTATCTTTCCTAAGGTGAGGTGTCCAAATCTGCTCACAGTCTCCAATGGGGTCTAACCAGTCCAAATACAGCCAGGAACAGTTATCTCGCTTTCACCAAGTGTGATGGGCACTTCAGTGGCTCCTCGATTTCCAACCCCAGGTTCTCATAGGACAAGTAGAAAGCGACCTCAGAGCAGACGTCAGACATGCAGGGACGGTGACGTTATTTCACATAGAATACAGTGACACTGACTGTTCATGCACCGATGAATTCTGATGTGGGACTATTTACCATTAAAGCCATCAGGCCTGTTTGTACATGGTCAGTGGCTAGTTTGATGGCCAAGTTGGCTTTCATGCGAATTACAGGTATCTCGCAGCCTTGGGGATTCTTGATCCTGGCCACTAAGAACAGTGTCTATTCCCCTGACTATACTATCCATGATTACAAATACATTTATCTTTCCTGCCCTCTTTTGAATGACTCCATGTACCACAGTGCCATGGTCAGTTTGTCCATCCTCCCTGCAGCCTCCACCCTCATCCCACACTGGGAGTAAGAATCTCAAAACCTGTTAGACAAGCTCAAGGACTGAGGTTTCTTCAGCACCACCTCCTGGATCCCTCTACCAGACTTGCTCATAGTCACACCACCCTGTCCCTGAGTATTTACCAAATTTGAGGTAGTTGATCTAAGGGGTGTGACTGCCTCCTGAACCAAAGCGTCCAGGTAACTATCCCCCGTCCCTGATGTATCACAGTGTTTGAAATTCAGGCTCCAGTTCATCAACTCTGAGCTAGAGTTCCTCAAACAACCAACACTTGCTACAGATCACAATGGGGTCCACCAATCCCACATCATGCAGGTTCAACACATTACAAGATAATGCATGGTTTAGAAAGGGTGGACACTGGGAAGTTGTTTCCGTTAGGTGGTGATACTAGGACCCGTGGGCACAGCCTTAGAATTAGAGGGGGTCAATTTAGAACGGAAATGAGGAGACATTTCTTCGGCCAGAGAGTGGTGGGCCTGTGGAATTCATTGCCATGGAGCGCAGTGGAGGCTGGGACGTTAAATGTCTTCAAGGCAGAGATTGATAAATTCTTGATCTCACAAGGAATCAAGGGCTACGGGGAGAGTGCGGGTAAGTGGAGTTGAAATGCCCATCAGCCATGATTAAATGGCGGAGTGGACTCGATGGGCCAAATGGCCTTACTTCCACTCCTATGTCTTATGGTCTTATGGTCTTATTACTGGCCTGGCATCTCTATTTTAATTACGTAGTTCTTAATTTGATTTTTTAAAAAAAATCAGACTGGTCTTTTAGTTTGTAGCCTGTAAATATATCCCTGATTTACCTTCAACCTGAAAATAACCTTCAATAGATAGCTAAATTAGTAGTTACCAGCGACCAGTGAATTTACTGTTTGCCTGTGATGTCAGTCTAATGCACAGGGCACCTGATCCTGGGCTTCAATTTATCCCGTTATAAAAACCTTACAAACTATGAGCCAAATAAAGGAAACAAAAAGCACTTCTTCCCTTCTGCACCAAATTCCCAAATTATACCCTCGCTTGGGCTGTGTCTCACTCTAGGTTTGATCTCTTCCTTCTGACTGTGCGAAGCTTTCTGATCATATGTTTTCAACAGGCCCTTTCTTAAATAAAATCATTCTCCTTTTCAGTGTTGGCTTCTTCCCACAAACCTTGCTGAGTTTTGATCTTCTGTTCTGTTTGCATTAATGACAGGAGTGTTTTCCAGACTTTCTAATCCTTTACTAGGAGTTATAAAATCTTCAGTGCCTTTTGAGATTACTGCTGTACACCTAGCAATGCCTCAGTGACTCTAATGTATTCTTTCTGGTACATCTTCCTGAAGGGAAGCGGGATAACCTCTCTTTTGCCAAACACTAGTCATCTATGATTGCGACATGATGTTGGTTCTCAAAAGTATTTGTTCTCAGCTAACCTGCTGTACCGTTGATCTGCCCCCCTTTCAACATGTTATGGTGAACATCAGAACCATCTTGGTCACTCTTTAGTTCTTGTTCAATTTGATAACCCATGAGCGAAGAAACAAAAGGAGTGACTTTCTAATTGCATTCCTTTCTTGCAATGCACTCTAAAAAGTTTCCGTGTTTTAAATCCCTTCATGGTTGGCTATAATTAAATAGAAGGTGGAGTTCTTCACAAACTGTGTCAACCCTTCAAAGTTCTTACAATTCTCATCACCCTTGCTGCTGAGCTCGTGCCTGAATCTAAGTTTTTTATTCATCCACAGGATGAGGGCATCGCTGGCTAGGTAAGCATTCATTGCCCATCCCTGGTTGCCCAGAGGGCAGTTAAGGGTCAGCCATATTGCTGTGGGTTTGGAGTCACTTGTAAGCTAGACCAGGTAAAGATGGCAGATTTCCTTCCCTAAAGGACATGAGTGAACCAGATAGGTTTTTCCTAACAATCAGCAATGGGTTTATGATCATCATTAGACTTTTAATTCCAGATTTTTTTTCTTGAATTCAAATTTCACTATCTGCCTGGGTCCTCGGACCATTATCTCGGAATTAGATTACCAGTCCATTGATAATACCACTCGGCCATCACCTCCCCTGTGGTGATTAGAATAAGCTTCCATTTTCTCAGGTAGCATATTTCTAGTTTTCACCTCCAATAATTTAGATTTGTTCCAGTAAGTCTCAGATAATAACGAAATTCTCAAATTTGGTGAAGTCACTTCCATCAAACATTTTGTTTTGATTAATAAAACATTGATATCCCTAACTGAATAATATACTGTAACAAAGTTTAAAATGTGTAGGTTTGTACCAAAACTGTTAAAATTTGCATTAATAACGTGTCGCTGTTTTGTTACGCTTATTTTTGTTTTAAACTCTTTGTACTTTAGGGAAGAAAATTTACTGCCATTTCCTGGTCGAGCCTGCATGTGGCTCCAGACTCACAGCAATGAGGTTGAATCTTAATGTCCCTCTGGGTAATTAGGGATGGACAATAAATGCTGGCCTAGCCAGTGATGCTGACATGCCATGAGTTAATTAAAAAAACACCTTTCTCCTCAGTGTTAACCACCTGGCTAATCTCTGTGTCATGTGCAAATTTACTTATCATACGTCCCACATTCTCATCTACAACATTTATGAATATTACAAACAATAAGTGACCCAGCGTTGAACCCTACGGTTCAAACACACGACGCTCAAAGAGTTCATACATCATAAAATCTACAGAATTGATGGTGTGTCAGGCTGCACGCTGGCCTCCAGTCACACAAACAACCTTCTCTGTCTCCCCTCAGTAAACCAATTTTGGATTCATCTTGCCAAGTTACCTTGGATGCCATGAGCTTTTAACTAATTTTTTAAAAAAAATTACTGATCTTAGCTTCTGCAAAGCTATTAGCAAAGTGTTTCACTCTCCTCCTATCACAAAGTGCCACAATATAAACAAACTTCCATTAACACTCCAAGAGGACTTCAGTCAAGTGTTCCGACCCATACTCATTTTAAAAACGCTGTTCTGAAAAGACCAATCCAGTTGATTATTAAATGCTTTTACACATAAGAACATGCAGCAATTCAGCCCTTTGAGACTGCTCGACCATTTAATATAATCATGACTGATCGCACAAATAGACAGGCGCACACATGCCACTAGTTCAATTTCCAGACCCTAAAAGAATACATTAATGTATATATATAAATGACACACACTTACCAGAGTGTTGCCGTGTAACTTGTAGCAGACCCCCTATAGAACATCGATTCATCTCTGTGGACTGTGGTTTCTGCTTCTTCAGCCAAAGTAACTAGTCTAATATGTTAATGAGCTCAGCAGTGGAATCAAGCTTAAATTGAATAAGATGTTCATTGCTATAAAGAAGTTCCATGAATTTTAGATTATTGGAAACACAATTTCCCTATAAATGTAGATAGTAAGTACTGCAGATGCTGGAGGCTAGAGTTAATAAATGTGGAGCTGGAAAAGCACAGTAGGTCCTGATGAAGAGTCTTGGTCTGAAACATTGACTTCCCTGCTTCTCTGATGTTGTCTGACCTGCTGTGCTTTTCCACCTCCATATTCATTGACTTCCCCTATAAGGGCCTCAGTTAACTTTTTAAAAGGAGATTGCTGGGCTATATTAAGGTCTTTGCATGTGTAACCTCCTCTTTTTCTGCAACTCTGTAACTGTCTCTTATGTCTGCACTGAGTGTTTGAATTTGAAACAATTTTGTACCTTAAGGACTGGGATCAGAGATAGTAGGAACTGCAGATGCTGGAGGGTCTAGGTCCAAAATGTCAGTTTTCCTGCTTCTATGATGCTGCTTGGCCTGCTGTGTTCATCCAGCTCTACACCTTGTTATCTCTGTACCTTAAGGACTGTTGCCCTTATGTGGGTCCGATCTGGTGTTCTGTATCATGGAATCGCTACTGTGTGGATCATCTAATCCACAACGACCCTCTAAAGAGTATCCCACCCAGATGCACCCCTCTACCCTGTCTCCGTAACAGTGCTAACCACCTGCTACTGTGTCACCTGAAACCCACACCCTGACCTGGAATTTGCTGGAAAGTATTAAAACTCTATTCATTGTTTCTCAATGTGCTGTAAAGCTGTTTTAAATCTGTAACATTATAATATTACTCCTAATCTGCCTTAAACTTGCTTTCTTTCATTCACGAGTGCTGTTTCATATTCAGTTACTGTATAACCTGCTGGAGTTAATTCAGCATTCTGTCGATTCCCCTTCATTTCCCTTTTTTTTAACTCTGTATTACTGTAAAAGTCATAGAGTCATACAGTCATAGAGTCACCGAGTTTGTGCTAAGTACTTCAATAAAGTGTTAAATTGTATTATGAACTATTCTGTAGTGATATACTGTTTCCAAGATTTTAAAATCTCTTTCTTTCTGTAATGCAGAATTTTAACATAATGTCATTTTCATTGAGATTCATGAATGTTTTCTCTCTGGATGAGCCCCAATGAATTTTTGTCTGTTATCGTCCCAAATTCTGACGCACACCTGATTCTCTCATTCGCTGTAGCCCGAGCGAATTGTCACTGCTGGAACATCCCAAAATCCAGATGCTGGCAGCATCTTGAAAGGGCCGCTGAACACATGGCCAAACACTGCCAGTCTGGAACAGCCCTGCACAGTTTCTGAAATTTGTCCTGATTAGGGGAATGTGGTGCCCTGCTTTGCAGGGGTCCTGCTTGACAGGTTGGTGTAGATGAGGGACATCCAAATCCCCAGGAACAGCAGGGGAAGTCATGACAACAGACCATGCCAAACTGGTCCATGTTTGCCAGTTGGGTTAATGTAGTCTCAACCATGTAGAGGAATGCCCAGCACTGCAGGAAGGTCAATGACTTTCTTCATTCTGCCAGGGTAAGTGCCACTCTCCTATCTCCCATACCGCACACTCACTCAATCTCTGCTACTTCAACTACCTCCCATCAATATGCTATACCGCTCTCACTATTGCCTGCAACCGATTCCAACACTTTACCAATGAGTTACATAGGTCTAGCTGCTCTTTGTTTCTCTCTCCCTGCTGTAGCCTGTCACCTTAACAGGGGAATGCAACTAAGGATTTAGCACAGACGATGGACAGCAGAGGCTTTTTTGTAGCAGTGGAAAGAGCAACAGAGAGTTCTCTGTTATGTTTCAGCAGCCATGATATACTATCCTCAGGGCGGCACGGTGGCTCAATGGTTAGCACTGTTGCCTCACAGCACTAGGGACCCAGGTTTGATTCCACCCTCAGGTGACTGTCTGTGTGGGGTTTGCACAGTCTCCCCGTGTCTTTCCCCCGGGTGCTCCGGTTTCCTCCCACGGTGCAACAATGTGCAGGTTAGGTGGATTGGCCATGCTAAATTGCTTATAGTGTCCAGGGATGTGTAGATTAGGTGGGTTAGCTATGGGAATTACAGGGATAGAGTAGGGGTGTGGGTGGGATGCTCTTTGGAGGGACAGTGTGGACTTGATGGGTCAAATGGCCTGCTCCCACACTAGGGATTCAATGATCTCATTGAATGGCAGAGCAGATCTGATGGGCTGAATGGCTGATTTCTACTCCTTCCATGTTATGGGCTACATCACTTTTAACTCGGAATTAAGAAGATCATTGGCTTGAATCCCACTCTAGAGGGATAACAGCATTCCACTGGCTGACTGTCTCGGGGATGTACTGAAAGAGCATTGCATTGTCTGGGCTTCTATCTCTCCATTGAGATGTTAAAGCAAGGTATTGTCTACCCTTCTGTAAGACTGTTGGACTTTTTGTCTTCATTAAAAGGAATGAAATCACCTTGGTCAATATTAACCACTCAACTAATAAACAGAAAAAATTATCAGGTTAATTAGCTCATCACTATTAATGAGATCAATTGGTAGTGCTATTTCCTACATCATAACAGTCACTACATTTCCAAAATACTTAATTGGCTGTAAAGCCCTTTGCTATGCTGAGGTTTGCTGTTTGAGGGTGTGAGAGTCTGAAAGGACTAATGCTGTGGAATGCATTAAGCATCACCCACTTGGATGATGTCATGCAGACTCAGGTGGGCAAAAAATAACTTGATCTCAGAGGAGAAAGACGTTACATTGGGATCTCCCTCATCGTCGCTGTGGGTTGCTTTTGTGCACTAAGCTACACTGTACCCAAGACACAAGCCTCTTCTCACTGGATGATCATGTGGTTTGCCTCCACCAACTAGATCAAGCAGATCCCCGCAGATTACTTCTGGCTGGATCTTTCACCAAGGTCATTGTGGCAAGGAACGATCATTCAGTGATATCAATGGAAACTATATCTTTTAATTGGCAGTAATCTCAGGGATCTGGATTGCAATCTAATAGTTCCTGCTTCCTTGCAGAATTGTGAGAACCTACACAGAACTGGAAGCTTGCACACACTTCAAAGGCTCCAAAACTTTGCATTAATAAAGCAAAACAAAAATAAAGCAATAATCTTTTTGTTAAGAAAAATATTCTGTGCCCCCTTGGGTCTACAACAGGACTGCTTGTTAGTAGAACAAAGAATGAAGAACAAACAGCTGGGGAAAAGGCCCTTCGGCCCTCCAAACCCGTGCTGACACATTTTGCCCTTCTGTACTAAAACTGTCTTCACTTACAGGATCCATATCCCTCTATTCCCTTCCAATTCATGTGTTCGTCCAGGTGCTTCTTGAATGCAGCTATTATGTCTGCTTCCACCACCTTCTCTGGCAATGCGTTCCAGGCACTCACCATCCTTTGTGTGAAAAACATTCCTCGCACATCTCTTTTAAACATCCCCCTTGCACCTTGAACTTGTGACCCCTAGTAACTGACCCCACTACCCTGGGAAAGTTCTTCATACTTTCCACTCTAACCATGCCATTCACAATCTTATAAACTTCTATCAGGTTGCCCCTCAACCTTCTGCATTCCAATGAAAAACTCAGTCTGTCCAACCTTTCTTCATAGCTTAAATCCTACCCCCATACCAGGGAACAGAGGCTTTTTTTACTACCTTGTCTACCTGCACTGCTACCTTCAGCGATCTGTGGGCCTATACACCCAGGTCCCTCTGCATATCAATGCTCCTAAGGGTTCTGCTGTTCACTGTATAATTCCCACTTGTTCTTGACTTTCCAAAATGTATCACCTCACATTTGTTGGCATGTACCATTTTTCTGCCCATGATTCCAACTGATCTATGTCCTGTTGCATCCTCTGACAATCCTTCTCACTATCCGCAACTCTTGAATCCTGTGTTTCCATTTATCCCTTTCCCCCCTCTACCCCTTTGCTGATGGGCAAAACACTTACTTCAAGCCCCGTCAGTAACTCGCAGGCAGTAGAGCTGCTAAAAACTCCAAGCTGCCAAACCAAACCCTGCCTCATCAATTATTGCTTAAGTCTACTTCAATCTAATCTCTTAGTCATAATGTGATTGAATGTGTTTTCCCAAAATGTTGACAGTATTACAAAACTAATGTTTCGATAAGAGTTATGATCGTGTCAGATCACTTAAGAAGATGTTTGTTGATTTTCTTTAGTGATGCTAGCTTTGGGGGTTGTTAATAGAGAGCGTTAGTTAATATACACCAGCTTGTTCAGTCTATGCATACTTATGTGTGTCTATCCTATATGTAGTTACCTCTGCACACAAATGTCTGGCTACAGCATTGCTCACATATTTAGGTTTATATTTCATTTGTTCATGAGTTGATTGTTGTGTTTAGCATGTATGCACATTTGCACATACCGTGTACATACACAGGTACAACATTGTGTGGGACTGGTGCATGCCAGTGTGCTTATTGGTGTGTGTAACTAGGTGTGAATCTGTGCATATCTAAAATATTAATTGATGGGATATGGGCATCGCTAACAAGACCCAGCATTAGTTGCCCATCTGAAGGGCTTTATAGGCCATTTAATAGGGCAATTAAAAGTCACCCACACTGCTGTGGGTCTGGAGTCACACATGGGTCAGAATAAAGACAGCAGATTTCCTTTCCCAAAGGGCATTAGTGAACTAGATGTATTTTTAACATCAATCACTAATGTTTATTGAAAGCACCTTTCAATTCCGGATTTATTTCAATTAAAAACCCACTGGGTGGTGTGATGGGATTGGAACAATTGCCACCAGCAGGTTGACCCGAGTTCTTGGTTTACGAGGCCTATGTCACCACCTGCCCTCAATACGCTGCTGTTGTTTAAATGAGGTAACCCTCAGCTCGCAGTGAACCTGTGTGAGTCGGTGCTACAGAGGGATGCAGCTCTGCTCTCCCTATCATTGTGGAAATGCTGAAGGAATAGGTTCACCTGTGTTTCTATATGTGTGTGTGCATGTGTATATGATGTGGAGGTGCCGGTGTCGGACTGGGGTGGACAAGGTCAGAAATCACACGACACCAGGTTATAGTCCAACAGGTTTATGTGAAAACACAAGCTTTCAATGCCTCAGTCCTTCAGGTGTTAGTGAGAGAGGTAGTATCAGACACAGAATTTTTAAGTAAACACTTATACATAAAAAGTATACACACACACCAACCCATCTCCCCCACACCACCCCCCCCCACACACACCAACCCACCTCCCCCACATACCCTCTCCCACCAACGCCCCCTCACACACCAACCCTCTCCACCTCCCCCCACCCCTCCACACAGGCACACTGACTCGCTCACACACTCGCTTACTGACTCCCAATGCTAATCAACAAACATAAATATAGACGGGCACTGGTTTGTCTATGAATTGATAATAGATGCTGTGTTTGGTTTTGCAGTTGTTACTGCTCTGTAACGCTGTGTATTCTCTGTTCCTTTGTGTGTTGAAGCATTGTGTGTGCGTGTGTGTGTGTGTGTGTGTCTGCGAGTGTGTATGTGTGTTGGGGAGGGAGAGGGCTGTTGTGTGTGTGTGTGTGTGTGTGGTCTGTGTCTGTGTGTGTTTGTGTGTATGTACCTCTGTGTGTGTGTGTCTGTGTCTGAGCCTGTGTGCGTGTGTCTGTGTGTGTCTGTGTCTGAGCCTGTGTGCGTGTGTGTGTGTCTGAGCCTGTGTGCGTGTGTGTGTGTGTGTGTGTGTTGGGGGCTGTTGGTCTGTGTTTGAGCAAGGGCAGGAATTATGAGCTGCAGGCATTCTCAGAGAACAAAGGTCATTACCCTTCAGTCCACTTTGCTTTTCACTTTAATGAGGCATGTGATTAAAATAAAACACATTAGCCAGTAACTGTCAGCCATCAGTGGACTCGTTTATTTATGATTCCAAACAGCCTTCCGAGCGAGAGGATGCGAGTACAAGAGCAATGCTGTCTTGCTGCAATTGTATAGGGCATTGGTGGCTGTGATCCGGAAGGTGATTTTCCCAGGATGAGTCTGAGCTGAGGGCTGACATCATCGTTGTCAGAAGATATTGAGATTATCGCTGGATCGTGATTGCGAGCAGAGCTTGGAGGATTGTTGGTTGAACTGAGCTGCTTTTGGTGGATCTTTATGTTAGCTTCGGTCCTAACACTACTTCAGCGACCTGCTAACAGGAACCATGGCTCCTACAAGTGCCCATGCTCCAGGCCAGGGGGTTCGCGAGACGGTCAGGGTGACTGTAAATAAGGTGGGGCAAGGATTGCCTGTTGACTGGACCTTCTTCATGAAGAGAGTCCTCCTGGATGGCTGCAGGTTCCAAGCAGCAGATATTTTCTGTCTGCAGGATTTTCCCAGTGGGGGCTACTTCAACTTGACCTTCAAGCGCGTGAATAAATGTGAATGTCTTCTGAAGGTATTCAAAGAGAAAGGAGGTGAGAGTCCCCTCTCCATCCTGTTTGGGATACTCATCTCTTGGAATTTCACAGAATCACTACAGTGTGGAAACAGGCCCTTCGGCCCAACCAGTCCACACTGACTCTCAGATCATCCAACCAGACCCATCCCCCTGTAACCTACCTAATCTACACATCCCTGAACACTATGGGCAATTTAGCATGGCCAATCCACCTAACCTGCACATCTTTGGATTGTAGGAGAAAACTGGAGCACCCAGAGGAAACCCACGCAGACACAGGGAGAGTGTGCACACTTGCACAGACAGTCCCCCGAGGGTGGAATCGAATCCCCTGGACAGAGGGTTGTTACAATCCATATATTCTGGCAGCAGACATCCTGATCTTCCCAGGAACGTACATACAGTTTGATTGAACCAGCACTGACGCAGTGGACCCCTTCGGAATCTGGACCAGCGAACTACAGGTCAAGGTGACCCTGAAGGTGGATGCCAGTGGGAACATCCCCCTCCTGCCCTCCAGCTTAGCAAACTGGAGGGAGTTCAGGCTACCTGAAATATGCAGGGCAGCCTAGAGTGTGCCAAACCTGTGGGAGGGCAGGTCACATGGCAGCGGACTGCAAAGTGACCCTCAGCAGGAGTTGCAACCAGGAGGCCAAGAGCTGACACCAGTGAGGGGAAGCAGGCTACCTGTACCAGGCCTGCCCAAGACAAGGGGAGGCCACATACACTCAGCTGGACGGAAGTGGCAGTGTGGGCCTTGGATCCCCCCCCACCCCCTTCCAATTACAGTAAAGTGTCACAGTCCAGCATGGAGACTGAAGGAGGGACAGGCCGGAGAGGAGGAAAAGGTAGCCAGCACGGAGGCACAGCAACTGACCCAACACCCCACCTGAACAGATGGAGTCAATGGAGGAGGAGGAAACGAAGGAGGATGTGGAGTGGATACCGGTGAGAAACGACCAAAAAAGGAAAACGCATTGGGCCGCCCACAGGCCCACAGCAAAACGGAGAGATGCAGCTGCACGGTGGATACACCAGCAGCTCATGTGACAAGGAAGATGTGTGGAGGGATAGCCACCAACAAAAAGAGATGCACAACACCTCAGGGGAGAAGGAGAGGAGCCCTGTCCCAACCCAGAAACGACGTTCAGTTATCGGACCCTTCCAGTGCCTCAAATGTATGCAACCAATATGCTGTGTAAGAAGGAAATGGTTTTCAGCTTTTGGAACTGTTGGGATAGTCAAACCCCCAATGTTTGTTTGTTCTCAATATGCAAAGACTGCACAGAACCAAACTGCTTTATTGACATCAGAGATAGTGGAGCAGGGAAGTTGACGGTTTGGGTCGGGCCCCTTCTTCAGAAATCAGAAGTCACGACCTGAAATATCAGTTTTCCTGCTCCTCTGATGCTGCCTTGGCCTGCTGTGTTTCTCCAGCTCCACACTGTGTTATCTCTGCTTTATTAATATGTATTTTTATAAATAAAGTATATTCTTGAAACAAAAATAATTATTCAGGGCCTTGGTGAGACCACACCTGAAGTATTGTGTGCAGGCCTGGTCTCTTTATGTAAGGATGGATGTTCTGGCCATGGATGGAGTACAACGAAGACTGATTCCTGGGATGGCAGGACTCACGCATGCAGAGAGACTGGATGAGTTAGGATTATTTTCACTGGAGTTTAGAAGAATGAGGGAGGAGCCTTACAGAAACCTCCATAACGCTAAGAGGATTAGACAGGGCAAGCACAGGAAGGTTGTTCCTGCTGTCTGGGGAGTCTGGAGCCAGAGATCACAGTCGAAGAAGACAGAGTAGGTCATTTTAAAATCTATAGGAGCCTTTCTGACTGACCTCCATCATCAAGCACCTTGCCACTTTTCACTGAAACCCTTAAATAAATGAATCAAACTTCCTTGAATACATTGATGCAGTCCCTCAGTTGCCTGGCATTAAATTATTCAATGCAGTTGCTCCTAAACTCAAAATTATTCCTCGTTAGCTTCTCTTCTTGCTCCCAATATTTTTATTGTAACAGTAAAAGCACAATCAGTTGAATTGCACCAATGGATTTGTGTAGAGTGGAGCTTTGAGATCGCCGAGGAGGACCCTACGTAAATGGAGAACAAAAACAGAAGTTGCTGGAAAAGCTCAGCAGGTCTGGGAGCATCTGTGAGGGAAAAAAAACAGAGTTAACGTTTCGGATCCGCTGACCCTTCCTCAGAACTGATAGTAGCTGGGAAAATGTCAGTTTCTATGCAGAAAATAGGGAGAGGGATAGGTTAGGGTGTAAACAATTGGATAGAGCTCGAAGAGAGACAACAACAGGTGGATAGACAAAGGAGTTGATAACGATGAGCCTGGGAGGGTGAATAGTTGTTAGTGGGGAATGTCAGTGACTAACAACAGGGGGTGTGTAATGGCAGGCTATGTGGTAACAAGGCCTGATGTGTGAGGTAGGGGGCAAGGACATGGGAGCGTTTAGGCCCTAAAATTATTGAACTCGATATTCAGTCCGGATGGCTGTAGGGTCCTGAAGCGGAAAATGAGGTGTTGTTCTTCCAGTTTACATTGAGCTTCGCTGGAGCACTACAGCATGCCAGAGACAGAAATGTTGGCCAGGGAGCAGGGTGGTGTGCTAAAATGGCAGACAACATGTAGTTCAGGGTCTTTTTTGTGAGCAGAACATAGATGTTCTGTGAAGCAGTGACCTAAGTCTACGCTTCGTTTCCCCAGTGTAGAGGAGACCACATTGTGAGCAGCGAATGCAGTCGACTAGATTGTGGGAAATGCAGGTGAAGCGTTGCTTCACTTGAAGGTAAGTTTGGGCCCTTGGATTCTGGGGAGGGACGAGGTAAATGGGCAGGTGTTGCATCTTTGTCGGTTACAGGGGAAGGTGCCATAGGGCATCTATGTAAGTCAATTTTGTTGACAAGTGCACTCTGTATCAAAACAAATGCAAAGAAAAATACAAAGATGCAGCAAAAATGTGAAAAGTAACTTTTTTCTTGATTTGTTCACAATTTACGATGGGCTGAATAACGACAGTGAAAGGCAGTGGAAAATGTTCCAGCTAGCTCTGGGAAAGCTTAATAGAGGGGTTCCCTGATTCTTGAGCACTCATATTTAAGAACATAGAATATAGAACAGTACAGCACAGTACAGGCCCTTCGGCCCACAATGTTGTGCCAACCTATTATCTTACTAAGATCAATCTACCCTACATACCCTACATTTTACTATCCTCCATATGCCTATCCGAGAGTCGCTTAAAAGTCTCTGAAGTATCTGACAAAGGTGAATGTGATCCCATATGGGGGAGGTGTAATCTTAAAGACCAGACAAACAAACATTTCGTGTCCTTGCGAACGGCTGCTACATATGGTCCGGCATTATGTTCTGACTTGTGTACAAATTGATTTGCAAATAGAGGTCAGAATGGAACCCAGGGATTGCCTGTCATCGTTTCCTGCTCAGCATACCGTCTGCTCGAGTACAGCACAGTCTGCCATGTCACCAGTGCAATCAAATGTCTTTTCCATCTTTTTGTGTCACAGTGTGAAATCCTGGAATACTCTTCAGACTCTGTGGCTTTGGCTGGGGAAACAGGCAAGAGAGCAGATGGGTCTTTGTCGGAGTCATCAGCATCTTCAGCTGAGACCATGCTGCATCAGTGTTTATCTCATCCATCTGTCTCATGGTGCAGCAGGCGTTGGTGTTATCTACGTTGACCCACGTTTCCATGCTTGCCTCAGCTGGAATGGTCTTGTTGGCCTTCTGCAGGTGAGTGAAAAGGTTCTCAGCACTGGGCTGGCTGGCTTCACCCAACTCCTCACTGTCTTACACAGCCGTAGTCCATTCTGATGCAATGAGGTGGAAGCAGTTGGCAATTGTTCCTGCCATCATTGTCTTCTGTGACTTTTTCATCAAGGATATGGCCCTCTGGAACAAATGGGATATATTCCTGCTTCTGATCGTTGACCTCAATAACGTTAGATATCAGCTGCCGTTTGTTGCATCATAGAACTCCTACAGTACGGAAGCAGGTCATTCACCCCAGCGTCCATACTGACACTCTGAAAAAAAAATCCCACTCACACCCAACCTACCTCTGTAACCTGTAGGCCCCATGACTAATCCACTTAGCCTGCACATCCCTGGACAATATGAACAATTTAGCATGGCCAACCCACTTAACCTGCACATCTTTGGATTGTGGGAGGAAACCGGAGCACCTGAAGGAAACCCACACAAACCTGGGGGGGGGGTGGAATCAAATCTGGGTCCGTGGCACCGTGAGGCAGCAGTGCTGAAAACTGTGTCACTGTTGTTGGTGATTTTTCAGGTACGTTGGTGGCTGCAGAATTGGACCTCTAGCACAGATCTTCTCAGAGGCAGAGAATGGTAGGTATGCTGGCAGAAACACAATAGTAACGCCACACAATCTCACAGTGCAAGGCAATGCTATCCGATCCATGTGTGAGTTGAATTGGGGTTAAGGGAGGTGATGGCCTCGCGGTATTATCACAGGACTGTTAATCCATAAACCCAGGTAATGCTCCAGGGACCCAGATTCAACTCCTGCTTTGGCAGAAGACAGAACTTGAATTCAGTAAAAATCTGAAATTAGAGACTCATAATGACCATGTGTCAATTGTCAGGAAAATCCTAGATGGTTCATGAAGCAGTTTGTGTCAGGATGAGCAATAATATCAATTAAGCTATAATTTTTTCGTATGTCACCTGTTTGTAAGAGAGGAACGATCTGGTTGAAGTATTATAGAAATACACTTTATTTTATATTGTACAAATTAAGGGAATTCGGAGATTGAACAAGGGAAGTTCGCAGTAAACAAGTCTGAGAAAGCATGCCAAGTGAAATACAAGAACTGTTAAATCCAATCCATCAGAAGTATTTATTTTGATAACACCTGCAGTCCTCCTTTCAGAGCTCAGTCTCAGGGCTTCACACTTTTGCTGAGGCGGAAGTATTTAATGTGACTGAAGTGTCTAATATCATAGTACGAGAAATGGCAAGAAGGAAATGCACTCTGCTCCAATCCGTCTGTCCCAGGATGAGGGTGTTGCTGGCTGGACTAGCATTTATTCCATATCCTGGAGGGCATTTGAGAGTCAAGCACACTGCTGTGGGTCAGGAGCCACATGTAGGCCTGACTGGGTAAGGTCCATAGATTTCCTTCCCAAAAGGACATCACTGTAGCAATATAGGGACATATGAACTGGAGTAGGCCATTCAGCCCCTCGAGCTACTCTACATTCAATCAGATTGTGGCTGATTTGCGGCCTAACTCTATAAACCTGGCTTTGGCCTATATCCCTTATTACCAATGCTCAACAAAAATTTATCCATCTCAGATTTAAAACGAGCAACTGATTCAACATCCACTGCTGTTTGTGGAAGAGAGTTCCAAACCTTGAGTACCATTGTGTTTAGAAGTGCTTCCTAACCTGAATGGTATGGTCCTAATTTTTAACCTATGCCTCCTTGTTTTAAAATCCCCAACCAGTGAAAATAGTTTATCAACCCTCTCTTTTCCAAGTCTTTAATAAATAGCATGAAACATTGAGGCTCTAACACAGATTCCTGTGGGACACCACTGGTCACATTTTGCTACTTTTGGTACCTACCCAATATCCTTTCTTTCTATTCATTCAACCAGCCTGTGTGATAAGCTTGTAAAGGAACAATGGTTTTCATTTCTAAAGCGCTATCCATAACACAGGAGCACTTTCTCTATCGTCAACGAAGTGTAGGCATTATTCTAATGTACAGCCAAGTTTTACACAGCAAGTTTTCACAGATAGATAGGGAGATGATGGCCTAGTGGTATCATCGCTGGGCTATTAATCCAGAGACCCAGATAGTGTTCTGGGGACCCGGGTTCGAATCCCACCATGGCAGATGGTGGAATTTGAATTCAATAAAATATCTAGAATTAAGAATTTAATGATGACTGTGACTCCATTGCCAATTGTTGGGGAAAAACCCATCTGGTTCACTAATGTCCTTTAGGGAAGGAAACTACCATCCTTACCTGGTCTGGCTCCAGACCCACAACAATGTGGTTGACTCTTATCTGCCCTCTGGGCAATTAGGGATCGTCAATAAATGCTGCCTGGCCAGTGATGCCCTCATCCTATGAATGAATAAAGGGGGAAAAAAACACACTGCTAATTTTAGATTTTGTCTTTTAGTGACGTTGGTCGAGGGACAGAGACTGGCCTGGACACTGAGGAGAACTCCCGTGCTCTCCTTCAAATAGATCTTATACCTGAGAGAGCAGACAGTGCTTTGGTTTAACATCTCATCCAAAAGCCAATGCTTTGGATGGTGCAGCCCTCTCTCACTACTGCACTGAAATATTAACCTCGATTCTATTCTCAAGGTTCTGGAGTGAGACTTGAACCAACAATCATCTGACTTAGAGATGAAAGTGCTATGAACCGGGTCAAATTGACCTTAACCTAGGTACTAAAACAGATAGTTTCTGTGAGCTTTTTTAAAATTCACTCACGGGATGTGGGCACCGCTGGCTGGGCCAATAGTTACTGTCTGTCCCTAGTTGCCCCTTGAGAACTTGGCAGTGAGCTGCCACTTTGAACCACTGCAGTCCTCCTGCTGTGGGGTGACCCACAATGCTATTAGGGAGGGAATTCCAGGATTTTTTCCCAGCGACAGTGAAGGAATGGCGATACATTTCCAAGTCAGGATGGTGAGTGGCTTGGAGGTGTTCAAAGCTTTGATCAAATTCTTCACTTTTTTTGTCTGAAATGAGTGATTCTGTCTTTTTAAACAGTGACTTCCTCCTTATGTATTCTCTCACAAGAAGAAAATCCTTTCCACCTTCACCTTGAAGGCAACAAGGAAGTCTGTCAACTTCGGGAATATAACTCCAACTCTGCATCCTTCTAACGTACAGATAGGAGTATGACACACTGAGCTATCAGTGACAACTTTTCTTTCTTTGTTCATTCATGGGATGAAGGTGTCACTGACCAGGCAGCATTTATTGCCCATCTCTGATTGCCCAGAGTCAACCATATTGCTGTGGGTCTGGAGTCACATGTTGGCCAGACCAGGTAAGGATGGCAGTTTCCTTCCCTAAAGGACATTAGTGAACCAGATGGGATTTTCCGACAATTGGCAAATGGATTCATGGTCATCATTAGATTCTTAATAATAGATATCTTATTGAATTCAAATCCCACCATCTGCTGTGGTAGGATTCGAACTTAGGTCCCCAGAACGTTATCTGGGTCTCTGGATTAACAGTCCAGTGATAATACCACTAGGCCGTCGCCTCCCCAAACTGCCAATTTGTCACGATTGATCTGTTTGTTTAAAAAGATTTGAATGTTACATTGAGTGAAGCAGTTCCACCCTCTTCCCCTTAAACTGGGAAGCCTCTATGCACTTACAACGCTTTCAAATGTTGCCTCAAAGTTTTATCATTTGGGAAGGCACGGTTGCTCACAACGTGAGGGACACCTGTTCAATTTGGGCAACTGTCTGTGTGGAGTTTGCACATTTTCCCTGTGTCTATGTGGGTTTCCATCGGGTGCTCCAGTTTCCTCCCATAGCTCAGAGATCTGCACGTTAAATTGTCAATTTTAAATCTGGCTTAGATGAATTTTTGTTGAGCAAAGGTGGGGGAAATGGACCAAAGGCAGGTCTATGGAGTTAGGCCACAGATCAGCCACGATCTCACTGAATGGTGGAACTGGCCTGAGGGCTGAATGGCCTACTCCTGTTCTTATCTTCCTGTACACTCCAATATCTACCAATCACGCAATCCTCTGAGGTTCTTCAACCTAGAAACAACCACTGGGGATTCAAGCCTGCAATGTTAGCATGAGAAGTCTTATCTCTATCCTTCGTGACAATGCTTCTCGTTTTTGTAGCCGGTTCCAGTGTCAGAAATCCATCCATTGTTTTTGCACATTCACTCAGTGACCTCTGCCCCTTGACCCTGACTTTATACTATTGGGTGCCCTAAGGCAAAGTACAAAGGTCAAGGAAAACAATCCACAAGATCCTATTTTACTGAAACTGATTCTGCACAGCAGATGTTTTTGTTCTTCCACAGACACAACCCAGAAGTGTTTATTTGCCATTGTTGACCTGGAGTCCTTGTTTCACTCTTGGCACAATCAGAAACTCCTCCAAATGTTTCGGATAAACTGGCTGGACCCCTATCCCAAGAGCAGACCGGAAAGGAGGGGGAGGAAGCCATTCAGCCCCTCAAGACAGTTTCATCACAAGGATTAGGTCTACCCCACAGACACGGCCCATGGGCCATGGAGTGGTCCCTGGCCCTTGTCCAAGACAAAATGAAGGACATGAAGTCAATTTGAAACTTGGTGTAGAGTTGGTCATCCAATTACAGGCTGTTTCTCTCCTCCATTTGCTGCCGCTATGTTTGATATGAGCTGAATGTATGGAATATGAAATATCAGCAGAAATAGCCGATTCGGTCCCTTCAGCCTGCAACACCATTTAATAAGACTATGACTAATCTCTGTTTTGAATTTGACTTTTAGCCTGATCGCCCTTGATTCCCTTGCCTAACAAGAATCGATCCAGGGCTATGGGCCAAGAGCCAGAAACTGGGTCCAGTGTTGTCAGATTTTTGTTGTCCAGCAAAGACACAATGGACCTTCATTTGAGCCGTGAAAGTCAACGAGCTGAAGGCTGAAGAGAGATTTGATCAAACCTCTAGGGAGGAGATTGCAGAGCCTTTGGCTTTGATCTTTATGTCGTCATTGTCTACAGGAACAGTGCCAGAAGACTGGAGGATAGCAAATGTTGTCCCCTTGTTCAAGAAGGGGAGTAGAGACAACCCTGGTAATTATAGACCAGTGAGCCTTACTTCGGTTGTGGGTAAAGTGTTGGAAAGGATTACAAGAGATAGGACTTATAATCATCTAGAAAGGAATAATTTGATTAGGGATAGTCAACACGGTTTTGTGAAGGGTAGGTCGTGCCTCACAAACCTTATTGAGCTCTTTGAGAAGGTGACTAAACAGGTGGATGAGTGTAAAGCGGTTGGTGTGGTGTATATGGATTTCAGTAAAGCGTTTGATAAGGTTCCCCATGGTAGGCTATTGCAGAAAATTCGGATGCATGGGATTGAGGGTGATTTAGTGGTTTGGATCAGAAATTGGCTAGCTGTAAGAAGACAGAGGGTGGTGGTTGGTGGGAAATGTTCATCCTGGAGTTCAGTTACTAGTGGTGTACCGCAAGGGTCTGTTTTGGGGCCACTGCTGTTTGTCATTTTTATAAATGACCTGGATGAGGGCGTAGAAGGATGGGTTAGTAAATTTGCGGATGACACTAAAGTCAGTGGAGTTGTGGATAGTGTGGAAGGATGTTGCAGGTTACAGAGGGACATAGGTAAGCTGCAAAGCTGGGCTGTAAGGTGGCAAATGGAGTTTAATGCGGAAAAGTGTGAGGTGATTCACTTTGGAAGGAGTAACAGGAATACAGAGTACAGGGCTAATGGTAAGATTCTTGGTAGTGTGGACAAGCAGAGAGATCTCGGCGTCCATGTGCATAGATCCCTGAAAGTCGTCACCCAGGTTGATAGGGTTGTTAAGAAGGCGTACGGTGTGTTAGGTTTTATTGATAGAGGGATTGAGTTTCGGAGCCGTGAGGTCATGTTACAGCTGTACAAAACTCTGGTGCGGCCGCACTTGGAGTATTGCGTACAGTTCTGGTCACCGCATTATAGGAAGGATGTGGAAGCATTGGGAAGGGTGCAGAGGAGATTTACCAGGATGTTGCCTGGTATGGAGGGAAGGTCTTATGAGGAAAGGCTGAGGGACTTGAGGCTGTTTTCGTTAGAGAGAAGAAGGTTAAGAGGTGACTTAATAGAGACATACAAGATGATCAGAGGATTGGATAGGGTGGACAGTGAGAGCCTTTTTCCTTGAATGGTGATGGCTAGCACGAGGGGACATAGCTTTAAATTGAGGAGTGATAGATATAGGACAGATGTCAGAGGTAGATTCTTTACTCAGGGGGTAGTAAGGGCATGGAATGCCTTGCCTGCAGCAGTTGGTAGACTCACCAACTTTAAGGGCATTTAAATGGTCGTTGGATAAACATATGGATGATAATGGAATAGTGTAGGTTAGATGGGCTTCAGGTTGGTTTCACAGGTTGGCGCAACATCGAGGGCCGAAGGGCCTGTACTGCGCTGTAATGTTCTATGTTCTAAGGTCTTTGAGACTATTCATACAATCACCATGAGGATGTTTCTACTCAAATATAAAACCTAAACTGGGAATCATTGACCAAAAATAGTCACTGGTAATTCCAATAAAGGGATCTAGAAGACTTTTGTTGCCCCGAGAACAATGAGAATGTGGATCTTGCTACCATGAGGAAACATGGAGATAAGTTGTGCTGATAGAGTGAGGAGGAGGTTTAAGTACATGAGGGAACAGAAGGTTGTATTGATGGAGATAACAAGGTGTGGAGCTGGAGGAACTCAACAGGCCAGGCAGCATCAGAAAAGAAGGATCCAGACCGGAAACGTCAGCTTTCCTGCTCCTCTGATGCCGCCTGGCCTGCTGTGTTCATCCAGCTCTATACCTTGTTATCTCAGATTCCAGCATCGGCAGTTCCAACTATCTCTCAGTTGTATTGATGGAGTTGGATGAAGAAAGTGGGAAGAATGCAAGTGGAAAGCAATTACAATCATGGGCCTATTCTAGTGAATGGCCTGATCCTTAGGCTTTAAAAACCTAACTAGATCCCAAGGCATCATTAATTTCATCTGTATAATTGTCATACCAGTGGGAGACAGATCCGTTAACGGGAAGGGCTTTCACTCCAATACGCTTCTGAGACTACAATGGGTACGTCAGGGAGGCGATGGCCTAGTGGTATTATCACTGGACTGCTAATCTAGAAACCCAGATAACGTTCTAACGACCCAGGTTCAAATCCTGCCACTGCAGATGGTGGAATTTGAATTCAATAAAAATATCTGGAATTAAGAATCTAATGATGACCATGAATCCATTGCTGATTGTTGGGGGAAAAACCCATCTGGTTCACTCATGCCCTTTAGGGAGGGAAATTGCCATCCTTACTTGGTCTGGCCTACATGTGACTCCAGACCCACAGCAATGTGGTTGACTCTGAACTGCCCTCTGGGCAATAAATACTGCCTAGTCAGCAATGCGCTCATCTCATTAATGAAGGAAAAAGTATCACTTCCTTAGAAGGTGTCTCTACTCCTTCATCCTTCCCTGATGCAGATCTTCAGTTCATTGCCTGAAGTCCACCAGTTGGAGGGGAAAAGGAATATCCTTTATTGAGATCCATTTAAGTTTCAGATGGGGGATTTTGCAATGTAGTCAGAGTCATACAGCATGGAAACAGACTCTTTGGTCCAACTGGTCTATGCTGACCATAATCCCAAACTAAACTAGTTCCATCTGCCCGCTCTTGGCCCATATCCCTCCAAATCTTTCCTATTCATGTGCTTATCCAAATGACTTTTAAAATGTTGTAATTGTACCCACATCCACCACTTTCTCTGCAAGTTCATTCCACACACAAACCACCCACTGTATGAAAAAATTTGCCCGTCATGTCTTTTTAAAATCTCTCTCCTCTCACCTTTAAAACGTGCCCTCTAGTCTTGAAATCCTCTGTCCTCGGGAAAAGATATCTACCATTAACCCTATCTATACCCCTCATGATTTTATAAACTTCTGTAAGGTCACCTCTCAACCTTCTACGTTCCATTGACGTAAAGCCATTGAATGTCAACAGGGGGTAGTTAGATGCTGTCTTGGTGCAGATGATTGCAGACTGACATCATTCTGGCATAGTATTAATTGCTATTTATCAACCTGAGCCTGATCTTTGGTTGAGGTCCTGCTTCAGGTGGGAATGAATTATTTCCATATTTGTGGAATTGCAAGGGACATTGAGCACCATGGGATCATCAGTGAACCTCCCAATTCTGACCTTATGATGAAGCTACTGATGATCCTTGGGTCTAGGATAGTGCCTTAAGGATTTGCAGCATTGACGATTAAGTATAAGTCAGGGAGACCAGCAATGGTGGAGGATCTCACTCCCCTCAGTATCTGTGAGGCCTCAGCTGTTGTAAAACAAATGTGTTCCCCATGTGCAGTGATGGTGTGATGTTTTACAAGGGAAGACCCCCCTCCCACTGCCCCACCCTTCAATGAGTTTTCATGAGCTGCCCTGGCCACTTTCAGTAGCTACATTCAGGGGGTGGCTGGCATGGGAATTCCAGTATCCCTCATCACTCCTGATGGAATGGCCTGGGCTGGGAACACTGTCAGAAGGTGCAGCTGCCTTCTAGCATAGAAATTTTTGGATGCTGTCTTTTTGCTTCCCTCCCCTGCCAGGGGATGCCATCTCTCAGGTGAGATTGTAAATGGAGCTTCTGCCTGACCTCTCAGCTGAATGTACAAGATTTCTGGGCACTGTCCAATGAAATGGTAGTGTGTTCTTCCCACTATTTATCTCTCGCTTGATCGCCATCGCCCAAAACAACCAATCACAACATTGTTTGTGGGATCTTGCTGTGCATGGACTGACCACTGCCATTCCTATATGATAACAGTGGCCACCGTTCAAAGATCTCCTCAGCTTTTGGGAAACAGTTAAGGAACTCTGCCACCGTAACAGGTATTAGTTGGCACACTTGGAGTATTGCATGAAATTTTGGTCCCCCTACTCAGGGAGGGATGTAGTTGTATTGGAGGCAGATCACAAAAGATTCACTAGATTGATTCCAGAGATGAAGGGTTTCCCTTATGGAGGAAGATTTAGCAGTTAAGGCCTATGCTCTCTGGAGTTTAGAAAAATTAAGGAGATCTAATTGAAGTCTATAAGATGCTAAAGGGGAGTGAGAAAGTAGACATAGAGAGAGGATGTTTCCACATGTGGGGCAATCTAGAGTGAGAGGTCATGGTTTTAATATAAGGGACAGCAGATTTAAAACAGAGATGAGGAGAAATTACTTCTCTCAAAGGGTCGTCAGTCTGTGGAACTCACTATGCCAGAGAATGGTGGATTCTGGGACATTCAGCCTGTCATTCAAAATTTGAGGAAGAGAGAAACAGATTTTTAATGAGTAATGGTTGAAGGATTTTGAAGATTGGGCAGGAAACGGAGTTGAGGCAGAGATGAGATCAGCCATGATCGTATTGAATGGCCTACTCCTGCTCCTAGTTCTTATATTCTGATGTTTTAAATAGGCCATCAATGGGAATCTTCCTTTCCCCCCTTTTTCAGGTCTCTGTGACACATCCTGGGACATTTTCCCAAGTTACATTTTTAAGCAAATGCATCTTGTGGCTGTTTACACCTGATCTTTGGGAAGTGGGAGGAAGCTGGAGGTGGCCGAGAGTTTCCCCTGGAGTTACAGCTGATATTTTCATGGGGAATGCACAGCTCACCTCCTTCCAGAGTCTGTCGTATCCCTCCCCCAGGACACTAACTTGTGAGCCTCATTAACTCATTGTCTCTGAAAACCCTCCAGAGTATTGTCAGCTGAGAGTTCCGTTTGGGAGGCACTCCGTCCCTTAAGATTCGCTTACTTCAGTCGTTGTCAGATTCTGTCTGCACTCATTCCAGATGCTGACACACTCTCAGTACATACTACAATTCACTGACTGACAGTGATGGGGCTCACAACATCACTAACGCTTGTGACAATATGAAGAATCTTCTTTTTAAGAAAGCTGAAGTTGGTGCTAATATTGGGCAGAAAATTAGAAGAGTCAAGATAAGGCTATGCTCAACTTTCACTGTGCATTTACTGCTGAAGGTTTTAGGTTTAAGAGACACATCAGGGTAATTTCACTTTTTCAAGACTCCAACATTAGGGGCTCCTGTGGTGCTAAGATAGTGTTCTTACCTCTAGGGACTGAGGGTGTTATACTTAAATTTCACACTGTTTATAAAACAAGGTAAATGAGCTTGTAGTCCAGATTGAAATTGGCAGGTACGATGTTGTAACAGTCAGAAACAATATCTTCAACCAGTTTATGGGCATTCTGCCTGTAAGGGGTGATATCAGCTTTTACCACACATAGAAGTGATAATTCTAGAGGGAAGAAAGAAATAGTTTGATAGCACAGGGCTGGAATATTGCTGAAGAAAAGACACATTTTGTCAAAGCTTTTTGTTCTTGCATCGTCAGGACAATTTGTAAGAACGTTTGTGTATTCTTGTGAAATGTCCTGATGAGTGCAAGACAAAAGCTTCAACATAAGTCATATCTTTCTCCCTGAGCCTTTGACCAATCTCCAGGTGAATAGAAAGCAGAAAGTACCAGACTTTCCATATGGCTTGTTATTTCATTCAGGCAATGTTTAACATTTAGTCTCCTGGTTGAGCTGAAACAGAGTTAGAGTGAAAAAAATCCAATAGTTTCTCTCTAGGTCAAACACCAAGGCTTGGATGAAAGACAGCAGTAGTTTTTTTTTGTCTGGGTGAAAATAAATCAATAAAGATATTAAGAGATGGCATGAAAGATTTGGCTTTGTGTATCATTCAGGTGACTGGACAAGTAAAATGTCGATCTCATAGTTTAAAGTAAAATTGGGAGCTGGATGGAAGAGGCCAGTTGTTTCAGAGTTTAAAAGATAAAACACGAACTGGTTTGGGAATATTCAACTTCTGTGGGTATTTATAAAAATCAGCACACAATTCAATTGAAAGAGAGCACTCTTTTGATGGATCCTGTGTGATGCTATTTGCTTACTTATCTTCCTCAGTTTGCTGTTCATATCCTTGTGATCTTGAAACAAAGTTCAGTAAACTTAGTTAAAATAAGTTGCAATCTTTTAACTTTTCCAGCACCATAACTTATTCTATTTGAGTTTGAACCGTAAAATTTTACAAGAATGAGTGTCATAGATGTATCTTTTGACATAATACACTTTTGAGGCCAGGAGCCAAGAGATATCTCTTCACAGAGTGACTTTTACAACTTTGGGATTCACTTGCAAGGTTAGTCACAGAGGCAGAAACATCTAGCATCAGGTCACAAAGGGGAATGAAGGAACATGGTTTGAAGAGAAATGAGGCACAGGCTGTGTACATATGATTGGGAATATTTGCTTGCATGGATGTTAAATATTCACATGAACTGGTTGGATTAAACGGCCAGTTTCCACGTTGTAAGTTCGGTAAGTTTCTATGAGTAGAAAGAATGGGTTAAATCAGGTTTCAAAAGCCTTGATATTAGTGCTGGAACTGAGGCTTTGACACTGTCAAATCAGAAAAAGGTTTCCAATTCAAGAACTGAAATGTTAATTAGCTCGCAATTGACTGTAGACTTTTAAAAAAAATCCTGATCTATAAATAATATTTCATCCAACTGGTTATATCGCTGAGAATACACAAGGAGGAGATCAGTATTTGAAGTCCACACAAAAGTAATGACACCCTTGTTAGATTATATCATCATTGCTTTGACTTTTGTGAAGCTATAATTTGCAATGTACCAGGCAGTCCCACTGCACGTTATAATTTAAATGTCAATTGAAATGTGCAGTAATACTGCTCATTAAAGCTAGTTACACTGCCAAAATAATTAGAGTGTAGTCCAATAATGCAACTGACAAGAGGAACCTGGGCTTCAGAAAGCTGTGACTCAATAAATAGTTTCTATGATATACAAACCCTCATTTAATACACACGCATATATATTAATGAGATTGCATCTAACAGAATGTTTATATGACATCCAATTCTTATACAGCCTCACAGACTGGGGTCCATTTGTAGTGGACAAAGAGTTTAATGCCTGAAAGCTATGACTGCTGTCTCATATTTTCTCAGTGTTGGAGAGATGACAGTACTAACATGTCTCTCCCAAAGGAATGAGGCAGTGTTAATATGTAAATAGGTCATACACTGCTATCACACCATCAACAGTGAATGTCTTCATGAAGAGAAAGGACTTATTATACAGGTTTATGATACACAGGAACCATCCAGTTACCTTTGAGGAGCAGTCACAATTTGCCTGCAAATGGTCAATACTTAACAAACTGAGACAGCACAAATGGTGGTACTTTAAAGAACACGACTGCTGATCTGATATTGTTCTCGATTCGAAGCAGGGTTGGCTGAAACGTTGTGAATTTAATGCCACTGAACAACCCAATTAGCACTTAGTTTTCCAGTAAACTGTAAATCTACTCTGGCATGCTTCGAGCTATTCAAAATACAACAGGGACACAATAATTTATGCCAAAATTCGAAGAAAAACCTTTATACAGTATGCAAATTTATCAGTAGTGCTGCTCCATAGAGTAGCAGGGAATTAAGGATGTATTAATCAACGATTATCTGCAAGGTTTGCTGATATTAGCAGGTCTTGTCAGTAAATTGGCATAATTTTTAGTATTTTTAAAATGTTAATGCTTGCATCCTGAGATGTGAGGGATTATTGACTCTCCTCGAATATTTGTCGTAGAGCAGTTTGTTTCTTATTAACACTGAGATTGACTTCTATGCAGAATTACATATTTGAGGACACACTGTTTTTATTGATAATAATCTCAGCGCATCAGAAAGAGGGAGATTTCTTCACATCTCCCTGGCCTCTTTCATTCACTGACAAAAAGATTTGCTCCACAATACAAACATATCTGGTGCATTTTCAGACAGGTAAGATAAACTTCTTTGGAGAAAGGGATAGAAGGAAATGTTGACAGGATTTGTTGAAGTAGGATGGGAAGAGGCACATAAGAAGCATGAATAACAAAAGAGACCAGATGGGCTGAATGGCCTGGTTCTGTGCAGTAAATTGCATGTGATTCAATGTCCTGGAGAACTGTGAGAAATCTACAGGCACACTGAGTCTGAACTTCACTGAAGGCTGTAGAAGTTAACAAATAGCCCAGAGGCATGTACAGTAAACCCTGCGAATTCCACATGCTGTTCCAGTTCATCCTGTATATTTCAAACTGACACTCCAGTACAATTAGTATGTTCATTTCCATGTATGGTCACTTATCCTGGCAAAAATCTGACTGAACCTTCAATAGAGATTGAAGGAATAGCAACATCTGATATAGTGGCCTCCTTAATGAGGTATTGACCTGGAACTCAAGAAAATCAGGACAAACAAGATCTTGACCTTTTTGCAATCATTCTCAGGCTATGGGTCTCACTGGAAAGGGTTGGGTTTAATATTTGGACCAGATCCATTGAGAGTGATCAGCTCCTTGAACTAATAATGGATGTTAGATACAACTAAGCAGCTTGCTAGGTGACATCAGAGGGTGATTGAGAGTCAACCAGACTGGTGAGGGACTGGAGTCACATATGGACCAAAACCAAAGGAGGCAGGTTTTACTCCTGTAGCTTCTAGCATAAGTTAGGTAGGAAAAGTAACTTTTTTGGTGATATTTTGGATGAAGGTTTAGAGGGAAAGGGTTGAGGAGTTTGTCACACCCCATGCCATCCCATTTGCCCCAAATTCATGAAAGAGATCTCCCTCTCATTGATTACACGGTGTGGAGCTGGAGGAACCCAGCAGAGCAGGCAGCATCAGAGGAGCAGGAAAGTTGATATTCTTGAAGGGAAGATTACTCTTTTGTTTTTGACTCTTGCTAAAAAGAGACAAGACATCAAAGCTTCTTGTCTTGCAACTGTTAGGATTAGGATTTTAGAAACAGACTTGAAAAAGGGGATTCCAATTTCTACAAAGTAGATTGTATAAATAGTGTCCTATCTTTGTGTCATCAGCAAATTTAGCTTCATCCTAGTCATTAATAGGTTGAGGTCCCCGCACTGATCCCTGAGACCTACCAATCACTGTATCTCACCAACCAGTAAGTAGTCCATTTATGCCTACTCTCCATTTTCTGTTAGCCAGCCATTCTTCTATCCATGTTGATACGTTACTCCCTGGATGGAGAGATTTTATTTTCTGTAATAACTTTTGATGTGTCACATTATCTTCTGAAAAATCTAAGTATTAGACATCAATCAGTTCTCCTCTTTATTCACAGCACATCTTACTTCTCAAAGAATTATAGGTTGGTTCAACTTGATTTCCCTTTCACAACACCATGTTGACTCTGCCTAATTACCATTAATCTTTCTAAGTGCCTTGTCAAAAATGTCTTTAATAGTAACTTCTGACATCTCCTCCATGACAGATGTTACAATAATTGGTTTGTAGTTTTCTGTTTTCTAAACTTTTTTTGAAAAATGAGCTACATTTGCCATTTCCCAATCTAGAGACGCTTCACAGAATCTAGGAAATTTTGGAAAATTGAAAGGAATGCATCAACCATCTCACTAACCACTTCTTTTGTGACCTTAGGATGAAGTCTATCAAATTTCATGGATTTGCTTGCCCACAGATTCAATAATTTGCTTAGTTCCACTTCCTCAGCAACTTCAATATTCATGAGTTTCTCCCTCGCATTTCCCGTTGTACAGCTTGTACTTTGTACAGGATTTTAGTCATATATTCCATAGTAAAGACCAATTCAAAACACTTGTTTAATTGAGTCGGCATCTCCTTTTCTTCCCACTATTAATTCCGTAGAATCACGTTCTATCAGAGTAACACTTTAATTTTAAGCTCTTTTCTTTTTAAAATATCTGTAGAAATTCTTACTATCTGTTTTGCGATTTCTCACTGACTTTCCTCAATTTTTCTATTTTTCCTTCTTTTTAATCTTTCATTCCTTCTTTACTGTTTTAATAATGTGTCCAATCTTTTGCCACAAACGTTTATACAATTGTATGTTTCTCTTTGTTAAGTTTGTTATCTTTAATTTTTTTTTTATTAACTACAGACGGTGGGCTATGTCCTAAGAATTTTATTTTTCTTTCTCATTCATATATGTCTATTCTACAATGTCCACTTAAATGTCTGCCACAGCATACTCTGTTTCTCTAACCCTTACTTTAACTTGCCTCATTGCTTTAGCTAGTTTGATTTCACGTCCTCATTTTTCAGTTTAAAATGCTAGACTTGGATCCAATCTACTCTCCCTCAAACTGAATTCAAAATTCAATCACGTCTGGTAGTACCTAGGAGTTGGTTAGCTTGTTTGGTTGGATGGTTGGTGAGTGATACAAATATTTTAGATTTTAGAGTCATGTGTACTCAAGTACAGGAGTACAGTGAAAAGTTTATAATGTTGCAACACATGATACCATTTTAGGTACCAAGGTACGTGGGCACAAAAAAGCTTAGGCACAAAGTAGAAGCAGAAACAAGAGCCAAAAAGGCAAACACCACTTCACAGAATAGCAGAGAAACAAAGAAAATAGCTGACATCAGAGGCCCTCATAGTCCAAACCAAAATCTCAACAATCTTTGATAATGTTGTATCAGAGATAAAAGGTACTGCAGATGCTGGAGAATCCGAGATAACAAGCATGGGGCTGGATGAACACAGCAGGTCAAGCAGCATCATAGGAGCAGGAAAACTTGACGTTTCGGGCCTAGACCCTTCTGATGAAGGGTCATCAGAAGGGTCTAGGCCCGAAACGTCAAGTTTTCCTGCTCCTATGATGCTGCTTGACCTGCTGTGTTCATCCAGCCCCATGCTTGTTATCTCAACAATCTTTGATGAGTCCTTTCCTGCACCAGCTGAGGTTACCATGAATGAATCTCCTTCTCAACCTCTCCCCTCGTCTGAGGTGTAATGACCCTCACATCCATGGCACCACCAGATATTTATCTAATGAGAGAGCAACCTTATGTTCCTCAGGCACTTTGCCTTTTTACTACCTTCACTAAGAAGTCATTAATTAATCAAACCTGCTCTGATTGGCTCTAATAGGTTGCTAATCTAAGCAACAATCCTGAAAACATTCAATGAGATCCTCAGATAGGCTTCCTTTATCTATTTGATTTTTCCAGTCTATATATAGATCAAAATCCCCCATGGATCATGGTCGCTAGCTTTCTGACAAACTCCAATTATTTCTTCCTTCATCCTATCATACAGTCACTGTTTTGGGGTTTGATCACCACTCCCAAAAGTGACTTTTTTTGGCTTTAATATTTCTCATCTCTACCTAAATTCACCTTTTACATCCTTGTTCTCTAAATGTACATCATCACTCTCTATTGTGTTAAAGCCATCATTAGCATATAATTGCATGAGAGACATCAAAGACGTTAGGAAATAATTGCATTCGAGACATCAGAGAAGGTTCACTTGCCTGATTCCTGGAACGGAGGGGTTGTCTTATGAGAAATGACAGAATAGGTCAGGCTTGAAACCATCAGAATTGTGAAGAATCAGAGCTGGTTTTAAAATCGGAACATTTAAAGTTCCTCAGGGGGCTTGACCTGATGGATATTGAGAGGATATTTCAACTCCACCCCCAGGGGAGATTCCAGAATTATGGGAAAGAGTTTAACAATAAGGTGTTCCATTTGGATGGAGGTGAGAAGGAACTTATTCTCTTAGGGGTCGATAGTCTTTGTAATTCTCTTCCTCAGACAGCACTAGAGGCTAAGTCACAAGGTTGAGTTAGTGGGATTTTTGATCGACAAGGGAGCCAAGGGTTATAATGGGGAAGAGACAGATAGGCAGGCAGGCAAGAAAGTGGGGCTGAAGCCATAACCAGAATAGCAATGATCTTATTAAATGATGGAGTGAGGCTGGAGGGCTGAGTGACTTACCGCTATCCCTATTTCTTATGTTTCAGTATAGTGTGCTGTTGTGATCTGGCATGAGCTGCCTCAAAGAGTGGATTCCGCAGTCACTATCAAAAGAGAACTCAATGAGTACTTAAAAATGGGGAACAAATACAGAGCTACGTTGATAGAATGCAGACTTGATACCAATTGGATTGCTGTTTCAAGGAGATGGTTCAGGCATGATGGAACGATTGGCCTTGTTCTGTGAAGTATGCTTTTACAAAATCCGTTAAGCTGCAAGCATTGCAGAGGTGTTAAGATTGACATTTGCGCTCAATAACAGAATCCTAGCCGTCCCAGTTAAACAAATAAAGCTGTGTTTATTTTTGAAGAGTGGCATTCATTAAAAACAGGTCACTGTTTTAAATCAAGATGAGAGACTGCTAATCTCAATAAGTGGCATATGGTAGATCTGGGAACATTATACAGAACATGTCCCCAGTGAGTGACAGTGCAGCAGTTTAATGAACAAGTGTTCAGACTGAAGATGCTGGTTGTGGGATAATGCTTTTGAAAATGACCCAAGGCCTCTCCTATTCCACAAAAGACCAGCACTTCCTCATTCGCACCCTCAGGTTACTGAGATGTTTAACACCTAAGTGAGCAATTCTCAATGGCACCGTTGCAAAGTTTGGAGACGGAGCAACCAATTTGCCCACAGCAAGTTCAAACTTTCAAAAACATGACTGAATCGATAAGGGGAATCTGTTGCCACTGACGGAAGGACTGAGAACCAATGGACACTGATTAACGTTTTGAAGAAAGATCAAATTGACTCAAAATGTTAACTCTGTTTCTCTCTCCACAGATACTGCCAGACACAGTTTCTCCAGCATTCTCTGTTTTTGTTTCAGATTCCCAGCACTTGCAGCATTTTGCCTTTATTGCTGAGTTTTCATTGATTAAAAATAATTGGTAAAAAAGGGCCAAGGGCAATGTGAGGAAAATCTTTTTGACAGTGAACAGTTAGAATCTGGACTACACAGAGTGTGATAGAGGAAGATTTAATCCTGGATTTCCAAAGGGATTTTGATGATATCTGAAGGACAAAAGGTTTCAGAATGATGTGGAAAATGCAAGGGAGTAGCTCTGGGCGACTTGCTGTTATTAGGTAAAGGGCAAAGTTGGTATTCTCCCAGAGGGCCACTCTGTGAGACACACAGCTGGTAGATAGAGTTTATCCTGAGGGTCAACACACCTCAGGCAAGGGGTGCAATTTCTTTCATGGGATGCAATGGTCACTGGCAAGGCCAGCATGTTGTGCCCATCACTCATTGCCTGTTGAATTAAGAGACTTGTTCAGCATTTTACAGGATAATTAAAAGTGAACCATGGTGCTATGGGTCTGCAGTTAAGCATAGGCCAGACTGGGTAAGGACTGCAGATCTCCCTTTCCAAATGGCATTCATGAACCAGATGTGTTTCCAACAATTGATGGTAGTTTCATTGGCCAGTTTTCAAATCCAGCTCCTATTAAAATTTAATTAGAACTTAAATTCCAGCAGCTTGGATTGTATATGATCTGGAGGTGCCAGTGTCAGACTAACACAAGCTTTTGGAGCCTCACTCCTTCAGGTGTTAGATATAGGAGCATTAACATATAGAGTGAAATATGACTCTTTCAGAACCAAACCTGCCCTCACCTGATGCACACGCACACAAGCAAAATTGGGGTGAATTTGTACTTGCAGATATATTCTATTTTGTTCAAAAGGCATACAATTTATAAACAGTCAATGTAGCATTTTATAAATTCCTACTTTAGAAATAAAATCAGTCTGACTCCAAACCAAAACACAAACAGATTCTAAACAAGGCTTCACTCTCAACCTACATTGTCTGACCTAAAATGTCACCTCTTCTTTACGCTGATAAAACCTTCAGTTCACTGTCCTGAGAACTAAAAAGAATTCACGGCTTTACATACACATATTAGACAACTGAAACCTTTTAACTGATTAAAGATTCAACAGCATTTTAGGTTTGTTTCATAGATCCTCATCAGTTGAGGGACTCTTTAATCTTTTACTTATACATTCTGTGTTGGATCCTACCTCTCTCAATAACACCTGAAGGAGGAACGAGCCTCCGAAACCTTGTGTTTCCAAACAAACTTGTTGGACTATAATCTGGTGTTATGGGATTTCTGACCTGGATTGTATATCCAGTGATAATGCTACCACTCCATCGTTTTCCTCCAACTCCCATCAAAATCAACAAGGATTTCAAGAAAGGCAGAACCATGCTGATGGCCACACAACCGTTTCCTGCAGCTGTTTCTGCCAAGGCCTGTTCTTCACCTTGGACTTTGTTAGAAGATATACCAGCTGCTGGTTGAAGAACTGCAGCACATTTCCACCGTCCAAACAATTTTGTCTCTTACTGTATAAGATAATGTTTCTGAAAGAACATCAAACACAGAACTGTATAGCACAGGAACAGGCCCTTCGGCCCAGTGTTGTGCCAAACATGACAAAATGAATCTAATCCCTTCTGCCTGCCCTTGGTCCATATCCCTCCATTCCTTGCATATTCATGTGCTTATTGGAAAGTCCCTTAAATGGAAATGCCCCTATCATAGCTGCCTCCACCACCACCACCACCCCAGCAGTGCATTCCACACTCCTACCACTATATTAAAAAAAAACTTGCCCCTGAACTCTACTTTGAGCTTTCCCCCTCTCACCTTAAATGAAGGTCCATTAGTATTAGACATTTCAACTCTGGTCAGAATCCTTTTCCCATCAACCCTATTTATTCATCTCATAATCTAATAGACTTCTATCAAGTCTCCCCTCAGCCTGTGCTGCTCAAGAGAAAACAACCAGAGTTTTTCTAGCCTCTCCTTATTGCTCATACCCTCTAATCCAGGCAGCATCCTGGTAAACCTCTTCTGCACCTTCTCCAAAGCCTCCACACCCTTCCTGTAATGTGGTAAACAGAACCGAATGCAATGCTCTAAATGCAGCCTAACCAAAGTCTTATAAAGCTGCAACATTGTATCCTGACTCTCGTACTCAATTCCCCCACCAATAAATGCAGGCATGCCGTACACTTTCACCACCCTGTCTATTTGCATGGCCACTTTCAGGGAGCTATGGACTTGAGCCCTCAGATCCCCCTGTCCATCAATGCTCTTCAGGGTCCTGTCATTAACTATAATCATTTTCCTTAACATTTGATCTCCCAAAGTGCAGCACCTCACACTTACCCAGATTAAACTCCATCTGCCATTTCTCTGCCCATATCTGCATCGGATCAATATCCCACTGAATCCTTTAACAATCTTCTGCACTGTCCACAACTCCATTGATCTTTGTATCATCTGCAAACTTACTAACCCACCCATCTACATTTTCATCCAAGTCAGTTACATGTATCACAAACAGCAGAGGTCCCATTACAGATCCCTGCAGAACACCACTAATTATGGAGTTCTAGCCCGAAAAACACCCTTCTACCACTACCCTCTGTCTGCTATGGACAAGCCAATTCTGAATCCACACATCCAAGTCACCATGGATCCCACACATCTTAATCTTCTCGATGAGCCTACCATGAGGCACCTTGTCAAAAGCTTTACTAAAATCCATGTGAACAACATCCACTGCTCTGCTCTCATTGATCACCTTTGTCACCTCCTTGAAAAATTCAATCAAATTAAAAAGACATGACTTGACCCACACAAAGCAAGTTGACTGTCCCTAACTAGGCCATCATTTTCCAAACACGCGTAAATCCTATCCCTAAGGATTCTGTCTAATAGCTTCCCAACCAATGTGAGACTCACCAGTCTGTAGTTTCCTGGATTATCCCCATTTCCCTTCTTGAAGAAAGGAACAACATTAGTTACAAAAACAAAGTTGCTGGAAAAGCCCAGCAGGTCTGATAGCATCTGTGAAGGAGAAAACAGGGTTAACATTTCAGATCTGGTGACCCTTCCTCAGAACTGAGAAACAGTTCAGAATTCTTAGGGATAGGATTTGCACACATTTGGAACAGTTCTGAGGAAGGGTCACCAGACCCAAAATGTTAACTCTGTTTTTTCCCTTCACAGATGCTGCCAGACCTGCTGAGCTTTTCCAGCAACTTTGTTTTTGTTCCTGATTTACAGCATCCACAGTTCTTTTGGTTTTAACATTCGTTACTTGCCAGTCTGCCACAACCCCTCCAATAGAAGAGACAAAGATCTTGGTCAAGAAACTAATGCTGAATTGCATTGGGTACCCCCCAACCTGCTGCTGGTCATAACAGTCTTTAAGTAGAGCATTCAGCAATCTTGCACAAGGCCCTGTTGGAAACATCTGTGGTTCCTGATGGTCTTCCTAATTATGCCTGACTAACTAATGTTTGTTGTGCCTCTTTCAATCATGTAATAAACTATGCCTTGTTATGGATGACATGTGTCTCTTCTTGTCAGGACTCATTAGTGTTCTATCCTTTACTGCTGATAATTAATCAGGTAAACACTTAGATTAGGCACAGAAAGGACAGCTACTGGTCCTCAGGAAGATAGAGTGTAGCAGCAAGGTCACGGGGCTAATAATCCAAAATCCCAGTCTAATTATTTGGGGATGTGGGGTCAAGGCAGTTAGTGAAATTTAAATTCAATTCTTTTTAAAAAACTTGGTATTACATTTTGATATAATGTGTCAATTATCAAGGTATTATCAATTGTTTTAATATCCCACCTTGTTCACTCATGTTCTTCAGGAAAAAAAGTCTGCTGATCTTACCGTGTCTAACCTCCATGTGACTCCAGACCCACATCAATGTGATTGATTCTAAACTGCCCTCTGAAATGGCCCAGCAAGACACTCTATTCAAGGGCAATTAGAGATGGGTAATGAATGCAATGCTACATCCCATAAATGTGACCTCCCCCAGTCACTGGTTCCTAGAGCCCAATCAATCAACTTTTTTACTGGTGCTAGTAAAAGTAACCATGCGCTTGTCAGTGTCATGACAACCAAATTCTCCAGGAATACTCCCTTTGGGATAGAAAGGAAGAAGTATAGGGAAAGACTGTCAGTAAGGGACTATCTAAGTTCTACATATAACCTTTTAATATTTCTCTCCTGCTTTGCGTTGAAATGTGATTAGGTCCAGACCGATGGAGATGATTATCTGTGACCTTCATCACCTTTAACAAAATTCAAATAGCAAGTTAGCTCGAAACCCATCTTCATGCTTGATTGCTTCCTGAGAGTTTCTGAGATAATCCCTCGACTGATAGATTGAAATGTTTGATCTATCAGAATCGATCTCCCACGTCTTTAATTGAAGTTTCCAAGAGGAGAGAGGGAAAAAGTAAAGCTGCAGCCCACAGGAATGTGAATAAGCGTCACACCACATTCCTTAACTTTGAGACTTGTTGCAAGTGGCAGCAGGTTCTGGGAGTTGCCAGGCTGCTGTCAATTAGCACAGAAGGAGGTCATTCAATGCATCATGCCTATGCTGGCTATTTGAAGGAGCTGCCACTCACTGCCCCTGCTCCTTCCCTGTTGGCCCCGAAAGTTATTGCTTTTCAAGTATCTATCCAATTCCCATTTCACCCCAACTCAGTGCACTAAGGTCTGGTTAAGTACATTGTTAAATGTGTAAATGTCTTATCTAAGGTCACGAAAAAAAATGTGGTGGGTATTCACTGGCTGAGCGCATGTACAGGGCACAGGGTTTTTTGATGCAGTGGTAGTGTCCCTACCTTTGAGCCAGGAGACCCGCATTCAAGTTCCACCTGCTCCCAAGGTGTGTAATAGCATCTCTGGACAGGTGGATGAGTAAATACATACAAAATGAGCGCCTGATGTTTGGGGTGGCTTGAAGGAGCTGGGATGCTGAGCTGTCAATAAACTCGATCCACATAAACAGGCACATTGGTTTTCTCAATCACCAACAGGTCTGGATCCAAGATAACACTCTACACTGACCCAACCAGTGACCTCTACAGGTTTAACTTATCTTCATTAATTTGATACTACCTGCCCTTAGCATTAAAGCCCCCAAATTCCAAATTGCCTGCACTTCAAAGATTAGCTAAAGACAAAAGTGGAATACTTTGAAATGCAGAGGCTAATGAAGCAGCTGAAGATGGTTGGGCCTAGGACACTACCCTGAGGAACTCCTGCAGAGATGTCCAGGAGCTGAGATGACTGACCTCCAACAACCACAACCATCTTCTGATGTGCCAGGTATGACTCCAACCAGCAGACAGTTTGCCCCCAATACCTACTGATTCCAGTTTTGCTGGGGCTCCTTGATGCCACACTTGGTCGAATGCAGCCTTGATGTCGAGGGCTGTCACTCTCACCTCACCTCTGGAATTCAGCTCTTTTGTCCATGTTTGAATCAGGGCTGTAATGAGATCAGGAGCTGAGTGGCCCTGGTGGAACCCAAACTGGGCGTCACTGAGCAGGTTATTGCTGAGCAGGTGCTGCTTGATAGCGCTGATGGTGACACCTTCCGTCACTTTTCTGATGATCGAGAGGAGACTGATGGGGCGTAATTGGCCGGGTTGGATTTGTCCTGCCTTTTGTGTAGAGGACATACTTGGGCAATTTTCCACATTGTCAGGTAGATGCCAGTGTTATAACTGTACTGGAAGAGCTCAACTAGGGGAGTGGCAAGTTCTGGAGCACAAATCTTCAAACTAATCTTCGCATTGACGTACTGGGCTGTTCCATCATTGAGGCTGCTTAATTGTCCACCACTATTTATGATCGGATGTGACAGGACTACAGAGCTTAGATCTGATCCATTTGTTGTGGGATCACTTAGCTGCTTATGCTGTTTGGGATGCAAGTAGTCCTGTTGGTAGCTTCATTGGGTCATCACCTCATCTTCAGGTACGCCTGGTGCTGCTGCTGGCATGCCCTCCTGCACTCTCCATTGAACCAGGGTTGATCCCCTGGCTTGATGGTAATGGTTGAGTGGGGGATATGCCAGGCCATGAGGTTACAGATTGTTTCAGAGATAGTAGGAACTGCAGATGCTGGAGAATCTGAGACAACAAGGTGCAGAGCTGGATGAACAAGCAGGCCAACTAACGTCATAGGCGCAGGAGAGCTTGACGTTTCAGGCCTAGACCCTTCTTCAGAAATGGGGGAGGGGAAGGGTGTTCTGAATGACGTTTCAGGCCTAGACCCTTCTTCAGAAATGGGGGAGGGGAAGGGCGTTCTGAATGACGTTTCAGGCCTAGACCCTTCTTCAGAAATGGGGGAGGGGAAGGGGGTTCTGAAATAAATAGGGAGAGAGGGGGAGGCGGATAGAAGATGGATAGAGGAGAAGATAGGTGGAGAGGAGACAAACCGGTCAAAGAGGCGGGGATGGAGCCAGTAAAGGTGAGTGTAGGTGGGGAGCTAGGGAGGGGATAGGGAGTTGTGGCACTGCAGGAGGCCCAGGATGGACATGTCGTGTGCGGAATGGGAGGAGGAGTTGAAATGGATTGCGACTGGGAGGTGCTGTTGTTTAGTGCGAACCGAGAGTAGATGTTCTGCAAAGCGGTCCTACCACAATGATGCTACCCGAAGGTTGCAGGAACAGCAACTCATATTCTGCTTGGGAACCCTGCAGCCCAATGGTACCAATGTGAACTTCACAAGCTTCAAAATCTCCCCTCCCCCTACCGCATCCCAAAACCAGCCCAGCTCGTCCTGCCTCCCTAACCTGTCCTTCCTCCCACCTATCCCCTCCTCCCACCTCAAGCCCCACACCCAGCTCCTACCGACTAACCTCATCCTGCCCCCTTGACCTGTCCATCCTCCCTGGACGGACCTATCTCCTCCCTACCCCCCCACCTACCCTCACCTTTACTGGCTCCATCCCCGCCTCTTCGACTTGTCTGCCTCCTCTCCACCTATCCTCTCCTCTATCCATCCTCTATCCGCCTCCCCCTCTCTCCCTATTTATTTCAGAACCCCCTTCCCCTCCCCCATTTCTGAAGAAGGGTCTAGGCCCAAAACGTCAAGCTCTCCTGCTCCTTTGATGCTGCTTGGCCTGCTGTGTTCATCCAGCTCTGCACCTTGTTGTCTCAGGTTACAGATTGTGCTGGAGTCCAAGTCTGCTGCTGTTGATGGCCCACAGTGCCTCATGGATGCCCAGTCTTGAATTGCTACATATCTGCAAGGTCTGCCCCATTTAGTACAGTGATAGCGACACACAACATGATGTAAGTTATTCTCAATGTGAAGGCGGGACTTTGTCTCCACAAGGACTGTGCGACGGTCACTCTGACCGATACTGTCACGGACAGATGCATCTGCAGTTGGCAGATTGATAAGGATAAGGTTAACAATGCTTTTCTCTCTTGTTGGTTCCCTCACCACCTGCCACAGACCCAGTCTAGTAGCTATGTCCTTTAGGACCTGACCAGCTCGATCAGTAGTACTGCTGCCGAACCACTCTTGGTGGTGGACATTGAAATCCCCCACCCAGAGTACATTTTGTGCCCTTGCCATCCTCAGTGCTTCCTCTAAGTGTTGTTCAACATGGAGGAGTACTGATTCATCAGCTGAGGGAGGACAGTATGTGGTAATCAGCAGGAGGCTTCCTTGCTCATGTTTAACCTGAAGCCATGAGACTGGAGTCAATATTGAGGACCCCAGAGCAACTCCGTCCCGACTGTACCACGGTGCTGCCTCCTTTGCTGGGTCTGTCCTGTGGGTGGGACAGGACATATCCAAGGATGGTGATGGTGGTGTCTGGGACATTGTCTGTAAGTTCTGTGAGTATGACTGTGTCAGGCTGTTGCTTATTTAGTCTGTGAGACAGCTGTCCCAATGTTGGCACTAACCCCCAGATGTTAGTGAGGAGGATTTTGCAGGGTCAACAGGGCTGTTTCTGCCGTTGTCTTTTCTGGTGCCTAAGTCGATGCCAGGTGATCCGTCCAGTTTCATTCCTTAGGGAGTTTGTAGCGATTGGTACATCTGTGTGGCTTGCTGGGCCATTTCAGAGGGCAGTTGAGAGTCAACCACTTTGCTGTGGGTCTGGAGTCACATGTAAGCCAGACCAGGTGAAGATGGCAGATTTCCTTCCCTGAAGGATATTAGTGAACCAGGTGGGTTTTTCCGACAATCGACAGTGGAGTCATGGTCATCAGTAGAATCTTAATTCAAGATGTATTCTGAATTGAATTCAGATTCCGTTATCTGCTCTGGCAGAATTTGAACTCAGGTCCCCAGAACATTAGCTGAGTTTCTGAATTAATAGTGTAGTGATAAAACTACTGGGCCATTGCTTCCCATACCCAACTCCCACTCTAACACTCAACTAACCTTCCCAGCTGCCACCTTGTCTGTCTGCTATCCTACCAAGTTGCCACCCTATTACCCTTTCACTCTGTTCAGCTACTACTTAGTTCCTCCCTTCAGAAGGTCCACTACCCCCTTTACCCACTTACTTCAACAACCTGTACACCTTCTGCACTCATACAACCACATATTCAACCATTCACTTGTGCGCATACTGATACAATGAAATGCACTGGGACATCTAAACTTCTCTGGCCAGATTGAGGCCTCTACAGCTTGGGAAAGGGAGTATGGGTTGGTCTGTCCTGCATTGTGTTGTGAACTGCCCATTTCTTTATGATGGAGACTCTGGGGAATGTCCAGGATCAGAGGTGAGGCCTGATAGGACATGTAGTTGTCCTGGTGATTAGAATTGTTCAGAAATGTCATCATGCTATTTGGAGGATTTAGGCCAATGTTTCAGGTCCACGAACTTTCATCAGAACGGCGATAAGTTGGGGATGTAATGGTGTTGTCAAGAGGTGGCTGGAATGAGGTTAAGGGGTGGGATTTGGGATAGAGTGAATGACAGAAGAGTTAGTCTTCCAGGGTTGTCCACAGCATCACTCCAGAGAGTTACCAGGGATATTCTTTACCTGTGTGTGTGACAATTCAAGGCATTCCTTCTCTTGCTTCTGAACTCTTTACTAAATCTGAGGCTGGAATAGACCTTTCTCCCCAGTTGTCCATGCTAACCTGTAATTGAGAAGAATGAGTCCTTTATGAACTTACACATTGTTGAGGTTTGTTGGCTCGCCGAGTTGGTTTGTTGTTCCGCAGATGTTTCATTACCGTGCTTGGTAACATCCTCAGTGCAGCC